>CM040927.1:29115128-29478211 GCA_023029165.1 Gobiocypris rarus | reverse complement strand
TTACTTTTTGATGTAACGAATAAAGTAACATTACAAGTAACATGCATTTCATAATCAGATTACTTTTTGATGTAACGAATAAAGTAACATTACAAGTAACATGCATTACATAATCAGATTACTTTTTGATGTAACAAGTAACACATTACAAGTACATATTAAGTCATCAGATTACTTTTTGATCTAATGCGTAAAGTAATACATTACAAGTAAGTAACGTGCATTACGTAATCCGATTAATTTTTTTAAGTAATGAGTAAAATAACACAATAAAAAGTAAGTAACGTGCATTACGTAATCCGATTACTTTTTTAAGTAATGAGTAAGGTAGTACATTACAAGTAACATGCATTACATAATGAGATTACTTTTTTGATGTATCAAGTAACACATTACAAGTACGTATTACGCCATCAGATTACTTTTTAATGTAATGAGTAAAGTATAACATTACAAGTAACATACATTACATAATCAGATTACTTTTTTATGTAACGAGTAAAGTAACATTTCAAGTAATGTGCATTACGTAATCCGATTACTTTTTTAAAGTAATGAGTAAAGTAACATTACAAGTAACATATATTACGTAATCCGATTACTTTTTAAAGTAATGAGTAAAGTAACATGTCACAAGTAACATGCATTATGTAATCATATTACTTTTTGATGTATCAAGTATCACATTACAAGTACATATTACGCCATCAGATTACTTTTTAAAGTAACAAGTAAAGTATCACATTACAAGTAACATACATCACATAATCAGATTACTTTTCTTTTTTCCACTATACTTTTTATTTATTTTTTTGTAGAACAAAAAAAAAAAAAAAAAGGAACAGAACAGACAGGTCACAGTGGGTGTCACATTCAAATACAGGTATCATGTACATTTACGGTGTTCATATACAGTTAATTTTATATCTAGGGTTACTCTCCCAAATGCCTCAGAAAAGAGAAAGTAAATAACGAACAAATGTCAGTACACTTACAATCAGATTGCTTTTAAAGTATTGAGTAAAGTAACACATTACAAGTAACATGCATTACGTAATCCGATTACTTTTTTAAATTAATGAGTAAAGTAACACATTTCAACTAAGTAACATGCATTACGTAATCAGTATTACAAGTAACATGTATTCAGATTACTTTTTTATGTAATGAGTAAAGTAATGCATTACAAGTAACATACATTATGTAATCACATTACTTTTTTGATGCAACTGCAAATTACATTATAATAACACAAAAACATTTATTTTCAGCCAAAAAGTTACTGTTTATATAACAGTCACAGTAATATTATGAATAGCTGAAATATAGCTTGTGATGTCCAATTCAGTGGACAAATGATTAATCAGATTTTCCTCCCAATCTAAAATAAGTATGTGGAAAATGTAACAATGACATGACTCCTTAGATATTACTTGATGTTACAAAATTTTTACCAGCAAGAGTCTCCTTGGATAGAAGGAATGGATGCGTATTTCATGGGCAACTTGATATTTCTGACCACCCGTTGACAATTTTTTTTTGGAGAAAAAGAATTCCACATATAATGGCTTGCCACTTGGTGGCAGTGTTTAGGATGATGTCCGCTGTAGAGGTTGATGAGCAATGCCATAAAAACCCATGCATATGCAAGAAAATGGCTTTTTGAATAGCTAATGACCTCTATGTGAAAGGTTTAAAGAATTGTGAAAAAAGCAGCATAAGAAATGCTCTTGGTCTTTCTCTGCTAAGTATATCAATAGTACATCCAATGAAATGAAAAGGCACCAAATCTGCAAAAAAAAATTAGCTGGTGAAACAAGGCCAACCACCATCCCTTGCCTTTGTTAAGATCATTTTCACTGACCACAGTAGCTGAGACTGCTTACCTCTCCAAAATGATTGTCCAATCAGTGTGCCAGCTCAAGTTATGTTGTCCCTGTATGTTGTCCAGGCAAGAGTTTGTTCATGGGGATTGACTTTGTATGGTGTTTTAGCCTGGCACAGTTATCTCAGCCACATTCACTGTCAGATTCGGTAAGGACTAAACCTCCAATGGGGCTCAGAACCTAAATATGCATTGGCACATCACCTCGTGAGCATCCTAATCTTTGCTGGCATTAAATCGGCCAGTGGAATGCCAGAGCAACCAGAGACTTCCCTTGATATTGGCAGGTTCGCTGGACCAGACAGTGAAGTTTCCAGTGCTCTGAACACATGGTACCATCAGCACTATTAGGGGCTTGCACTGTAATCCAGTTGGTATCTGAGAGAATTGAAATCTGATCATCTCTTTAGATAACCACAGCAAGAGATAGTTGGAAGAGGGGACAGGGAAGCAAGCAGAGGACAGTGGGAGGGCCGAACTCAAAGAGGCAAATGCAGGCAAACAGTTTACATCATTATTCTAGAAAGATCCACAGCTGGCTCGTCTGCCAGGGGCCGTCGGTGTTGCTCTATTTAAGTGCGCAGGCAGATAAGGCAGCAGTTTTCTGAGTGCTGCTAAGGCCCAGACACAAAATGGACATCGCCATCCAGCATCCCTGGTTCCGTCGCTCCTTCTGGCCATCCTTCTTTCCCAGCCGGCTCTTTGACCAGCACTTTGGGGAGCCCATCTCTGAGACCGACGTGATTCCCTCACTGTACTATCCACGACCTTCCTTTTTGCGATGGCCAAGCTGGGTGGACAGTGGACTTTCTGAGGTGAGCTGAAAGCCTTCGCAGTCCATTTTTTATTGACTTTTAAACTTTTTAGTTAATCTACATCAAGTTTGTAACATTAGAATTACTGTAGTTGAAAGAATGTGTCTAATTTACCACTATCACAAAATAAGGATGACCAGGACCCTGACGCAAAGTGGAGGGTCTTATATCAACCTGAAGGGTTTTCATTTGTGATAACGGCTGACTGTACATTATCCTGGCTGTATGTTTAATAGCATATTTCTGTTATTTGTGGATTATTTTTATTGTTATATTTATTATATTATTGTTACTTTAAGGCATAAAGATCCTTTCATTTGTTATTCTTTGTGTCCTGTTTTATACAAACAGAGAGGCATTATTAACTGTTTTTCAAGCAGAAACTAAGCTAGCTATTGTTCTCTAAACTATGATTGGTATGGATAAATATTTAAAACATGATGATAGTCTAGCACTGTATCTTTATAAAGCCACACTGAAGCAGCTGTTATATTTTGCTGATAAAAAAAAAAAAAAAAAAATATATATATATATATATATATATATATATATATATATATATATATATATTGATTATATTTAATTAATCATTTGGTTGAATCTCACAAATACTTTTCAACCTTAATTCAACAAGAAAAATACCAATTTCGCATAAAGACAGTGAAGCCTGTCTGTAGAACTATTAAGATTGTTGCATTGGGATTTGTTGCATTGCATTTTTTTTTTTAATTTGAGGTGTTTTTTTAACTAATTGGGAACATTATTAGCCTAAATGATAAAATTTGTGTCTTTAATTGTTTCCTTAGATGAAAATGGAAAAAGACCGTTTCTTACTAAATCTGGATGTCAAACACTTTGCACCAGAGGAGCTGTCAGTGAAAATCAATGGAGATTTCATTGAAATTCACGCTAAACATGAGGATCGTCAGGTAGAAACTTACTATACATGAACACTGAGCACTCTAACAGGGAACGTTTTCAGAACTAACATTCTGGCAATGTTATTAACAACCGTTCTTACAGAAAAGTTAAAAGAATTTGCGTTCAGAGTTATCTGGTCTTTAAAAATGTTTTCACAATGTTAGCACAAACTCATTATTTTTTTTCTAAAATGTTTTAGTTCTTTAGTTTATAATGTTCAGGGAACATTCAGAAATAACATTTTCATAGCTTAATGTGACCGTAAGGAAAACGTTCTTAGAACATATTTTTGTTAGCTGGTCTGCAATCCAATACCCATCCTAAACCTGTGCCATGTGACGGGCTCAATTGTTTAAAATCCATATGTCATCACCAAGATCACTGGCCGTGTGCCACAAGTAAACATTGAGTTAAACAGAGTGAAAGACGGACCATTCGTTCGTTATCACCTGCTCATAACGATGTTGTGCTTCCCTTGCAGGACGATCACGGTTTTGTCTCACGAGAATTTGTAAGAAAATATCGTCTCCCTGCTGGTGTGGATCCAGCCACTGTCACTTCTTCCCTGTCTTCCGATGGTGTTCTGGCAGTGACAGCCCCACGAAAGCACTCGGATGGCCCGGAGCGCACCATTCCTATCACCCGTGATGACAAGCCCGCCGTGGCTGGGCCTCAGAAGAAGTAAAGCTGCTAGACTTCCATGTTTCAACTTTATGTCCCTTGTCTTCCCCTGTCCCAATGCTCCTGCTAAATTACAAGGGAATAACTTTAGCCCAATATTACTGAAAGCCCAAATGTTTATGTTGTCTTTGTCTCTATAGCAGCTGGAGAGAACCCCCTCCAACTAAATCAGCATCAAAATAATTAAACTGTTTTAAAATTATGAATGTTACCTAAACTATTTTCATAGAAATACAGTTTTACAATAAAGTATTGTCTGCTGCTGATGCCACCAAACAAAGGGGCTTTTGTATATCTTGCAGCCTTGACTGCAAGACAAAGTATTTGAGAGTAGGAGTATTTGTCCTTGGCATTTTTTATAAACAAGACAAACAGGCAATAACGGGTTATTGTATTAAAATGAGACGGCAAACAATTATCATTATTAATGCTGTGATTCACTGCATGGTCATTGTCTTATTCAAAAGGGTGAGAAAAAAGTATTCTGTTAATCTCTGTATGTTAAAATGATTTGTTACATCCAGATATGAATTTTTTTGTTGTTGTTCGAAAAAGTCAAGTTTATTTTCAATTTAATGATGGATTCAGGACCAGAGTACGTATAAGGGGATATGGACGCATTCTTGAAAAAGTGGCAGTATTTAATTATTTTGACCTGATTTGTGAATGTTGAGGCCTTTATGATTGGCTGATGGCACATTCACACCCTGCATAGCTTTAAAAGAACACTATGTAACGTTTGGCACTGTAGAGGTTAAAAAACAAAACTTCATGCATTTTTGTGGAAGAACATTGTTTCGGTTGTGCTTCGGCTCTGCATGACTGTGCGGATGAATATGACCCTTCACAATAGATAATGCTGTACAACTCTGTTGGAGAGCTACAGATGGCAGTTTATCTATTCAATAAAAGACCTTACTCACCTGTTGACTAATAAAAAGAAAACGCCATCTCCACGCACTTTTACAACATTTCAGATCCCTTAGTTCTCGCCATCTCCCACAAAAGCCAAGCCAATGTTGATTCTGGTTTTATTACGAGCTCTGTCAAGTTCTCTTTTTGCCAGCAGACTCTCCTCTTTTCTGCGTTACGTGTGATTCTCCGGAGGTTCAAGATTTAGCATGCTCCATTTCAACCTTTCTCGCTCATTGTAACAACTAACCTCTGCCACTCCCATACCATTCACGCATCTAGAGCCGCGTTTCCACCGCAGGAACTATCCCCAGGAACTAGGGACTTGGTGTGACTTGGTGTGTTTCGACCGCAGGACCCAGGGTCTAAATCAAGTTCTGGGTACTTTTTTTAATTAAAAGTTCAGGAACTTTGGGGGGTGGGACTTGGGTGCTGAACATGCTGATTGGGTGAGCTCATGCAGCATTCTGATTGGCTGACTTCATGCAGCATTTTATTTCAACCACAATTTTTAAAATTCTGTTGCAGTAAGCAGAGATTTTTGCTATTCAAATCAACAATGAAGTTTAAAAAATACAGCCGATGGACTGACAACAAGGTTTAGGCATTATTAAGCTTATATGCGGAGGACGAAATCCAGCGGAACTGGAAAGACGTGCAGAGTCCTACATCACCGGACTAATCTGCATGGTAATTTAGACCGTGATGGAAAAGCAGACAGCAGCAGGCCTTGGGGGTACAAATTGTTCTGGGTAATTTCAGTGGAAACAGGGCTAAAGTAGCCTGAGAAACTTATCTCTATTTATGGATATGATGAGATACGAATTTTGCACGAAAACCATCTTGACAGGTCTAAAACAAACACCTAGGCAGCATGTCCACAAAGCCAGCTGAAAACACCTTGCTGTGGGCGCTTGAGAGCGCTCTGGCAGTGCAGCGTTTTTCAGTTGAGACTATTTCCTTGCTATGACAGAATTTCTACGGAAGTGTAACTAGTATCTCATTTCATAGATAGTTTGTTACTGAATTGTTTCTATATAAAAAAGTTAATGTAAAGTATTTGCGCTGGCTATTGTTTTAAATTATTTGGTTTTGTTATTATGCTTGTTGTTGTCATGTGCTGACGTTGTACAAGCAGAATGTGGCAGTTGGTCTGTGTGGTATTTGCCCCGCCCCTCCTCCACTGTGATTGGACGGCAGGGTAAAAAGTGATGAGTGCAACATTTTATCCAAAATTGAACATTCTTCCACTCTCGTGACTGGTTACATTTAGTTAATTTTTAACAAAGAGTTACAAAGTGAACCTTTACATTTTCTCCATAATATTTTGGGTTCTCATGACAATAGCATGAGCAGGGCTTTAAAACCAAGGGTTAAACGTGGTTCTGAACCCCTTTCAAATAATATTTAATGCTATTAATGCTAAAGGTTTTGAAAGAATTGTGTCTATAAGGTCAAATGTCTCTTTATTTCTCAAATATTATCTGAATGTAATTTTTGAGAATGAGATGTGAGCTGGATGTTTGTGCATGTGAATAAGTGCCAATAATTTATATTGTTTACCATCACTGAGACTATTTGGTTTAGCAATGGCTCACTTATTCAATAATGGCAAAGCTGCTAATACCAAACTATATCAGTCATTTTTTATATGGAAAACTAACACAAGCTGGCTCTGACAATGGTTTAGAAAAAAACTAATATATTTTTTTCCTCATACTTATATCATTAAAGCAAATGTATTATTCACTAAACTACTGTACTATTCTCAATTACATTCCTTATTAATCACAGATGATGCACTGGTTTAACTTATAAACATCATGGATAATGATTAATAAATATCATGGACTTTCAAAACCAGTGTGACCTCACTTTTATTCTTTTTTTTTATTGAATTAAAAATGAAAAATGTCTTTCAACAAACTGTATGACAAAATATTAGTAGCCAACTGGGTTTTCAACTCCCAATTATGATAATGATAGTACAGCTGATACAATATACAATTCAGTGGTAGCAATGATATATTCAGTGGTATATGCACCAAATTGCTGAATTAAACACTTACAATTTACTGAATCCACTAAAATATGTATAAAGAAAAAAAGAAAATCCAATGACAAGGATATCTTTGGACCTGATACGAGAAAAGAAGTAAACATTTTCATGACAGGTCATACAGTTATCAGTCAATGTCCATAAGTTCAAAATATTGGCGAATTTATCAGTCTGAAAGATATTTGATATGTCACTACAAAATACAGTATTTGTTGAAATAGTAAATTTCTCTACATTTTAAAGATGCTTGTTGAAATGTCACCAGATGGATTGAGCTGAATAAGCAGTGCAGTATAATTAAGAAGCAAAATTATCTAACCTCAAAATGATGGAACATCAATCATTATATTTTCACTGGTTAATACATGGTAAAATAGACAACAAAAATAATATATTTTTTTAATCAATATTTGACTATGGATCACTCACAGAAGTCAGTTTTCCTCAGTTTGTCTCTGTTATCTGCACTGAGGCTCTGAAGTCTCTCTGCTATTTCCCCTCTCTGCTGAGTGCCTGTGAAGTCCAGTCTGTAGCAGGAGTTTGGCACACACTTAGTGTGCGGAGGGTTCAGTTCTGGCTGGTGGCCAGGGAAGCTTCTTGACTCTCTCTTTGGTGCTGATGAAGTGGAAATATCAGAGTCTTTATATAAGCATAACTATTTAATAAAGAAAAAGGATCTAAATGAAAATAAAGAAATAAATAGTAAAGTATATTTAAGAAAACCTACTTGTGTAAATCGGCTGAACATCTTCTTTCTTATAGCTGGAATAATATGTGGTTTCAAAATAGTGAGAGAACTGTGAGGGGTAACAAATTCAGGATTATTTGACTGCTGAGCACAAAACGCTTAAAGGGTTAGTTCACCCAAAAATGAAATTCCTCACCCTCATGTTGTTCCATATACCTGTAAGAGATTTGTTCAATGCTGCGTAACACGAGAATGAACCTCATTGGTTCATACAGAAGCTCAAACGTGCTGCGTAATACGAGAATGAACCTCATTGGTTCATACAGAAGCTCAAACGTGCAGCGTAACACGAAAATGAACCTCATTGGTTCTTACAGAAGCTCAAACATGCTGCGTAACACAAGAATGAAGCTCATTGGTTCTTACAGAAGCTCAAACGTGCTGCGTAACACGAGAATGAACCTCATTGGTTCATGCTGAAGCTCAAACGTGCTGCGTAACACGAGAATGAACCTTATTGGTTCATGCTGAAGCACAAACGTGCAGCGTAACACGAAAATGAACCTCATTGGTTCTTACAGAAGCTCAAACGTGCTGCGAACACGAGAATGAACCTCATTGGTTCATGCTGAAGCTCAAACGCGTGCTGCATAACACGAGAATGAACCTTATTGGTTCATGCTGAAGCACAAACGTGCAGCGTAACACGAAAATGAACCTCATTGGTTCTTAGAGAAGCTCAAACGTGCTGCGTAACACAAGAATGAACCTCATTGGTTCTTACAGAAGCTCAAACGCGTGCTGAACACGAGCATGAACCTCATTGGTTCATGCTGAAGCACAAACGTGCTGCGAATACGAGAATGAACCTCATTGGTTCATGCTGAAACTCAAGCGTGGCGTAACACGAGAATGAACCTCATTGGTTCTTAGAGAAGCTCAAACGTGCTGCGTAACACGAGAATGAACCTCATTGGTTCTTACAGAAGCTCAAACGTGCTGCGTAACACGAGAATGAACCTCATTGGTTCTTACAGAAGCTCAAACGTGCTGCGTAACACGAGCATGAACCTCATTGGTTCATGCTGAAGCACAAACGTGCTGCGTAACCGACAATGAACCTCATTGGTTCATGCTGAAGCACAAACGCGTGCTGCGTAACACAAGAATGAACCTCATTGGTTCATGCTGAAGCTCAAACGTGCTGCGTAACACGAGAATGAACCTCATTGGTTCTTACAGAAGCTCAGACGTGCTGCGTAACACGAGAATGAACCTCATTGGTTCTTACAGAAGCTCAAACGTGCTGCGTAACACGAGAATGAACCTCATTGGTTCTTGCTGAAACTCAAACGCGCTGCGTAACACGAGAATGAACCTCATTGGTTCTTAGAGAAGCTCAAACGCGTGCTGCGTAACACGAGAATGAACCTCATTGGTTCATGCTGAAGCTCAAACGCGTGCGTAACACAAGAATGAACCTCATTGGTTCTTACAGAAGCTCAAACGTGCTCGTAACACGAGAATGAACCTCATTGGTTCTTGCTGAAACTCAAACGCACTCGCGTAACACGAGAATGAACCTCATTGGTTCTTAGAGAAGCTCAAACGTGCTGCGTAGCACGAGAATGAACCTCATTGGTTCTTACAGAAGCTCAAACGTGCTGCGTAACACGAGAATGAACCTCATTGATTCTTACAGAAGCTCAGATGTGCTGCGTAACACGAGAATGAACCTCATTGGTTCTTACAGAAGCTCAAACGTGCTGCGTAGCACGAGAATGAACCTTTTGGTTCTTACAGAAGCTCAAACGTGCTGCGTAACACGAGAATGAACCTCATTGGTTCTTACAGAAGCTCAAACGTGCTGCGTAGCACGAGAATGAACCTCATTGGTTCTTACAGAAGCTCAAACGTGCTGCGTAACACGAGAATGAACCTCATTGATTCTTACAGAAGCTCAGATGTGCTGCTGCGAGTACGAGAATGAACCTCATTGGTTCTTACAGAAGCTCAAACGCGTGCTGCGTAGCACGAGAATGAACCTTATTGGTTCTTACAGAAGCTCAGATGTGCTGCGAATACGAGAATGAACCTCATTGGTTCTTAAAGAAGCTCAAGCGCGTAACACGAGAATGAACCTCATTGGTTCTTACAGAAGCTCAAACGCGTGCTGCGTAACACGAGAATGAACCTCATTGGTTCTTACAGAAGCTCAAACGCGTGCTGAATAACGAGAATGAACCTCATTGGTTCATACAGAAGCTCAGACGCGTGCTGCGTATACGACAATGAACCTCATTGGTTCTTACAGATGCTCAGACGCGTGCTGCGTAGCATGAGAATGAAACTCATTGGTTCTTGATGAACCTCAAACATGCTGCGTAACACGAGAATGAACCTCATTGGTTCTTACAGAAGCTCAAACTTGCTGCGTAACATGAGAATGAACCTCATTGGTTCTTACAGAAGCTCAGACGTGCTGCGTAACACGAGAATGAAGCTCATTGGTTCTTACAGAAGCTCAAACGTGCTGCGTAACACGAGAATGAAGCTCATTGGTTCTTACAGAAGCTCAAACGTGCTGCGTAACACGAGAATGAAGCTCATTGGTTCTTACAGAAGCTCAAACGTGCTGCGTAACACGAGAATGAACCTCATTGGTTCTTGCTGAAGCTCAGACGTGCTGCGTAACACGAAAATGAACTTCATTGGTTCTTACAGAAGCTCAGACATGCTGCGTAACACGAGAATGAACCTCATTGGTTCTTACAGAAGTTCAAACGTGCTGCGAACACGAGAATGAACCTCATTGGTTCTTACAGAAGCTCAGACGTGCTGCGTAACACGAGAATGAACCTCATTGGTTCTTACAGAAGCTCAGACGTGCTGCGTAACACGAGAATGAACCTCATTGGTTCTTACAGAAGCTCAAACGTGCTGCGTAACACGAGAATGAACCTCATTGGTTCATGCTGAAGCTCAAACGTGTTTCGTAACACGAGAATGAACCTCATTGGTTCTTACAGAAGCTCAAACGTGCTGCGTAACACAAGAATGAACCTCATTGGTTCATGCTGAAGCTCAAACATGCTGCGTAGCACGAGAATGAACCTCATTGGTTCTTACAGAAGCTCAAACGCGTGCTGCGTAGCACGAGAATGAACCTCATTGGTTCATGCTGAAGCTCAAATTTGCTGCGTAACACGAGAATGAACCTCATTGGTTCTTACAGAAGCTCAGACATGCTGCGTAGCATGGGAATGAACCTCATTGGTTCTTACTGAAGCTCAGACATGCTGCGTAGCACGGAATGAACCTCATTGGTTCTTACAGAAGCTCAGACATGCTGCGAGCACGGGAATGAACCTCATTGGTTTTTGCTGAAGCTCAAACGTGCTGCGTAACACAGAATGAACCTCATTGGTTCTTACAGAAGCTCAAACATGCTCGTAACACGAGAATGAACCTCATTGGTTCTTACAGAAGCTCAAACGCTGCTGCGTAACACGAGAACGAACCTCATTGGTTCTTATAGAAGCTCAAACGCCCCATGCGAATACAAGAATGAACCTCATTGGTTCTTACAGAAGCTCAAACATGCTGCGTAATACGAGAGTGAACCTCATTGGTTCATACAGAAGCTCAGACATGCTGCGTAGCACGAGAATGAAACTCATTGGTTCTTGCTGAAGCTCAAACATGCTGCGTAACACGAGAATGAACCTCATTGGTTCTTACAGAAGCTCAAACGTGCTGCGAACACGAGAATGAACCTCAATGGTTCTTACAGAAGCTCAGATGAGCTGCGTAGGATGACAATGAACCTCATTGATTATTACAGAAGCTCAAACGCGTGCTGCGTAGCACGACAATGAACCTCATTGGTTCTTACAGATGCTCAGACGCGTGCTGAGTAGCACGAGAATGAACTCATTGGTTCTTACAGAAGCTCAAACGTGCTGGCGAACACGAGAATGAACCTCATTGGTTCTTACAGAAGCTCAAACGCGTGCTGCGAACACGAGAATGAACCTCATTGGTTCTTACAGAAGCTCAAACGTGCTGCGAGCACGAGAATGAACCTCATTGGTTCTTACAGAAGCTCAAACGTGCTGCGTAACACGAGAATGAACCTCATTGGTTCTTACAGAAGCTCAAACGTGCTGCGTAACACGAGAATGAACCTCATTGGTTCTTACAGAAGCTCAAACGCGTGCGTAACACGAGAATGAACCTCATTGGTTCTTACAGAAGCTCAAACGTGCTGCGTAACACGAGAATGAACCTCATTGGTTCTTACAGAAGCTCAAACGTGCTGCGTAACACGAGAATGAACCTCATTGGTTCATACAGAAGCTCAGACGCTGCGCGAGCACGACAATGAACCTCATTGGTTCTTACAGATGCTCAGACGCGCTGCGAGCATGAGAATGAAACTCATTGGTTCTTGATGAAGCTCAAACATGCTGCGTAACACGAGAATGAACCTCATTGGTTCTTACAGAAGCTCAAACTTGCTGCGTAACATGAGAATGAACCTCATTGGTTCTTACAGAAGCTCAGACGTGCTGCGTAACACGAGAATGAAGCTCATTGGTTCTTACAGAAGCTCAAACGTGCTGCGTAACACAAGAATGAAGCTCATTGGTTCTTACAGAAGCTCAGACGTGTTGCGTAACACGAGAATGAAGCTCATTGGTTCTTACAGAAGCTCAAACGCGTGCTGCGTAACACGAGAATGAAGCGCATTGGTTCTTACAGAAGCTCAAACGTGCTGCGTAACACGAGAATGAAGCTCATTGGTTCTTACAGAAGCTCAAACGTGCTGCGAAACGAGAATGAACCTCATTGGTTATTACAGAAGCTCAAACGTGCTGCGTAACACGAGAATGAAGCTCATTGGTTCTTACAGAAGCTCAAACGCGTGCTGCGTAACACGAGAATGAAGCTCATTGGTTCTTAGAGAAGCACAAACGCGTGCGTAACACGAGAATGAAGCTCATTGGTTCTTACAGAAGCTCAAACGTGCTGCGTAACACGAGAATGAAGCTCATTGGTTCATGCAGAAGCTCAAACGTGCTGCGTAACACGAATGAACCTCATTGGTTCTTACAGAAGCTCAAACGTGCTGCGTAACACGAGAACGAACCTCATTGGTTCTTACAGAAGCTCAGATGAGCTGCGTAGGATGACAATGAACCTCATTGGTTCTTACAGATGCTCAGACGTGCTGCGTAGCACGAGAATGAAGCTCATTGGTTCTTACAGAAGCTCAAACGCGTGCTGCGTAACACGAGAATGAACCTCATTGGTTCTTCAGAAGCTCAAACTGCTGCGTAACACGAGAATGAACCTCATTGGTTCTTACAGAAGCTCAAACGTGCTGCGTAACACGAGAATGAACCTCATTGGTTCTTATAGAAGCTCAAACGTGCTGCGTAACACGAGAATGAACCTCATTGGTTCTTACAGAAGCTCAAACATGCTGCGTAACACGAGAATGAACCTCATTGGTTCTCACAGAAGCTCAGACGTGCTGCGTAGTACCACAATGAACCTCATTGGTTCTTACAGATGCTCAGACGTGCTGCGAGCATGAGAATGAAACTCATTGGTTCTTGCTGAAGCTCAAACATGCTGCGTAACACGAGAATGAACCTCATTGGTTCTTACAGAAGCTCAAACTTGCTGCGTAACATGAGAATGAACCTCATTGGTTCTTACAGAAGCTCAGACGTGCTGCGTAACACGAGAATGAAGCTCATTGGTTCTTACAGAAGCTCAAACGTGCTGCGTAACACGAGAATGAAGCTCATTGGTTCTTACAGAAGCTCAGACGTGTTGCGTAACACGAGAATGAAGCTCATTGGTTCTTACAGAAGCTCAAACGCGTGCTGCATAACACGAGAATGAAGCTCATTGGTTCTTACAGAAGCTCAAACATGCTGCGTAACACGAGAATGAACCTCATTGGTTCTTACAGAAGCTCAGACGTGCTGTGTAACACTAAAAATGAAGCTCATTGGTTCTTACAGAAGCTCAAACGCGTGCGAAACGAGAATGAACCTCATTGGTTATTACAGAAGCTCAAACGTGCTGCGTAACACGAGAATGAAGCTCATTGGTTCATGCAGAAGCTCAAACGCTGCTGCGTAACACGGAATGAACCTCATTGGTTCTTACAGAAGCTCAAACGTGCTGCGAACACGAGAATGAAGCTCATTGGTTCTTACAGAAGCTCAAACGCGTGCTGCGTAACACGAGAATGAAGCTCATTGGTTCTTACAGAAGCTCAAACGTGCTGCGTAACACGAGAATGAAGCTCATTGGTTCTTACAGAAGCTCAAACGCGCGCGTAACACGAGAATGAAGCTCATTGGTTCTTACAGAAGCTCAAACGCCGCGTAACACGAGAATGAAGGTCATTGGTTCTTACAGAAGCTCAAACATGCTTCGCGTAACACGAGAATGAACCTCATTGGTTCTTACAGAAGCTCAAACGTGCTGCGAACACGAGAATGAACCTCATTGGTTCTTACAGAAGCTCAAACGCAAGTGCGTAACACGAGAATGAACCTCATTGGTTCTTACAGAAGCTCAAACGTGCGCGTAACACGAGAATGAACCTCATTGGTTCTTACAGAAGCTCAAACGCGCTGCGTAACACGAGAATGAACCTCATTGGTTCTCACAGAAGCTCAGACGTGCGAGCACGACAATGAACCTCATTGGTTCTTACAGATGCTCAGACGCAAGGCGTAGCATGAGAATGAAACTCATTGGTTCTTGATGAAGCTCAAACATGCTGCGTAACACGAGAATGAACCTCATTTGTTCTTACAGAAGCTCAAACTTGCTGCGTAACATGAGAATGAACCTCATTGGTTCTTACAGAAGCTCAGACGTGCTGGCGTAACACGAGAATGAAGCTCATTGGTTCTTACAGAAGCTCAAACGCAAGTGCGAACACGAGAATGAAGCTCATTGGTTCTTACAGAAGCTCAGACGTGCTGCGTAACACGAGAATGAAGCTCATTGGTTCTTACAGAAGCTCAAACGCAAGCTGCGAACACGAGAATGAAGCTCATTGGTTCTTACAGAAGCTCAAATGTGCTGCGTAACACGAGAATGAACCTCATTGGTTCTTACAGAAGCTCAAACATGCTGCGTAACACGAGAATGAACCTCATTGGTTCTTACAGAAGCTCAGACGTGCTGTGTAACACTTAAAAATGAAGCTCATTGGTTCTTACAGAAGCTCAAGCGCGCGTGAAACGAGAATGAACCTCATTGGTTATTACAGAAGCTCAAACGTGCTGCGTAACACGAGAATGAAGCTCATTGGTTCATGCAGAAGCTCAAACGCGTGCTGCGTAACACGGAATGAACCTCATTGGTTCTTACAGAAGCTCAAACGCGTGCGTAACACGAATGAAGCTCATTGGTTCTTAGAGAAGCACAAACGTGCTTCAGAACACGAGAATGAAGCTCATTGGTTCTTACAGAAGCTCAAACGCGTGCTGCGTAACACGAGAATGAAGCTCATTGGTTCATGCAGAAGCTCAAACGTGCTGCGTAACACGGAATGAACCTCATTGGTTCTTACAGAAGCTCAAACGTGCTGCGTAACACGAGAATGAAGCTCATTGGTTCTTACAGAAGCTCAAACGTGCTGCGTAACACGAGAATGAAGCTCATTGGTTCTTACAGAAGCTCAAACGCAAGGCGTAACACAGAATGAAGCTCATTGGTTCATACAGAAGCTCAAACGTGCTGCGTAACACGAGAATGAAGCTCATTGGTTCTTACAGAAGCTCAAACGTGCTGCGTAACACGAGAATGAAGCTCATTGGTTCTTACAGAAGCTCAAACATGCTTCAGAGCACGAGAATGAACCTCATTGGTTCTTACAGAAGCTCAAACGTGCTGCGAGCACGAGAATGAACCTCATTGGTTCTTACAGAAGCTCAAACGTGCTGCGTAACACGCAGAATGAACCTCATTGGTTCATGCTGAAGCTCAAACGTGCTGCGTGAACACGAGAATGAACCTCATTGGTTCTTACAGAAGCTCAAACGCTGCGTAACACGAGAATGAACCTCATTGGTTCATGCTGAAGCTCAAACGCGTGCGTAACACGAGAATGAACCTCATTGGTTCATGCTGAAGCTCAAACGTGCTGCGTAACACGAGAATGAACCTCATTGGTTCATGCTGAAGCTCAAACATGCTGCGTAACACGAGAATGAACCTCATTGGTTCTCACATATCGCTTTAACATGCTTGATCTTCCGTTAACTACAACTGATGTGTGAGCTGATGAATGCTTAAATGTAAATAATGAATTCAATCTGTTCATCATAAGTGATCTTGTCTCTTCAGACAATTTGGACAAAACCGCTCAATTCATATATAGATTAGTTTTACAATCTTTTTATAAACTTTTTTGAAGCGTCAAAGACAAAGTGGTAGTTGCGTAGCTGTTAATGGTGGAATGAAAAGCTCTTATATTTCTTTAAAAAGATCTAAATTTGTGTTCTGAAGTTAAACGAAGGTTTGGAACGTTGTGAGGGTGAGTAATTAATGATCACATTTTCATTTTTAGGCGACACTTAAAATGCTTGAACATAATATTCATATGATCAATATGATTAACCAATCAATGTTCAATGTTCAAAATGAAGGCAAAAATTATGAAGGCTTTTTTTGTGATTAACAAATGTGGAACACGTGGTTACTCTGTTGAACAATTTATTTCGGAGAAAAGCACTTGGTTTTATATTTTTATCTAATGCAATGACATCCAAACTGTGATTTAGGTCAGGTGGATATGTTGCTCTCATAGGCCTGGTTTCACAGACAGGGTTTAGATTCAGACAGCCTTAGTTCAATTAGGAAATTTAAGTAGATTATATAAACTTTGCCTTAGAACAAAACAACAACAAACAAAAAAAAAAAAAAAACATTAAGCTACTGGGGCCTATTGCACAAAACTAGGATAAGGGATTAAGCTGAGATATCTTGGTGATCCTGGCTCAATTTATTCGCTAATTTACAGTTATCTTTCGTTATCGTTCTTGATGTGAGCCTTCAGGGTAAGTTTACACGACAGCAGTGTACTAAATTTTGCAAACACGATACAGATGACAAGATCATCAAGATCCCTTATCCTAGTTTTGTGCACAGGCCCGTGTTCTGTAAAACTGGGTAGCTAAGTGTTTTCCCATTGACTGTAAAAACAACGAAACCAACCTGGTGCGGAAGGGGGCGTCGTAACGCCACAGTACGGCGAGTATCAAATCTCTCTTCTGACCAGTTACCAATGACGGTGGCATTTGAATAAGAGTCTTCATTCGTTGAGCATCGCCAACCGTACTGGCGGAATTTCGCCTCATCAGTGAAATCATTCCAGACCTCAGACTGTCCAGACGCCCGGAGCATGTGATGAAAAGCAGGGCCGTTTCTTATCCAAGGAAACTGCTTGTTTTTATTGGCCATTGTCTTAGAATAGAGACGCTTAATTTTGAATAATAAAAAAGGTAAACATTGTTTTTAACAAACTGCAACCACAACAATATACAAAATGCCCGGAAATTAATCAAAAATAAATATTTATTAGCTTTTAGTGATATAATATTATACTTTTACTGTTAGCATTTTGTGTCAAATGTGTTTAATGTTTTTTCTTCTTATAACAGAAGTAACGTTAGCCTAATCCATTTCTAATACATGCTTTTAAAATAATGATACAATCATTCTCATCAGTAACTTAACCCTAGAACACCCAAAGTATAATGTGGTAGTCGCTCAAAAACGTAACAGTATGGAACATAAAATTGTATTTACCTAGTTTAAAATCATTTGAATTATTTGTGAACATGCAACTCACCTTGCGTCAAGCTGTCATTGGTCTCCGTGGAAACGCACATGACGCAACCAGAGACGTTGAAAAAGTTACGACACTCCCATCTATTATTTACTTTTATTTATTGTAAATTCTTATCTTTTTCTTTTATACTGTTTCTTGATACATTATATGTTATTGTTCTTTGAATAAAAATAAAAAGACACTGGAATGCGGAAGTAAATCGTGTCGTGGTGTATGGTGCAAGTTGCCAAACTAAAACTCCATTTATTTCTCTAGCGCACTCGCTGGTAAATAAATTAAATTACTGCATTTTTTTTATTTTTGACATTTTAACGCATTAGTTGACCTCCCACTCCCAAGAATATAGCTATTAATTATATGTTATGTAGCGCGTTATAGGTAATGTTTATCGTTTGATAAATAGCTGCCATAACCAGATGCTAGCTGTTATATTGCTAACGTTAGCAGTTTTTAGTCTTTATGCAATCTTTCTCTCCTTGGTAGGTCGAATGTGTTTCTATGAAGACAAGTCTAGATAAGTTATTTAAGGAATAACCCTCACTGGATATACAGTATTATAATAAATACTTTCGTTGAATGCAATTGTTTGCCTCGTTGTTTTTAACAGTATTTTTTATTTTTTATTTAATTGTTGGGTTCAATTCAGTATTTGCTGGCATTCATTAATCTTCACATAATCATATTCGTATGTGAATAGCCTATCATAAAATAACATTAGGATGTGGGTAATTAACCTTTTTAAATATAACATTTTACGACAGAGCTGAATGCAACTAACGTTAGGCTGGAAACCAAATACCTGCTGCTAAAGTCATATCAAGATAACTGAAGGAAGATGCAATCATTTCCTGGTTGAGTAGTAATTGATTTTCTCTTTAATTCTCATTCAGAACTTTCCTTACCAAAACATCACGTGATACTAAGAAACTGTGATCACATACAAGAGAAGCAGCCAAGTAGCAGCAGCTCAGTTTTATTCACACTATTGCATCAATAAGCATTTACAGTCTATAGACTGTTCTGTATGTTTGTCTTATCTGAATAGTTGAGTAACGTAGATAATAAATGTAGTGACACACTATAAAGTGAAGAATGGAATTAAGAATCATGTTTATGTTCCAGATGAAGCATCACACAATCCTAATAGCAGTAGAAGTCCCATTTCTGAAAAGAAAAAAGAATATCAATTAATCTTACAGGTCCCTTAATAGTTGTATAGTACATGTGTTTTTGTTAATCATAGTCAAAAGATTCAGATACACACATCAGTCTTGATCTCAAGCTCAGCTGGCATTAAAGCATGCGTCTCTTCAACAACACTGCTGGGGAAGAATCCCAGACGAGCCTCCTGCTCTCCATAATACGACCCTTGAACCTTCACAAAAAGCATTTGTTTTTGCATATACAAGAAAATCTTGGATTTTAAGTTTTAGTGATTAAAATACTGCCATAGAGATGTTTGCAGTTCAGGTCAGCCTTGTTATAGGCATTTCTGTACTTACACTACCAGCCCAGAAGAGGTTCCCGCGGTCTTTCAGCATGGCATACACATAGACCGACTGGCCTTGCTGGATGGGAATGAAGCGACAGTCTTATGGGTAATAATCCTGCAAAGCTCTAGCAATGAGAATGGGATCTGTGAATACACAACCACACAGTTTTTAGATGCCTTCAGTGTGTCATGCCCCTTTAAAAACTATTCATATTAATTTAAACTATTAATTTAATTTAATTATACTTAAAGGAACACTCCACCGTTTTTAGAAATAGAGCTTATTCAATATCTACATTAAGATATGTGGGTAAATGCATTTTTGTCTTATTCATTTTTTTAGTTTGGCAGGGTCGCCGCTATAGCTTAGCTTAGCATAATGAATGGAATCATATGTTGCCAGCTAGCATGTCGAGTAAAAGTAATCCAAAATAAAAATAAAAACCTGCCTAATTACTTCTTGTGGCCTGCGTATTAAGATATTAACTTGGGACTATATTATGGGGAAGCACAGGCGAAGCACTGCAACTTGGGCGCAGAGATATCATGCAACACTCGCACAACATACGCAGTTAATGTTGACGGAAGTTTGCGGATTTCATGTGTTGCGTGATATCTCTGCACCCAAGTAGCAGTGCTTCGCCTGTGCTTCCCTATAATATAGTCCCAAATCAATATCTGCCAAGGAAATCGCCTAGTCTTAATCTGCATCGCTATTTGTATTTGTTGTGAATACGCAGGACACAAGAAGTAATTAGGTGGGTTTTTTTTTGGGGTCACTTTTACTAGGGACATGATAGCTGCAGCATAGGATTCCATTCATTATGCTAAGCTAAGCTTAGCGGTGACCCTGCCAAACTAAAACAATGCACGCACTGAGACAAAATTGCATTTGCCCACATATGTAAATGTAAATGTAGGAAAGAAGTTGAATAAGCCCTATTTCTAAAAACGGTGGAGTGTTCCTTTAAAGAAAAAAATAGGGCACCAACTGAACTTAGAACTATTTAGGAAAAGCAATGTTGGTCAGCATCTTAAAATGTACAGTTTCCCATACAAATTCATATAATACAATTTAAAGGAAATAAATATGTCCATGTTATTTGTCAACTATAACATTTTATAAAAGTTTTTTATTCTTTGTTTATTTTAAACAAAACTGTCCTACATACAAATTGAATGGAACATATTCAAAGTTACGGTAACAGTTAATTTATTATTTTTGGTAACACTACAATAAGTTCTCATTTGTTAACTTCTTAATGTATGTATTAACTAACATGAACTAACAATGAGCAAAACATTTGTTACAGTATTTATTCATCTTTGTTAATGTTAGTTAATATAAATCCAGCTGTTCATTGTTTGACCATGTTATATCACAGTGCAATAACTAATGTGAAATACATTTTAACATGATAAGATTAATGCAGTTCATTAGTGAATGTTAACAAAAGTAGTTAACAAATGAAACCTTATTGTAAAGTGTTACCTTATTTTTATGTATTATTTGTTATATATTATTTACTTTTTGAACAGTATTCATTCATCTTTGTTAAAATATGTTAATAGAAAAACAACTGTTCATTAGTTCATGTTAGCAGGTCCATTAAGTGATAAATAAAAGATACAACTCTTGATTTTATTTGTAAAGTTCATTGTTAGTTCATGTTAACTAATAAGTAATGTTAACAAATGCAGCCCTAATGTAAAGTGTTACCAAAGTTACTTATTCTGAAATGCAACATTTAAAAAAAAAGATTCTAAAATATGTTGGTTGGCATTACTCACGGCTACACTCTGAATCGGCGCATAGCTTCTTGTCCGAGAGTTTTGGCATCTGCCTGCCAGCCTGAGTAGCCAGTGGAAGGACGCCACACAGCACCAGGAGAAGAGTCCAGTTAGTACAGTGTTTCTCCATCTTTGTGTGTCTGATTCTTAGTTTGTCTGAATAGACTAAAGTTTAAGTGGGAGGGCCCAGTTGAGGCTAAGCCCTCCCATTTTCAGAAGACAGGACAAAATGCAGTAACACTCTGCTCAGAATAACTGTATTACATTTTTACAAGGAACAAAATGACAATCATTGCAAACATAATTATCTAGTTAACAGGGTTTTCTTGTCTTAAATCTATAAGTCAAGATTCGGAGCAGGGCCCATTAGCTGTAACTAGCTTCATTCAGCTTCTGTAAGAGAAAAATATGAAGTCTAGAAAACAGGAAGCATCGCTGCAAGTTTCACAGGCTCTCGCTTGTGTAGATATTACTAATCCTATCTGAATCCACACTCAGTTCAATGTTACCATAGTGAGAGACACAGCCAGGCCACAGGTCCCATAGCGCCTAGGTACACAGACGGAGGTCTTTGCCAGGGTTTGAACAACCCATCCTTTCACAGTGGCAAAAATCAACACTCACTGGGTTCAAAACATTCCTTTGGTCTCTCTGAGCCAATTCCATATTTGGATCACCTCTTAGAATAATCAGTAACAAAGCTACATTTAAATTAGCTTTATGTGAAATCTTGATCATCTCTACTCATTTATATGGCAGCTGATTTGCCTGAGTCAGTATGAAGCTGACTGCTCACTGCTCTCTCCACAGTGAAGTAGTGGCAGCACTGAGCAGGTTACCTAACAACCACTGACTGAATGGCTCTTTTATGCTGAGAATTTCTACATATGACACTGTGGAAATACAAATACTTATACTATAAAAACTGCTCTTTTTTAACTTAAAAAAGTAAGTTAACTGGTTGCCTTAATAGTTAATATTTTCCTTAATTGAGTTAATACAACAAAGGAGATTGGACTAAAAAAAACTCTTATCTAAATCACATCAATTATCTAAGTTGATTTGACAAAACATTTGATAAATCATGAAAATAATATTTTAGTGTATAACTTTCATATAGGCTACAACATTTTATATAGAGGACGGTTTTGTAACATAATTAGGCTAATGCATTAATTCAAAAATTTTGTTTTAATACTGAATTTTGATTAGATAATTATCTTTTGATGCTTTACATAAAGAGATAAAGACAAAATGTAAAAAGTAAAAAAATAAAAGAATAGATCAAACAAGTGTAAATCTATGCGCATTTAGAGTAAAAACTGAAATAAGTGCAGGGCCAAGTTTGCGGACATTTCCTTTAAACTCAACACAATGCAATGCATAATGCAAAATATAGGTAAAACACCATGTGTAAAAATCAATGGCCAACGGAAAGATTCTTCATAACACATAACTTGTTTGTATTACAGGTGGTAGAATAAACAGAAAATAAATAAATAGATAAAACCAGAAAATAGAAATAAACCTAAAACAAGATAAAGTATATAAAAACATTAAAATGCAATTTTTATTTTTCTCAAACTAAAGGATAGTTCACCCCAAAACCCTTAAAGTTATCTGTAGCCACAGGCTCCCATCATATTTTTCCCCTACAGTGGTACCATATATATGTATGTATATATACATACATATATAAATGGTGTGTGTGTGTGTGTGTGTGTGTGTGTGTGTGTGTGTGTGTGTGTGTGTGTGTGTGTGTGTGTGTCCTGGTAATCCCTACGGTATGGGGAAAAATGTCCACACAAAGATGGCAATATCCGAAATCCTTGTCCTTGTGGGGCCATTTTATGGTCCCCATGAGGAAAACAGGTCATAAATCACACTAAGTGATGTTTTTGAAAAAGTAAAAATGCAGCATGTCTCCTGTGATGGGTAGGTTTAGGGGCAGGGGCAGTGTAGGGGATAGAAAATATGGTTTGTACAGTATAAGTGTGTGTGTGTGTGTGTGTGTGTGTGTGTGTGTGTGTTATTTTTATTTTATTGTCTTTTTTTATTTATTTTATTAAACATTTACTTACAGAATACAAAAGTGAAGACCCATAGAAGATTGGACTGACAAACATTACATCACATTTGAGTTGGGAGAAAAATAAATAAATAAATAAAAATTATACAAAAGCGCCAAAAAGTGAGCATACATTCAAAGTTTTTGTAGCCTTTATGTTATTAGGGGTTCGAGCACGAAGTGCTGAACACCTATTGTATTTGTGCTGATTTTTATTAGGGGTTCAAGCACGAAGTGCTGAACACCTATTGTTTTGTGCTGATTTTTATTAGGGGTTCAAGCATGAAATGCTGAAACCCTATTGTTATTGTTAGGTTTTTATTATTATTATTATTCTCCCCTAAAACGCATCGCAGACCAAACCGTAAATGCTAGAGACTTGACACTTTGCCACATGGTAGCCCAAAAATCGAGGAGAGCTTATCAAATTATGACCCTGATTGGCCAATAGGGGCGCTACAGCAATCAAAAGCGCAAAAATGGTGCATAACTCCTAAACCGTTAGTCCACACTCAAGTGCCTTATATCATTGGAAAGCTGAGACCTTGGCGAACAAAACGTATATCTCCGATTTTATTTCCGTCTAGAAAAATTCCGCCATTTTGAATTTTGTCGAAAAACTACTTTTGCGAACTAGTCCCTGGTTTTTGGCCCAATCGAACCAAACCAGTGCACAAATGTTCTCTGGCATCTGAATATTAATAAATATTAAAAAAGCTGAAATTTCGATTTATTGTTGCTAAGAGATTCCAAAACGTACATTGTGGGAGGAGCCTATTTTACTAAAGAGCTATAACTCAAGAACACAATGGCATAATTTCACCAAACTTGGTACACATATGTATAGGTTCATTCTTTGGTTACTTAAAAAAACATGACTATTGAACACTTGGTGGCGCTTATAACATGAATAAATGTTAAAAGAGCTGTAACCACCCGACCGCTAGTCCAATTGACCTTAAAATTGGTATACGTGTGTCTTGGTCCCAAGTGCCATGATAGTCTATTAGGACATTGGTGTATCTCAAAAACATGGCCCATTGGCTAATGAATTTTGAGCACTAATAAGACAAGGTTAATGGAGGCCAATTGGAACAAAACTCGGTAGGCATGTTTGACTCATGGACCTAAAGGTCTGTAAGAATTTTCAAAGAACTCGGCCACTAGTTGGCGCTAACGAGTTTTATACCTCTGTAATCATGTGGTGTTTGACATATCCACACAATATTGATATCATTTGATAGATCTCCTAATACTGAACAACTTTGCCTCAAGAACCACTGTTGTCAATCAAATAGTTCATTAAATATTCACAATTATGTTAAAACATATTTTTGCGAACTAGTCCTAGGTTTTTCGCTCAATCTGAATAAAACCAAAGCAGTACAATTCTCTGGACTCTCTAGATCAATAGTTATCAAAAAAAAGTTGAACTTTTGCATTTGTTTAAATACAATAGGTTCATTTTAAATGGAAGCCAGTAAAAAGTTATAAGTTAAAATAAAATCTCCACCAATCTCGGGAGCACTTGCATTTTTCGAATCATCTAGATGAACTCTATCAATTGTATGAATTTCAGGCGTTTTCGTTGAGTTTTCGCCGAGATTTTGGGGAAAAACCATCGGGAGAGTTTTAAAATGGCGGCCGCCAATGACGTCACACCTCCGGTACAAAATCGCTCATAACTCGGGAACGGAAAGTGTCAGCGCTGTCAAACTCGGGTGGGTAAGACCACTCAGGGCCCTTGCCCGAACACAACGATCGCGGGCCTCGAGGACGCCCCCTCGCGGATCGCTACTTCGCGGGACCCCCCGCTTATACCGCCTATTACTCCCGACTACGGAGGAGTCTGAAGACATGAGAGCTCATTCTAAAGGGCAAATCCAGCCCTACAATCGAGCTAAATTACAAATGTTTTACTCAAGCCGTTTTTGAGATATAAGCCCCAAAAGGTACATGTTTAAACGGGCATTACTCCGGTCTCCTTGGCCCAGGACCTCAGGGATAGTCTCATTCTATAGGGGCCATTGAGCCCTTTCTATGACCTGACTTTCAGAATTTTCCATGGCTGCATTCCAGAGATATTAAGCAAAAACAAAATTCATTCATATTCTTTCATGGTTATACATTCATGGTTCTTTAGTGCCACCTGCTGGTCATTTTGTCATGCTACTCACTTTAATCTCAGATTATAAAATCACTTGTGTAAAAATTACAATCACATTTAGTCAAAATCATGTATTTCAAATATATATATATATATATATATATATATATATATATATATATATATATATATATATATATATATATATATATATATATATATATATATATATATATATATATATATATATATGCAACAAAAATAAGCACATTTAAAAGTTTAAAAAACATATTACATATTCCCTACAAATGCCATAAAGCCACCATAGGGCAGCAGAAGACCACTCATTGGCTCATCCTGCTAACTGTTCAATCCTATTTAAACTTTAAAATATTGTTATAATATCATTACAAATCACATTTTGTCAAAGTTTACCAATTAACTTGAGGTATGTTCTTGCAATAGTATTACATTAAAATGAGAGCTGAAAAATGTATTTTAAAAGGGGAAAACCGACTATGCCATTTGTTGTCCATCTTCTATTTCAGATATCTATATCTGCAACAAAATGTGTATATGTGTAATCACACACAAGAATTAATATGGAAAATTTGCCTTAATACAAACACATACTTTTAAAATTAAAGTCAGCCAATGAGTGGTTCTACGCTGCCATATGCTGGTTAAAATAGTCATTTTTGTCCTAATACTCTCTAACGTTGTTCCTTAATTCATATTTAGACATTATAAAATCATTATTATACATTTACAATCACATTTTGTAAAAAAAAATGTTTTGAACTGGCTACATCTATATCTGTAACAAAATGTGTGTTTGTGTAAGCATGTTTAAAGGTGTAAACATGAAAATGTGAAAATACTTTTGCATTTGGATGGCTATAATTTCAATACGTGGCCTTGACCAAGTGTCCCTGAAAGCCTTTAACTCCTCAATGAATTTTCAGATCTTCTCAGAGAATGTAAGTACATGTGACATATGACTCTAAACAAACATGCTCAATTTCAAAGAAATCAGTAGCAGGTTTTAATGAAATTTCCAAATAAAACCACCACATGGCACCAAAAGACCACTCATTGGCACATTCATACTGTTATTTTCAAGGTTTTATTTCATATAGAATCACATTTAAACTTTTAAAAATCATTATACTAACATTACAAATCACATTTTTGTCAAGATTTACCACTTTGTTTTATTTGACCTTTTTTGCAATTATGATACATTTCAATAACAATGATACCTAAACATGTTTTAAAGAGAACTTCCTTTTTAAATATCTTTGTGTGTGTGTGTGTGTGTGTGTGTGTGTGTGTGTGTGTGTGTGTGTGTAAGCACTTTTAATAGACTTAACATGGAAAAATACTTTGATATCAAATACAGACAATTTACAAATGAAAGTGAGCCAATCACTTATCTTCTAATGCCACCTGCTGGTTAAATTACAAATTTTGTTCTAAAAATTTAAAAATGACTATTATAACATTTAAAATCACATATTGTCAGATTATTTTCACCTGAACTCTCAATTTTAATTATTTTAGTGTTTAAAGTCCTTAAATGCTTAAAGGCCTCAATTGCTTGAACCCCGCTAAATGCTGCTTGCAGCTTTAATTATTATTATTATTCTGCCGTAAACGCATCGCAGACCAAACCGTAAATGCTGGAGATTTGAAACTTTGTCAGATGGTAGTACAAAAATCGAGGAGAGGTTATCAAATTATGAGCCATATTGGCCAATAGGTGGCGCTATAGCGATCAATTGCGCAAAACTGCTCATAACTCCTAAACCCTTAATCCTAAGGGTCAAGTGCCTTATACCATTGGAAAGCTGAGCTCATGACGAACAAAACGTATATCTCCGATTTCATTTCCGGTATGCAAATTTTCCGCCATTTTGAATTTTGTCGAAAACTCATTTTTGCGAACTTGTCCCTGGTTTTTTGTCCAATCGAACCAAACCAGTGCACAAATGTTCTCTGGAGACTGATTATCAAAACTATCGAAAAAGTTGAAATTTCGATTCACGGTTGCTAAGGGGCATCAAAATGTCAATGTGGGTGGAGCCTAATATTTTAAAAAGGCTATAACTCAAAAACGAAATAAGATATTTTCACCAAACTTGGTAGACATGTGTATGGGCTCAGTCTTTGGTCACGATGAAATAATAGCGACGATTGGGCACTAGGTGGCGCTATAAAGTGAAACAAAAATAAAAAGGGCTATGACCACCTGACCGTTAGTCCAATTGACTTGAAAATTGGTATGCAGTGTCTTAGTCCAAGGCCCCATGTATGTCTTTGAGGCCATCGGTGTATCTCAAAAAACATGGTCGCCATCAGCCAATGAATTTGAGCACCCATAAGACAAGGTTAACAGAAACCGATCGGAAGGAAACTTAATGGGTATGTTCGACTCATGGCCCTAGAGGTCTGTAAGAATTTTGAAAGAAATCGGCCACTGGTTGGCGCTAACGAGTTTTATGGCTCTGCAATCACGTGGTGTTGCACACATCCACAGAAAATGCATATCATATGATAGGTCTCCTCATACTGAACAACTTTGCCTCTAGAACTATTGCTGTCAATCAAATTGTTCATTAAATATTTGCGATTATGTTAAAAACCTACTTTTATGAACTAGTCCCTGGTTTTGCCAGATCGGAACCAAACCAGTTTAGAACAATTCTTGGGACTTTCTAGATCAATAATCATTGAAAAAAAGTTGAACTTTTGCATTTGGATGTATACCATGTAATAGAGTCATTTAGAAAGCAGGTGTGGCGTAAATACACTCAAAAGCCTATAAATCCTAAGGGAAAACTCAAAACTTCACTAAAATTGTTGGGTATATGTGGCATAACATGCTGAAGAAGTATGCAAAGTTTTATGGAGATCGGACTATAGGTGGCGCTATAACTTTTAAAAGCTTTAAACCATGCATTTCCTATGGAAAATTGCCTGTATTAGCTGCAAATGGTATTTTCCATCAGTTGCAATATAATGTTTAAATCATTTATTAGATCTGCTCATTCTGACTCTCTAGGTCAATAATTATATAGAAAAAATAACTTTTGGAATTGGATGGCTATAATAGTCAAATCAATATGTGATTTTGATCATATGTCCCCAAAAAGCCTTTAACTCCTCATTGAATGTTTAGATAATCTCAAAAAGAGGGAAGTACATGTGACACATGACTCTAAACAAGCATACAACATTTCATGGAGATCAGGCAATAGATGCCTCTTTAAAAATTAAAAAAGTGACAATGCTTATATTGGTGTATTACATTAAATTGCCATAAAGCCACCAGAGGGCAGCATAAGACCACTTATTGGTTCATTCTGCTCACTAAGCATATATAAACTTTATAAAATCATTATAATAACATTGCAAATCACATTTTGACAATGTTTATCAATTAATTTGTTCATTTGATGTGTTTTTCACAATATTACATTACAATTCAAAATAACACCTGAAAATATGTTTTAAAGGGGAAAAGATAGAATAAGTAATTAAATTAAAGGCATTCACCCGGGAAAATGTGCCCATTAAATGGAAAACAGACGTTTACAATGAAAATGAGCTAATGAGTGGTTCTCTGCTGCCACCTGCTGGTTTTAAAAAGTCATTTTGTCATACTACTTGATTATATTGCTCTATAATTCATATTTAGACATTATAAAACCACTATTTTAACATTTACAATCACATTTTGACAAATTCAATCAATTCATTTTTATTTAAACAGTGGTATTGACAATTCTGCCAAACAATGATGGTATGATTAATGTGTAAAAATTACTACAAGACTAGGAGTAAGCATTGTGTTACTAATAATTTATTTAAAATATCTACATGTAAAACAGAAGTGTGTGTGTGTGTGTGTGTGTGTGTGTGTGTGTGTGTATCAGTCTGTCTGTCTTTCTCTCTCTCTCTCTGTATGTGTGTGTGTGTGTGTGGCCAATATCTACTCAAGAAATGCTCAGACTTTATTCAAATAAGCAGGTGACACATGACATTACATTTGGCAATAGTTTTTTGCTTTAAAATTAATATCTAGGCATTGTAAAAATCATTATAATAACATTTAATATCCCATTTTATCAATGTTTATCAATGCCATAGACTTGTGCTGGTTCTAATGCTAATGTTGTCCTATAGAGGGGCTGCAGGATCAGAAATATACTTTATTGTGTTTCCACAGGTTAAAATTAAATGTATAGGCTAGAATCATGCCGAATCAAACCTCAATGGGGTAAATCATGGTAAATCACATTAGAATGTGGTAAATCATGGTGAACTATGGTAAATAATGCTATAATCATGGAATCATACCACAATGTGGTAAATCATGGTAAATCATACTACAATGTGGTAAATCATATTAGAATGTGGAAACATGGTAAATCATGGTAAACTATGGTAAATCAGACTAGGATCATGGTAAATCATATTAGAATGTGGCAATTTGTGGTAAATCATGGTAAATCATATTAGAATGTGGTAACTCGTGATAAATCATGGTAAACTATGGTAAATCATGCCAGGATCATGGTAAATCATCCTACAATGTGGTAAATCATAGTAAATCATATTAGAATGTGGAAACATGGTAAATCATGGTAAATCATGGTAAACTATGGTAAATCAGGCTAGGATCATGGTAAATCATACTACAATGTGGTAAATCGTGATAAATTATATTAGAATGTGGAAACATGGTAAATCGTAGTAAACTGTGGTAAATCAGGCTAGGATCATGGTAAATAAAACTGGAACATGGTAAATCACAGTAAATCATGCCAGGACATGCTAAATCAATGTAAGCTATGGTAATTCATGGCAAAATATGGCGAATCACAGTAAAGTATGTTAAATCACTAACACAGGGAATATCATGGTAAATCAGGCAAGAACATGGTAAATCAAGGTAAACTATGGTGAATCATGGTAAATCACACTAGAACATGGTAAATCATGGTAAACTATGCTACTACATGGTAAATTAGACCATAGGTGGCACTATAACTGAAAAAAAGCTTTGAAAACCACACATATCCTATATTAAATTGCCTTTATTGGCTGTAAATGGTCATTTTCATCTATTATGTCAGTGGTTAAATGCTTTCTAAATGAACCTTGGTGTCTTTTGATGCTTTTAGGCTTTAAGTCCTTAAAGGCCTTAAATGCTTGAACCCCGCTAAATGCTGCTTGCAGCTTTAATTATTATTATTATTCTCCCCTAAAACGCATCGTGCAGACCAAACCGTAAATGCTAGAGACTTGACACTTTGCCACATGGTAGCCCAAAAATCGAGGAGAGCTTATCAAATTATGACCCCGATTGGCCAATAGGGGGCGCTACAGCAATCAAAAGCGCAAATGGTGCATAACTCCTAAACCGCTTAGTCCACACTCAAGTGCCTTATATCATTGGAAAGCTAAGACCTTGGCGAACAAAACGTATATCTCCGATTTTATTTCCGTCTAGAAAAATTTTCCGCCATTTTGAATTTTGTCAAAAAACTACTTTTGCGAACTAGTCCCTGGTTTTTGGCCCAATCGAACTAAACCAGTGCACAAATGTTCTCTGGCATCTGAATATTAATAAATATCAAAAAAGCTGAAATTTCGATTTATTGTTGCTAAGAGATGCCAAAACGTACATTGTGGAGGAGCCTATTTTACTAAAGAGCTATAACTCAAGAACACAATGGCATAATTTCACCAAACTTGGTACACATATGTATAGGTTCATTCTTTGGTTACTTAAAAAAAAACATGACTATTGAACACTTGGTGGCGCTATAACATGAATAAATGTTAAAAAGAGCTGTAACCACCGACCGCTAGTCCAATTGACCTTAAAATTGGTATACAGTGTCTTGGTCCCAAGTGCCATGATAGTCTATTAGACATTGGTGTATCTCAAAAACATGGCCGCCATTGGCTAATGAATTTTGAGCACTAATAAGACAAGGTTAATGGAGGCCAATTGGAACAAAACTCGGTAGGCATGTTTGACTCATGGACCTAAAGGTCTGTAAGAATTTACAAAGAACTCGCCACTAGTTGGCGCTAACGAGTTTTATACCTCTGTAATCATGTGGTGTTTGACATATCCACACAATATTGATATCATTTGATAGATCTCCTAATACTGAACAACTTTGCCTCAAGAACCACTGTTGTCAATCAAATAGTTCATTAAATATTCACAATTATGTTAAAAACATATTTTTGCGAACTAGTCCTAGGTTTTTCGCTCAATCTGAACAAAACCAAAGCAGTACAATTCTCTGGACTCTCTAGATCAATAGTTATCAAAAAAAAGTTGAACTTTTGCATTTGTTTAAATACAATAGGTTCATTTTAAAATGAAGCCAGTCAAAAGTTATAAGTTAAAATAAAATCTCCACCAATCTCGAGCACTTGCATTTTTCGAATCATCTAGATGAACTCTATCAATTGTATGAATTTCAGGCGTTTTCGTTGAGTTTTCGCCGAGATTTTGGGGAAAAACCATCGAGAGTTTTAAAATGGCGGCCGCTAATGACGCCACACCTCCGTACAAAATCGCTCATAACTCGAACGGAAAGTGTCAGCGCTGTCAAACTCGGGTGGGTAAGACCACTCAGGCCCTTGCCCGAACACAACGATCGCGGGCCTCGAGGACGCCCTCGCGGATCGCTATTTCGCGGGACCCCCCGCTTATACCGCCTATTACTCCCGACTACGGAGGAGTCTGAAGACATGTGAGAGCTCATTCTAAAGGGCAAATCCAGCCCTACAATCGAGCTAAATTACAAATGTTTTACTCAAGCCGTTTTTGAGATATAAGCCCCAAAAGGTACATGTTTAAACGGGCATTACTCCGGTCTCTTGGCCCAGGACCTCAGGGATAGTCTCATTCTATAGGGGCCATTTAGCCCTCTCTATGACCTGACTTTCAGAATTTTCCATGGCTGCATTCCAGAGATATTAAGAAAAACCAAATTCATTCATATTCTTTCATGGTTATACATTCATGGTTCTTTAGTGCCACCTGCTGGTCATTTTGTCATGCTACTCACTTTAATCTCAGATTATAAAATCACTTGTGTAAAAATTACAATCACATTTAGTCAAAATCATGTATTTCAAATATATATATATGCAACAAAATAAGCAGATTTAAAAGTTTAAATACATATTACATATTCCCTACAATTGCCATTAAGCCACCATAGGGCAGCAGAAGACCACTCATTGGCTCATCCTGCTAACTGTTCAATCCTATTTAAACTTTAAAATATTGTTATAATATCATTACAAATCACATTTTGTCAAAGTTTACCAATTCACTTGAGGTATGTTCTTGCAATAGTATTACATTAAAATGAGAGCTGAAAATGTATTTTAAAAGGGGAAAACCGACTATGCCATTTGTTGTCCATCTTCTATTTCAGATATCTATATCTGCAACAAAATGTGTATATGTGTAATCACACACAAGACTTAATATGGAAGATTTGCCTTAATACAAACACATACTTTTAAAATTAAAGTCAGCCAATGAGTGGTTCTACGCTGCCATATGCTGGTTAAAATAGTCATTTTTGTCCTAATACTCTCTAACGTTGTTCCTTAATTCATATTTAGACATTATAAAATCATTATTATACATTTACAATCACATTTTGTAAAAAAAAAATGTTTTGAACTGGCTACATCTATATCTGTAACAAAATGTGTGTTTGTGTAAGCATGTTTAAAGGTGTAAACATGAAAATGTGAAAATACTTTGCATTTGGATGGCTATAATTTCAATACGTGGCCTTGACCAAGTGTCCCTGAAAGCCTTTAACTACTCAATGAATTTTCAGATCTTCTCAGAGAATGTAAGTACATGTGACATATGACTCTAAACAAACATGCTCAATTTCAAAGAAATCAGTAGCAGGTTTTAATGAAATTTCCAAATAAAACCACCACATGGCACCAAAAGACCACTAATTGGCACATTCATACTGTTATTTTCAAGGTTTTATTTCATATAGAATCACATTTAAACTTTTAAAACCATTATACTAACATTACAAATCACATTTTTGTCAAGATTTACCACTTTGTTTTATTTGACATTTTTTTTGCAATTATGATACATTTCAATAACAATGATACCTAAACATGTTTTAAAGAGAACTTCCTTTTAAATATCTTTGTGTGTGTGTGTGTGTGTGTGTGTGTGTGTGTGTGTGTGTGTGTGTGTGTGTGTGTGTGTGTGTGTGTGTGTGTGTGTGTGTGTGTGTGTGTGTGTGTGTGTGTAAGCACTTTTAATAGACTTAACATGGAAAAATACTTTGATATCAAATACAGACAATTTACAAATGAAAGTGAGCCAATCACTTATCTTCTAATGCCACCTGCTGGTTAAATTACAAATTTTGTTCTAAAAATTTAAAAATGACTATTATAACATTTAAAATCACATATTGTCAGATTATTTTCACCTGAACTCTCAATTTAATTATTTTAGTGTTTAAAGTCCTTAAATGCTTAAAGGCCTCAATTGCTTGAACCCCGCTAAATGCTGCTTGCAGCTTTAATTAGGGGTTCAAGCACGAAGTGCTGAAACCCTATTGTAATTGTACTGATTTTTATTATTATTATTATTATTATTATTATTATTATTATTCTCCGGTAAACGCATCGCAGCCCAAACCGTAAGGGCTGGAGCGTTGAAACTTTGTCAGATGGTAGTCCTCAGCCTGGGACGAACCTGATAAGCTATGACCCCAATTGGCCTATAGGTGGCGCTACAGCAACCAAAAGCGCACAATGGCTCATAACTCCTAAACCGTTTGGTCCACACTCAAGTGTCTTATATCACTGGAAAGCTGAGTCCTTGCCAAACAAAACGTATATCTCCGATTTCATTTCCGGTATGCAAATTTTTCCGCCATTTTGAATTTTGTTGAAAACCTACTTTTGCGAACTAGTCCCTGGATTTTTGCCCGATCAGAACCAAACCAGTGCAGAAATGTTCTATGGAGTCTAAATATCAATAATTATCGAAAAAGTTGAAATTTCGATTCAAGGTCGTTAAGGGGCGTAAAAATGTTTGTCAGGGCGGAGCCAATTTTACTAAAATGGCTATAACTCACAACCTAAATGAGATATAGTCACCAAACTTGGTACACATGTGTATGGGCTCAATGTGAGGTCACAGCAAAAAATCGCGAAGATTGAGCTCTAGGTGGCGCTATAATGTGAAAAACATAAAAAGACTATGACCACCTGACCGTTAGTCCGATTGACTGAAAATTGGTATGCAGTGTCTTGGTCCAAGGCCCCATGTATGTCTATGAGGACATTGGCGTATCTCAAAAACATGGCCGCCATCAACCAATTAAATTTGAGCACCTATAAGACAAGGTTAACGGAAGCCGATCGAACGAAACTCGATGGGCATGCTCGACTCATGGCCCTAGAGGTCTGTAAGAATTTTGAAAGAAATCGCCACTAGTTGGCGCTAACGAGTTTTATGGCTCTGTAATCATATGGTGTTGCACACATCCACAAAATATGCATATCATATGATAGATCTCCTCATTCTGAACAACTTTGCCTCTAGAACCATTGCTGTCAATCAAATCGCTTCATTGAATATTCGCGATTATGTTAAAAGCTACTTTTATGAACTAGTCCCTGGTTTTTTGCCCGATCGAACCAAACCAGTCTAGGACAATTCTATGGACTCTTAGATCAATAATTATCAAAAAAGTTGAACTTTTGCATTTGGATGGCTATAACAGAGTCATTTAAAAAGAGGTGTGGAAAATGCACTCAAAAGCCTATAAATCCTAAAGTAAACTCAAAACTTCACTAAAATTGTTGGGTATATGTGGCATAACATGCTGAAGAAGCATGCAAAGTTTTATGGAGATCGGACTATAGGTGGCGCTATAACTGTTAAAAAGCTTTAAAACCATGCATTTCCTATGGAAATTTGCCTGTATTAGCTGCAAATGGTGTTTTCCATCTGTTGCAATATAATGTTTAAATCATTTGTTAGATCTGCTCATTCTGACTCTCTACGTCAATAATTATATAGAAAAATAACTTTTACAATTGTATGGCTATAATAGTCATATCAATATGTGATTTTGACCAAATGTCCCCAAAAAGCCTTTAACTCCTCATTGAATGTTTAGATAATCTCAAAAGAGGGAAGTACGTGACACATGTCTCTAAACAAGCATACAACATTTCATGGAGATCAGGCAATAGATGCCTCTATAAAAGTTAAAAAAGTGACAATGCTTATATTGGTGTATTACATTAAATTGCCATAAAGCCACCAGAGGGCAGCATAAGACCACTTATTGGTTCATTCTGCTCACTAAGCATATATAAACTTTATAAAATCATTATAATAACATTGCAAATCACATTTTGACAATGTTTATCAATTAATTTGTTCATTTGATGTGTTTTTCACAATATTACATTACAATTCAAAATAACACCTGAAAATATGTTTTAAAGGGGAAAACATATTTTATATACCCTTTATTAAATTCAAATATCTATATCTGCAACAAAATGTGTATGTGAGTTAGCACATTTGAAGGCATTCACCCGGGAAAATGTGCCCATTAAATGGAAAACAGAGGTTTGAAAATAATGAATGAGCTAATGAGTGGTTCTCTGCTGCCCCTGCTGGTTTTAAAATGTCATTTTGTCATACTACTTGATTATATTGCTCTATAATTCATATTTAGACATTATAAAACCACTATTATAACATTTACAATCACATTTTGACAAATTCAATCAATTCATTTTTATTTAAAGAGTGGTATTGACAATTCTGCCAAACAATGATGGTATGATTAATGTGTAAAAATTACTACAAGACTAGGAGTAAGCATTGTGTTACTAATAATTTATTTAAAATATCTACATGTAAAACAGAAGTGTGTGTGTGTGTGTGTGTGTGTGTGTGTGTGTGTGTGTGTGTGTGTGTGTGTGTGTGTGTGTGTGTGTGTGTGTGTGTGTGTGTGTGTGTGTGTGTATCAGTCTGTCTGTCTCTCTCTCTCTCTCTGTATGTGTGTGTGTGTGTGTGTGGCCAATATCTACTCAAGAAATGCTCAGACTTTATTCAAATAAGCAGGTGACACATGACATTACATTTGGCAATAGTTTTTGCTTTAAAATTAATATCTAGGCATTGTAAAAATCATTATAATAACATTTAATATCCCATTTTTTCAATGTTTATCAATGCCATAGACTTGTGCTGGTTCTAATGCTAATGTTGTCCTATAGAGGGGCTGCAGGATCAGAAATATACTTTATTGTGTTTCACAGGTTAAAATTAAATGTATAGGCTAGAATCATGGTGAATCAAACCTCAATGGGGTAAATCATGGTAAATCACATTAGAATGTGGTAAATCATGGTGAACTATGGTAAATAATGCTATAATCATGGTGAATCATACCACAATGTGGTAAATCATGGTAAATCATACTACAATGTGGTAAATCATATTAGAATGTGGAAACATGGTAAATCATGGTAAACTATGGTAAATCAGGCTAGGATCATGGTAAATCATATTAGAATGTGGCAATTTGTGGTAAATCATGGTAAATCATATTAGAATGTGGTAACTCGTGGTAAATCATGGTAAACTATGGTAAATCATGCCAGGATCATGGTAAATCATCCTACAATGTGGTAAATCATAGTAAATCATATTAGAATGTGGAAACATGGTAAATCATGGTAAATCATGGTAAACTATGGTAAATCAGGCTAGGATCATGGTAAATCATACTACAATGTGGTAAATCGTGATAAATCATATAGAATGTGGAAACATGGTAAATCGTAGTAAACTATGGTAAATCAGGCTAGAATCATGGTAAATCAAACTGGAACTTGGTAAATCACAGTAAATCATGCCAGGACATGCTAAATCAATGTAAGCTATGGTAATTCATGGTAAAATATGGCGAATCACGGTAAAGTATGTTAAATCACTAACACAGGGAATATCATGGTAAATCAGGCAAGAACATGGTAAATCAAGGTAAACTATGGTGAATCATGGTAAATCACACTAGAACATGGTAAATCATGGTAAACTATGCTAGTACATGGTAAATTAGACCATAGGTGGCACTATAACTGACAAAAAGCTTTGAAAACCATACATATCCTATATTAAATATCCTTTATTGGCTGTAAATGGTCATTTTCATCTATTATGTCAGTGGTTAAATGCTTTCTAAATGAACCTTGGTGTCTTTTGATGCTTTTAGGCTTTAAGTCCTTAAAGGCCTTAAATGCTTGAACCCCGCTAAATGCTGCTCGCAGCTTTAATTATTATTATTATTCTCCGGTAAAACGCATCGTGCAGCCCAAACCGTAAGGGCTGGAGCGTTGAAACTTTGTCAGATGGTAGTCCTCAGCCTGGGACGACCCTGAGAAGCTATGACCCCAAATGGCCTGTAGGTGGCGCTACAGCAACCAAAAGCGCAAAATAGCTCATAACTCCTAAACCGTTTTGTCCACACTCAAGTGTCTTATATCACTGGAAAGCTGAGTCCTTGCCAAACAAAACGTATATCTCCGATTTCATTTCCGGTATGCAAATTTTTCCGCCATTTTGAATTTTGTTGAAAACCTACTTTTGCGAACTAGTCCCTGGTTTTTGGCTTGATCGAAACCAAACCAGTGCACAACTGTTCTCTGGAGACTGAATATCAATAATCATTGAAAAAAAGTAGAAATTTCGATTCATGGTCGATAAGGGCGACAAAATGGACATTCAGGGCGGAGCCTATTTTACTAAAAAGGCTATAACTCAAAAGTAAATGAGATATATTCATCAAACTTGGTACACATATGTATGGGCTCAATTTGAGGTCAAAGTAAAAAAAAAGCGAAGATTGAGCTCTAGGTGGCGCTATAATGTTACAAAACATAATAAAGGCTATGACCACCTGACCGTTAGTCTGATTGACTTGAAAATTGGTGTGCAGTGTCTTGGTCCAAGGTACCATGTAACTCTATGAGGACATTGGCGTATCTCAAAAAACGTGGCCGCTATCAACCAATTAAGTTTGAGCACCTATAAGACAAGGTTAACGGAGGCCGATCGAACGAAACTCGATGGGCATGTTCGACTCATAGCCCTAGAGGTCTGTAAGAATTTTGAAAGAAATCGCCACTAGTTGGCGCTAACGAGTTTTATGGCTCTGTAATCACATGGTGTTGCACACATCCACAAAATATGCATATCATAAGATAGATCTCCTTATGCTGAACAACTTTGTCTCTAGAACCATTGCTGTCAATCAAATCGTTCATTAAATATTTACAATTATGTTAAAAACCTACTTTTGCGAACTAGTCCCTGGTTTTTTGCCCGATCGGAACCAAACCAGTCTAGGACAATTCTCTGGACTCTCTAGATCAATAATTATTGAAAAAAGTTGAACTTTTGCATTTGGATGGCTATAACAGGTCATTTAAAAAGAGGTGTGGAAAATGCACTCAAAAGCCTATAAATCCTAAAGGGAAACTCAAAACTTCACAAAAATTGTTGGGTATATGTGGCATAACATGCTGAAGAAGCATGCAAAGTTTTATGGAGACAGGACTATAGGTGGCGCTATAACTGTTAAAAAGCTTTAAAACTATGCATTTCCTATGGAAAATTGCCTGTATTAGCTGCAAATGGTATTTTCCATCTGTTGCAATATAATGTTTAAATCATTTGTTAGATCTGCTCATTCTGACTCTCTACATCAATATTTATATAGAAAAATAACTTTTGCAATTGGATGGCTATAATAGTCATATCAATATGTGATTTTGACCAAATGTCCCCAAAAAGCCTTTAACTCCTCATTGAATGTTTAGATAATCTCAAAAGAGGGAAGTACATGTGACACATGACTCTAAACAAGCATACAACATTTCATGGAGATCAGGCAATAGATGCCTCTTTAAAAATTAAAAAAGTGACAATGCTTATATTGGTGTATTACATTAAATTGCCATAAAGCCACCAGAGGGCAGCATAAGACCACTTATTGGTTCATTCTGCTCACTAAGCATATATAAACTTTATAAAACCATTATAATAACATTGCAAATCACATTTTGACAATGTTTATCAATTAATTTGTTCATTTGATGTGTTTTTCACAATATTACATTACAATTCAAAATAACACCTGAAAATATGTTTTAAAGGGGAAAAGATAGAATAAGTCATTTGCTATACCATTTATTAAATTCAAATATCCATATCTGCAACAAAATGTGTATGTGAGTTAGCACGCTTTGAAGGCATTCACCCGGGAAAATGTGCCCATTAAATGGAAAACAGACGCTTTACAATGAAAATGAGCTAATGAGTGGTTCTCTGCTGCCCCTGCTGGTTTTAAAATGTCATTGTGTCATACTACTTGATTATATTGCTCTATAATTCATATTTAGACATTATAAAACCACTATTTTAACATTTACAATCACATTTTGACAAATTCTATCAATTCATTTTTATTTAAACAGTGGTATTGACAATTCTGCCAAACAATGATGGTATGATTAATGTGTAAAAATTACTACAAGACTAGGAGTAAGCATTGTGTTACTAATAATTTATTTAAAATATCTACATGTAAAACAGAAGTGTGTGTGTGTGTGTGTGTGTATCTCTGTCTGTCTTTCTGTCTCTCTCTCTCTCTGTGTGTGTGTGTGTGTGTGTGTGTGTGTGTGTGTGTGGCCAATATCTACTCAAGAAATGCTCAGACTTTATTTAAATAAGCAGGTGACACATGACATTACATTTGGCAATAGTTTTTTGCTTTAAAATTCATATCTAGGCATTGTAAAATCATTATAATAACATTTAATATCCCATTTTTTCAATGTTTATCAATGCCATAGACTTGTGCTGGTTCTAATGCTAATGTTGTCCTATAGAGGGGCTGCAGGATCAGAATTATACTTTATTGTTTTTCCACAGGTTAAAATTAAATGTATAGGCTAGAATCATGGTGAATCAAACCTCAATGGGGTAAATCATGGTAAATCACATTAGAATGTGGTAAATCATGCTGAACTATGGTAAATAATGCTATAATCATGGTGAATCATACCACAATGTGGTAAATCATGGTAAATCATACTACAATGTGGTAAATCATATTAGAATGTGGAAACATGGTAAATCATGGTAAACTATGGTAAATCAGGCTAGGATCATGGTAAATCATATTAGAATGTGGAAACATGGTAAATCATGGTAAACTATGGTAAATCATGCCAGGATCATGGTAAACCATCCTACAATGTGGTAAATCATAGTAAATCATATTAGAATGTGGAAACATGGTAAATCATGGTAAATCATGGTAAACTATGGTAAATCAGGCTAGGATCATGGTAAATCATACTACAATGTGGTAAATCGTGATAAATCATATTAGAATGTGGAAACATGGTAAATCGTAGTAAACTGTGGTAAATCAGGCTAGGATCATGGTAAATAAAACTGGAACATGGTAAATCACAGTAAATCATGCCAGGACATGCTAAATCAATGTAAGCTTTGGTAATTCATGGTAAAATATGGCGAATCACGGTAAAGTATGTTAAATCACTAACACAGGGAATATCATGGTAAATCAGGCAAGAACATGGTAAATCAAGGTAAACTATGGTGAATCATGGTAAATCACACTAGAACATGGTAAATCATGGTAAACTATGCTAGTACATGGTAAATTAGACCATAGGTGGCACTATAACTGACAAAAAGCTTTGAAAACCACACATATCCTATATTAAATTGCCTTTATTGGCTGTAAATGGTCATTTTCATCTATTATGTCAGTGGTTAAATGCTTTCTAAATGAACCTTGGTGTCTTTTGATGCTTTTAGGCTTTAAGTCCTTAAAGGCCTTAAATGCTTGAACCCCGCTAAATGCTGCTTGCAGCTTTAATTATTATTATTATTATTATTCTGCCAGAAACGATCGCAGACCAAACCGTAAATGCTGGAGATTTGAAACTTTGTCAGATGGTAGTACAAAAATCGAGGAGAGGTTATCAAATTATGAGCCATATTGGCCAATAGGTGGCGCTATAGCGATCAATTGCGCAAAACTGCTCATAACTCCTAAACCCTTAATCCTAAGGGTCAAGTGCCTTATACCATTGGAAAGCTGAGCTCATGACGAACAAAACGTATATCTCCGATTTCATTTCCGGTATGCAAATTTTCCCGCCATTTTGAATTTTGTCGAAAACCTACTTTTGCGAACTTGTCCCTGGTTTTTTGTCCAATCGGAACCAAACCAGTGCACAAATGTTCTCTGGAGACTGATTATCAAAACTATCGAAAAAAAGTTGAAATTTCGATTCACGGTTGCTAAGGGGCATCAAAATGTCAATGTGGGTGGAGCCTAATATTTTAAAAAGGCTATAACTCAAAAACGAAATAAGATATTTTCACCAAACTTGGTAGACATGTGTATGGGCTCAGTCTTTGGTCACGATGAAATAATAGCGACGATTGGGCACTAGGTGGCGCTATAAAGTGAAAAAAACATAAAAAGGGCTATGACCACCTGACCGTTAGTCCAATTGACTTGAAAATTGGTATGCAGTGTCTTAGTCCAAGGCCCCATGTATGTCTTTGAGGCCATCGGTGTATCTCAAAAAACATGGTCGCCATCAGCCAATGAATTTGAGCACCTATAAGACAAGGTTAACAGAAACCGATCGGAAGGAAACTTAATGGGTATGTTCGACTCATGGCCCTAGAGGTCTGTAAGAATTTTGAAAGAAATCGCCACTGGTTGGCGCTAACGAGTTTTATGGCTCTGCAATCACGTGGTGTTGCACACATCCACAGAAAATGCATATCATATGATAGGTCTCTCATACTGAACAACTTTGCCTCTAGAACTATTGCTGTCAATCAAATTGTTCATTAAATATTTGCGATTATGTTAAAAACCTACTTTTGCGAACTAGTCCCTGGTTTTTTGCCAGATCGGAACCAAACCAGTTTAGAACAATTCTTGGGACTTTCTAGATCAATAATCATTGAAAAAGTTGAACTTTTGCATTTGGATGTATACCATGTAATAGAGTCATTTAAGAAAGCAGGTGTGGCGAAATACACTCAAAAGCCTATAAATCCTAAGGGAAAACTCAAAACTTCACGAAAATTGTTGGGTATATGTGGCATAACATGCTGAAGAAGTATGCAAAGTTTTATGGAGATCGGACTATAGGTGGCGCTATAACTTTTAAAAGCTTTAAACCCATGCATTTCCTATGGAAAATTGCCTGTATTAGCTGCAAATGATATTTTCCATCAGTTGCAATATAATGTTTAAATCATTTATTAGATCTGCTCATTCTGACTCTCTAGGTCAATAATTATATAGAAAAATAACTTTTGGAATTGGATGGCTATAATAGTCAAATCAATATGTGATTTTGATCATATGTCCCCAAAAAGCCTTTAACTCCTCATTGAATGTTTAGATAATCTCAAAAAGAGGGAAGTACATGTGACACATGACTCTAAACAAGCATACAACATTTCATGGAGATCAGGCAATAGATGCCTCTTTAAAAATTAAAAAAGTGACAATGCTTATATTGGTGTATTACATTAAATTGCCATAAAGCCACCAGAGGGCAGCATAAGACCACTTATTGGTTCATTCTGCTCACTAAGCATATATAAACTTTATAAAATCATTATAATAACATTGCAAATCACATTTTGACAATGTTTATCAATTAATTTGTTCATTTGATGTGTTTTTCACAATATTACATTACAATTCAAAATAACACCTGAAAATATGTTTTAAAGGGGAAAAGATAGAATAAGTAATTAAATTAAAGGCATTCACCGGGAAAATGTGCCCATTAAATGGAAAACAGACGCTTTACAATGAAAATGAGCTAATGAGTGGTTCTCTGCTGCCACCTGCTGGTTTTAAAAAGTCATTTTGTCATACTACTTGATTATATTGCTCTATAATTCATATTTAGACATTATAAAACCACTATTTTAACATTTACAATCACATTTTGACAAATTCAATCAATTCATTTTTATTTAAACAGTGGTATTGACAATTCTGCCAAACAATGATGGTATGATTAATGTGTAAAAATTACTACAAGACTAGGAGTAAGCATTGTGTTACTAATAATTTATTTAAAATATCTACATGTAAAACAGAAGTGTGTGTGTGTGTGTGTGTGTGTGTGTGTGTGTCTGTCTGTCTTTCTCTCTCTCTCTCTCTCTCTCTCTCTCTCTCTCTCTCTCTCTCTCTGTATGTGTGTGTGTGTGTGTGTGTGGCCAATATCTACTCAAGAAATGCTCAGACTTTATTCAAATAAGCAGGTGACACATGACATTACATTTGGCAATAGTTTTTTGCTTTAAAATTAATATCTAGGCATTGTAAAAATCATTATAATAACATTTAATATCCCATTTTATCAATGCCATAGACTTGTGCTGGTTCTAATGCTAATGTTGTCCTATAGAGGGGGCTGCAGGATCAGAAATATACTTTATTGTGTTTCCACAGGTTAAAATTAAATGTATAGGCTAGAATCATGCCGAATCAAACCTCAATGGGGTAAATCATGGTAAATCACATTAGAATGTGGTAAATCATGGTGAACTATGGTAAATAATGCTATAATCATGGTGAATCATACCACAATGTGGTAAATCATGGTAAATCATACTACAATGTGGTAAATCATATTAGAATGTGGAAACATGGTAAATCATGGTAAACTATGGTAAATCAGACTAGGATCATGGTAAATCATATTAGAATGTGGCAATTTGTGGTAAATCATGGTAAATCATATTAGAATGTGGTAACTCGTGATAAATCATGGTAAACTATGGTAAATCATGCCAGGATCATGGTAAATCATCCTACAATGTGGTAAATCATAGTAAATCATATTAGAATGTGGAAACATGGTAAATCATGGTAAATCATGGTAAACTATGGTAAATCAGGCTAGGATCATGGTAAATCATATTAGAATGTGGCAACTCGTGGTAAATCATGGTAAATCATATTAGAATGTGGTAACTCGTGGTAAATCATGGTAAACTATGGTAAATCATGCCAGGATCATGGTAAATCATCCTACAATGTGGTAAATCATAGTAAATCATATTAGAATGTGGAAACATGGTAAATCATGGTAAACTATGGTAAATCAGGCTAGGATCATGGTAAATCATACTACAATGTGGTAAATCGTGGTAAATCATATTAGAATGTGGAAACATGGTAAATCGTAGTAAACTATGGTAAATCAGGCTAGAATCATGGTAAATCAAACTGGAACATGGTAAATCACAGTAAATCATGCCAGGACATGCTAAATCAATGAAAGCTATGGCAATTCATGGTAAAATATGGCGAATCACAGTAAAGTATGTTAAATCACTAACACAGGGAATATCATGGTAAATCAGGCAAGAACATGGTAAATCAAGGTAAACTATGGTGAATCATGGTAAATCACACTAGAACATGGTAAATCATGGTAAACTGTGCTAGTACATGGTAAATTAGACCATAGGTGGCACTATAACTGACAAAAAGCTTTGAAAACCATACATATCCTATATTAAATTGGCTTTATTGGCTGTAAATGGTCATTTTCATCTATTATGTCAGTGGTTAAATGCTTTCTAAATGAACCTCTCAATTCTAATTATTTTAGTGTTTTAATTATTTTAGTGTTTAAAGTCCTTAAATGCTTGAAGTCCATTGTATTTGTGCTGGATTTTTATGTCAGGGTTCGGTGCCAGTGGTTAAATGCTTTCTAAATGAACCTGGTGTCTTTTGATTGTATTTGTGCTGAAAGGCCTTTAAAGGCCTTAACCCCGCTAACCCCGCTTATTATTGCAGCTTTAATTATTATTATTATTATTATTATTATTCAGCCGAAAAACGATCGTGCAGACCAAACCGTAAGGGCTAGAGACTTGAAACTTGGCCAATAGGTAGTACAAAAATCGAGGAGAGGTTATCAAATTATGAGCCAGATTGGCCTATAGGTGGCGCTATAGCAATCAATTGCGCAAACTGCTCATAACTCATATACCGTATGTCGAGACTCAAGTGTCTGATATCATTGGAAAGCTGAATACCTGACGTAAAAACGTATATCTCCGATTTCATTTCCGGTATGCAAATTTTCCGCCATTTTGAATTTTGTCGAAAACATACTTTTGCCAACTATTCCTAGGTTTTTGTCCAATCAGAACCAAACCAGTGCCAAAATGTCCACTGGAGTCTGATTATCAAAAATAATTGAAAAATTTGAAATTTCGATTCACGGTCGTTAAGGGGCGTAAAACGGACGTTTAGGGCGGGCCTATTTTACTAAAAAGGCTATAACTCAAAAACGAAATGAGATATCTTCACCAAACTTGGTAAACATATGTAAGGGCTCAGTTTTTGGTCAGGATAAAAAGTCGCGACGATTAGCCACTTGGTGGCGCTATAACATGAAAAAACACAAAAAGGGCTATAACCACACACCGCTAGTCCGATTGACTTGAAAATTGGTATGCAGTGTCTTGGTCCAAGGTACCATATATATCTATGAGGACATTGGCGTATCTTAAAAACATGGCCGCCACAGCCAATTAAGTTTGAGCACTTATTAGACAAGGTTAATGGAGGCCGATCGAATGAAACTCGGTGGGCATGTTTGACTCATGGCCCTAGAGGTCTGTAAGAATTTTGAAAGAAATCGCCACTAGTTGGCGCTAACGAGTTTCAAGGCTCTATAATCACGTGGTGTTTCACACATACACAATATGCATATCATATGATAGATCTCCTCATGCTGAACAACTTTGCCTCTAGAACCATTGCTGTCAATCAAATCGCTCATTAAATATTCGCGATTATGTTAAAAAGCTACTTTGCGAACTAGTCCCTGGATTTTTGCCCGATCGGAACCAAACCAGTCTAGGACAATTCTCTGGACTCTCTAGATCAATAATTATCAAAAAAGTTGAACTTTTGTATTTGGATGGCTATAACAGGGTCATTTAAAAAGAGGTGTGGAAAATGCACTCACAAGCCTATAAATCCTAAAGGAAACTCAAAACTTCACGAAAATTGTTGGGTATATGTGGCATAACATGCTGAAGAAGCATGCAAAGTTTTATGGAGATCGGACTATAGGTGGTGCTATAACTGTTAAAAGCTTTAAAACCATGCATTTCCTATGGAAAATTGCCTGTATTAGCTGAAAATGGTATTTTTCATCTGTTGCAATATAATGTTTAAATCATTTGTTAGATCTGCTCATTCTGACTCTCTAGGTCAATAATTATATAGAAAAATAACTTTTGCAATTGGATGGCTATAATAGAGTCATATCAATATGTGATTTTGACCAAATGTCCCCAAAAAGCCTTTAACTCCTCATTGAATGTTTAGATAATCTCAAAAGAGGAAGTACGTGTGACACATGACTCTAAACAAGCATACAACATTTCATGGAGATCGGGCAATAGATGCCTCTATAAAAGTTTAAAAAGTGACAATGCTTATATTGGTGTATTACATTAAATTGCCATAAAGCCACCAGAGGGCAGCAGAAGACCACTTATTGGTTCATTCTGCTCACTAAGCATATATAAACTTTATAAAATCATTATAATAACATTGCAAATCACATTTTGACAATGTTTATCAATTAATTTGTTCATTTGATGTGTTTTTCACAATATTACATTACAATTCAAAATAACACCTGAAAATATGTTTTAAAGGGGAAAACATATTTTATATACCTTTATTAAATTCAAATATCTATATCTGCAACAAAATGTGTATGTGAGTTAGCACATTTGAAGGCATTCACCTGGGAAAATGTGCCCATTAAATGGAAAACAGACATTTAAAATGAAAATGAGCTAATGAGTGGTTCTCTGCTGCGCCCTGCTGGTTTTAAAATGTCATTTTGTCATACTACTTGATTATATTGCTCTATAATTCATAATTAGACATTATAAAGCCACTATTATAACATTTACAATCACATTTTGACAAATTCAATCAATTCATTTTTATTTAAACAGTGGTATTGACAATTCTGCCAAACAATGATGGTATGATTAATGTGTAAAAATTACTACAAGACTAGGAGTAAGCATTGTGTTACTAATAATTTATTTAAAATATCTACATGTAAAACAGAAGTGTGTGTGTGTGTGTGTGTGTGTGTGTGTGTGTGTGTGTGTGTGTGTGTGTGTGTGTGTGTGTGTGTGTGTGTATCAGTCTGTCTGTCTTTCTGTCTCTCTCTCTCTCTGTATGTGTGTGTGTGTGTGTGTGTGTGTGTGTGTGTGTGTAATGGCCAATATCTACTCAAGAAATGCTCAGACTTTATTCAAATAAGCAGGTGACACATGACATTACATTTGGCAATAGTTTTTGCTTTAAAATTCATATCTAGGCATTGTAAAAATCATTATAATAACATTTAATATCCCATTTTGTCAATGTTTATCAATGCCATAGACTTGTGCTGGTTCTAATGCTAATGTTGTCCTATAGAGGGGCTGCAGGATCAGAAATATACTTTATTGTGTTTCCACAGGTTAAAATTAAATGTATTGGCTAGAATCATGGTGAATCAAACCTCAATGGGGTAAATCATGGTAAATCACATTAGAATGTGGTAAATCATGGTGAACTATGGTAAATAATGCTATAATCATGGTGAATCATACTACAATGTGGTAAATCATGGTAAATCATATTAGAATGTGGAAACATGGTAAATCATGGTAAACTATGGTAAATCAGGCTAGGATCATGGTAAATCATATTAGAATTTGGCAACTCATGGTAAAACATGGTAAACTATGGTAAATCAGGCTAGGATCATGGTAAATCATACTACAATGTGGTAAATGATGGTAAATCATATTAGAATGTGGAAACATGGTAAATCATGGTAAACTATGGTAAATCAGGCTAGGATCATGGTAAATCATATTAGAATTTGGCAACTCGTGGTAAATCATGGTAAATCATATTAGAATGTGGGAACTCGTGGTAAATCATGGTAAACTATGGTAAATCATGCCAGGAGCATGGTAAATCATACTACAATGTGGTAAATCATACTACAATGTGGTAAATCATGGTAAATCATATTAGAATATGGAAACATGGTAAATCATGGTAAACTAAGGTAGATCAGGCTACAATGTGGTAAATCATACTACAATGGGGTAAATCATGGTAAATCATATTACAATATGGAAACATGGTAAATCATGGTAAACTATGGTAAATCAGGCTACAATGTGGTAAATCATACTACAATGGGGTAAATCATGGTAAATCATATTAGAATGTGGAAACATGGTAAATCGTAGTAAACTATGGTAAATCAGGCTAGAATCATGGTAAATCAAACTGGAACATGGTAAATCACAGTAAATAATGCCAGGACATGCTAAATCAATGTAAGCTATGGCAATTCATGGTAAAATATGGCGAATCACGGTAAAGTATGGTAAATCACTAACACAGGGAATATCATGGTAAATCAGGCAAGAACATGGTAAATCAAGGTAAACTATGGTGAATCATGGTAAATCACACTAGAACATGGTAAATCATGGTAAACTATGCTAGTACATGGTAAATTAGACCATAGGTGGCACTATAACTGACAAAAAGCTTTGAAAACCGTACATATCCTATATTAAATTGCCTTTATTGGCTGTAAATGTTCATTTTCATCTATTATGTCAGTGGTTAAATGCTTGCTAAATGAACCTTGGTGTCTTTTGATGCTTTTAGGCTTTAAGTCCTTAAAGGCCTTAAATGCTTGAACCCCGCTAAATGCTGCTTGCAGCTTTAATTATTATTATTATTCTGCCGTAAAACGCATCGTGCAGACCAAACCGTAAATGCTGGAGATTTGAAACTTTGTCAGATGGTAGTACAAAAATCGAGGAGAGGTTATCAAATTATGAGCCATATTGGCCTATAGGTGGCGCTTATAGCGATCAATTGCGCAAAACTGCTCATAACTCCTAAATTGTTGCTCCTGGGGTCAAGTGCCTTATACCATTGGAAAGCTGAGCTCATGACGAACAAAACGTATATCTCCGAATTCATTTCCGGTATGCAAATTTTCCCGCCATTTTGAATTTTATCGAAAACCTACTTTATGAACTTGTCCCTGGTTTTTTGTCCAATCGAACCAAACCAGTGCACAACTGTTCTCTGGAGACTGATTATCAAAAACTATCGAAAAAAAACGTTGAAATTTCGATTCATGGTTGCTAAGGGGCATCAAAATGTCAATGTGGGTGGAGCCTAATATTTTAAAAAGGCTATAACTCAAAAACGAAATAAGATATTTTCACCAAACTTGGTAGACATGTGTATGGGCTCAGTCTGTGGTCACGACGAAATAATAGCGACGATTGGGCACTAGGTGGCGCTATAAAGTGAAAAAAACATAAAAAGGGCTATGACCACCTGACCGTTAGTCCAATTGACTTGAAAATTGGTATGCAGTGTCTTAGTCCAAGGCCCCATGTATGTCTATGAGGCCATCGGCGATCTAAAAAACATGGCCGCCATCAGCCAATGAATTTGAGCACCTATAAGACAAGGTTAACGGAGGCCGATCGGAAGGAAACTTAATGGGTATGTTCGACTCATGGCCCTAGAGGTCTGTAAGAATTTTGAAAGAAATCGGCCACTGGTTGGCGCTAACGAGTTTTATGGCTCTGTAATCACGTGGTGTTGCACACATCCACAGAAAATGAATATCATATGATAGGTCTCCTCATGCTGAACAACTTTGCCTCTAGAACCATTGCTGTCAATCAAATCATTCATTAAATATTTGCGATTATGTTAAAAACCTACTTTTGCGAACTAGTCCCTGGTTTTTGCCAGATCGAACCAAACCAGTTTAGAACAATTCTTGGGACTGTCTAGATCAATAATCATTGAAAAAAAGTTGAACTTTTGCATTTGGATTTATACCATATAATAGAGTCATTTAGAAGCAGGTGTGGAAATACACTCAAAAGCCTATAAATCCTAAGGGAAAACTCAAAACTTCACGAAAATTGTTGGGTATATGTGACATACCATGTTGAAGAAGTAGGCAAAGTTTTATGGAGATCAGACTATAGGTGGCGCTATAACTGTTAAAAGCTTTAAAACCATGCATTTCCTATGGAAAATTGCCTGTATTGGCTGTAAAAGGTCTTTTCCATCTGTTATCATATAATGTTCAAATTATTTGTTAGATCTGCTCATTCTGTCTCCCCAGGTCAATAATTATAAAAAAAATAACTTTTGCATTTGGATGGCTATAATAGAGTCATAAATATGTGATTTTGACCAAGTGACCCCAAAAGCCTTTTAACTCCTCAATGAATGTTTAGATCATCTCAAAAGAGGTAAGTACATGTGACATATGACTCTTAACAAGGATGCAAAATTTCATGGAGATCGGGCAATAGATGCCTCTATAAAAGTTAAAAAAGTGACAATGCTTATATTGGTGTATTACATTAAATTGCCATAAAGCCACCAGAGGGCAGCATAAGACCACTTATTGGTTCATTCTGCTCATTAAGCATATATAAACTTTATAAAATCATTATAATAACATTGCAAATCACATTTTGACAATGTTTATGAATTAATTTGTTCATTTGATGTGTTTTTCACAATATTACATTACAATTCAAAATAACACCTGAAAATATGTTTTAAAGGGGAAAAGATAGAATAAGTAATTTGTTATATCCTTTATTAAATTCAAATATCTATATCTGCAACAAAATGTGTATGTGAATTAGCACATTTGAAGGCATTCACCCTGGAAAATGTGCCCATTAAATGGAAAACAGACATTTAAAATGAAAATGAGCTAATGAGTGGTTCTCTGCTGCCACCTGCTGGTTTTAAAATGTCATTTTGTCATACTACTTGATTATATTGCTCTATAATTCATATTTAGACATTATAAAACCACTATTATAACATTTACAATCACATTTTGACAAATTTGATCAATTCATTTTTATTTAAACAGTGGTATTGACAATTCTGCCAAACAATGATGGTATGATTAATGTGTAAAAATTACTACAAGACTAGGAGTAAGCATTGTGTTACTAATAATTTATTTAAAATATCTACATGTAAAACAGAAGTGTGTGTGTGTGTGTGTGTGTGTGTGTGTATCTGTCTGTCTGTCTTTCTGTCTCTCTCTCTCTGTATGTGTGTGTGTGTGTGTGTGTGTGTGTGTGTGTGTGTGTGTGTGTGTGTGTGTGTGTGTGTGCCAATATCTACTCAAGAAATGCTCAGACTTTATTCAAATAAGCAGGTGACACATGACATTACATTTGGCAATAGTTTTTGCTTTAAAATTAATATCTAGGCATTGTAAAAATCATTATAATAACATTTAATATCCCATTTTGTCAATGTTTATCAATGCCATAGACTTATGCTGGTTCTAATGCTAATGTTGTCCTATAGAGGGCTGCAGGATCAGAAATATACTTTATTGTGTTTCCACAGGTTAAAATTAAATTTATAGGCTAGAATCATAGTGAATCAAACCTCAATGGGGTAAATCATGGTAAATCACATTAGAATGTGGTAAATCATGCTGAACTATGGTAAATAATGCTATAATCATGGTGAATCATACTACAATGTGGTAAATCATGGTAAATCATACTACAATGTGGTAAATCATATTAGAATGTGGAAACATGGTAAATCATGGTAAACTATGGTAAATCAGGCTAGGATCATGGTAAATCATATTAGAATGTGGCAACTCGTGGTAAATCATGGTAAATCATATTAGAATGTGGTAACTCATGGTAAATCATGGTAAACTATGGTAAATCATGCCAGGATCATGGTAAATCATCCTACAATGTGGTAAATCATAGTAAATCATATTAGAATGTGGAAACATGGTAAATTATGGTAAATCATGGTAAACTATGGTAAATCAGGCTAGAATCATGGTAAATAAAACTGGAACATGGTAAATCACAGTAAATCATGCCAGGACATGCTAAATCAATGTAAGCTATGGCAATTCATGGTAAAATATGGCGAATCACAGTAAAGTATGTTAAATCACTAACACAGGGAATATCATGGTAAATCAGGCAAGAACATGGTAAACCGAGGTAAACTATGGTGAATCATGGTAAATCACACTAGAACATGGTAAATCATGGTAAACTATGCTAGTACATGGTAAATTAGACCATAGGTGGCACTATAACTGACAAAAAGCTTTGAAAACCATACATATCCTATATTAAATTGCCTTTATTGGCTGTAAATGGTCATTTTCATCTATTATGTCAGTGGTTAAATGCTTTCTAAATGAACCTTGGTGTCTTTTGATGCTTTTAGGCTTTAAGTCCTTAAAGGCCTTAAATGCTTGAACGCTAAATGCTGCTTGCAGCTTTAATTATTATTATTATTATTATTCTGCCGTAAAACGCATCGTGCAGACCAAACCGTAAATGCTGGAGATTTGAAACTTTGTCAGATGGTAGTACAAAAATCGAGGAGAGGTTATCAAATTATGAGCCATATTGGCCAATAGGTGGCGCTATAGCGATCAATTGCGCAAAACTGCTCATAACTCCTAAACCCTTAATCCTAAGGGTCAAGTGCCTTATACCATTGGAAAGCTGAGCTCATGACGAACAAAACGTATATCTCCGATTTCATTTCCGGTATGCAAATTTTCCCGCCATTTTGAATTTTGTCGAAAACCTACTTTTGCGAACTTGTCCCTGGTTTTTTGTCCAATCGGAACCAAACCAGTGCACAAATGTTCTCTGGAGACTGATTATCAAAAACTATCGAAAAAAAGTTGAAATTTCGATTCACGGTTGCTAAGGGGCATCAAAATGTCAATGTGGGTGGAGCCTAATATTTTAAAAAGGCTATAACTCAAAAACGAAATAAGATATTTTCACCAAACTTGGTAGACATGTGTATGGGCTCAGTCTTTGGTCACGATGAAATAATAGCGACGATTGGGCACTAGGTGGCGCTATAACGTGAAAAAAACATAAAAAGGGCTATGACCACCTGACCGTTAGTCCAATTGACTTGAAAATTGGTATGCAGTGTCTTAGTCCAAGGCCCCATGTATGTCTTTGAGGCCATCGGTGTATCTCAAAAAACATGGTCGCCATCAGCCAATGAATTTGAGCACCTATAAGACAAGGTTAACAGAAACCGATCGGAAGGAAACTTAATGGGTATGTTCGACTCATGGCCCTAGAGGTCTGTAAGAATTTTGAAAGAAATCGGCCACTGGTTGGCGCTAACGAGTTTTATGGCTCTGTAATCACGTGGTGTTGCACACATCCACAGAAAATGCATATCATATGATAGGTCTCCTCATGCTGAACAACTTTGCCACTAGAACTATTGCTGTCAATCAAATTGTTCATTAAATATTTGCGATTATGTTAAAAACCTACTTTTGCGAACTAGTCCCTGGTTTTTTGCCAGATCGGAACCAAACCAGTTTAGAACAATTCTTGAGACTTTCTAGATCAATAATCATTGAAAAAAAGTTGAACTTTTGCATTTGGATGTATACCATGTAATAGAGTCATTTAGAAAGCAGGTGTGGCGAAATACACTCAAAAGCCTATAAATCCTAAGGGAAAACTCAAAACTTCACGAAAATTGTTGGGTATATGTGGCATAACATGCTGAAGAAGTATGCAAAGTTTTATGGAGATCGGACTATAGGTGGCGCTATAACTTTTAAAAAGCTTTAAACCCATGCATTTCCTATGGAAAATTGCCTGTATTAGCTGCAAATGATATTTTCCATCAGTTGCAATATAATGTTTAATTAGGGGTTCAAGCACGAAGTGCTGAACACCTATTGTTTTTGTGCTGATTTTTATTATTATTAGGGGTTCAAGCACTAAGTGCTGAAACCCTATTGTAATTGTACTGATTTTTAGGGTTCGAGTACGAAGTGCTGAAACCCTATTGTAATTGTAATGGATTTTTATTATTATTATTATTATTATTATTATTATTATTATTTTTCTTCTCCGCTAAAACGCATCGTGCAGACCAAACCGTAAGTGCTAGAGACTTCAAACCTGGCCAGATGGTAGTCCTCAATTTGGGGAGAAGCTGAGAAGCTATGACCCCAATTGGCCAATAGGTGGCGCTACAGCAACCAAAAGCGCGTTATGGCTCATAACTCCCAAATCGTTTGTCACAGACTCAAGTGTCTTATATCATTGGAAAGCTGAGTCCATGACGAACAAAATGTATATATTCGATTTAATTTCCGGTATGCAAATTTTTCCGCCATTTTGAATTTTGTTGAAAACCTACTTTTGCAAACTAGTCCCTGGTTTTTTGACCGATCGGAACCAAACCAGTGCAGAAATGTTCTCTGTAGTCTATATATCAATAATTATTGATAAAAGGAGACATTGCGATTCACGGTTGCTAAGGGGCGCCAAAATGGACGTTCAAGGCGGAGCCTATTTTACTAAAAAGGCTATAACTCAAAAGGAAATGAGATATCTTCACCAAACTTGGTACACATTTGTATGGGCTCAGTCCTTGGTCACGATAAAAATCGCGAAGATTGAGCTCTAGGTGGCGCTATAATGGGCAAAAACTTAAAAAGACTATGACCACCTGACCGTTAGTCCGATTGACTCAAAAATTGGTATGCAGTGTCTTGGTCCAAGGCCCCATGTATGTCTATGAGGACATTGGCGTATCTCAAAAACATGGCCGCCATCAACCAATTAAATTTGAGCACCTATAAGACAAGGTTAACGGAGGCCGATCGGAACGAAACTCGATGAGCATGTTCGACTCATGGCCCTAGAGGTCTGTAAGAATTTTGAAAGAAATCGGCCACTAGTTGGCGCTAACGAGTTTTATGGCTCTGTAATCACATGGTGTTGCACACATCCACAAAATATGCATATCATATGATAGATCTCCTCATTTTGAACAACTTTGCCTCTAGAACCATTGCTGTCAATCAAATCGCTTCATTAAATATTCGTGATTATGTTAAAAACCTACTTTTGCAAACTAGTCCCTGGTTTTTTACCCGATCGAACCAAACCAGTCTAGGACAATTCTCTGGACTCTCTAGATCAATAATTATTGAAAAAAAGTTGAACTTTTGCATTTGGATGGCTATAACAGGGTCATTTAAAAAAGAGGTGTGGAAAAATGCACTCAAAAGCCTATAAATCCTAAAGGAAAACTCAAAACTTCACGAAAATTGTTGGGTATATGTGGCATAACATGCTGAAGAAGCATGCAAAGTTTTATGGAGATCGGACTATAGGTGGCGCTATAACTTTTAAAAGCTTTAAAACCATGCATTTCCTATGGAAAATTGCCTGTATTAGCTGCAAATGGTATTTTCCATCAGTTGCAATATAATGTTTAAAACATTCATTAGATCTGCTCATTCTGACTCTCTAGGTCAATAATTATATAGAAAACATAACTTTTACAATTGGATGGCTATAATAGTCAAATCAATATGTGATTTTGACCAAATGTCCCCAAAAAGCCTTTAACTCCTCATTGAATGTTTAGATAATCTCAAAAAGAGGGAAGTACGTGTGACACATGACTCTAAACAAGCATACAACATTTCATGGAGATCAGGCAATAGATGCCTCTTTAAAAATTAAAAAAGTGACAATGCTTATATTGGTGTATTAAATTAAATTGCCATAAAACCACCAGAGGGCAGCATAAGACCACTTATTGGTTCATTCTGCTCACTAAGCATATATAAACTTTATAAAATCATTATAATAACATTGCAAATCACATTTTGACAATGTTTATCAATTAATTTGTTCATTTGATGTGTTTTTCACAATATTACATTACAATTCAAAATAACACCTGAAAATATGTTTTAAAGGGGAAAAGATAGAATAAGTAATTAAATTAAAGGCATTCACCCGGGAAAATGTGCCCATTAAATGGAAAACAGACGTTTACAATGAAAATGAGCTAATGAGTGGTTCTTGGAGTAAGCATTGTGTTACTAATAATTTATTTAAAATATCTACATGTAAAACAGAAGTGTGTGTGTGTGTGTGTGTGTGTGTGTGTGTGTGTGTGTGTGTGTGTGTGTGTGTGTGTGTGTGTGTGTGTGTGTGTGTGTGTGTGTGTGTGTTTGTGTGTGTGTATCAGTCTGTCTGTCTCTCTCTCTCTCTCTCTCTCTCTGTATGTGTGTGTGTGTGTGTGTGTGTGTGTGGCCAATATCTACTCAAGAAATGCTTAGACTTTATTCAAATAAGCAGGTGACACATGACATTACATTTGGCAATAGTTTTTGCTTTAAAATTAATATCTAGGCATTGTAAAAATCATTATAATAACATTTTATATCCCATTTTGTCAATGTTTATCAATGCCATAGACTTGTGCTGGTTCTAATGCTATTGTTGTCCTATAGAGGGGCTGCAGGATCAGAAATATACTTTATTGTGTTTCCATAGGTTAAAATTAAATGTATAGGCTAGAATCATGTTGAATCAAACCTCAATGGGGTAAATCATGGTAAATCACATTAGAATTTGGTAAATCATGCTGAACTATGGTAAATAATGCTATAATCATGGTGAATCATACCACAATGTGGTAAATCATACTACAATGTGGTAAATCATATTGGAATGTGGAAACATGGTAAATCATGGTAAACTATGGTAAATCAGGCTAGGATCATGGTAAATCATATTAGAATGTGACAATTTGTGGTAAATCATGGTAAATCATATTAGAATGTGGCAATTTGTGGTAAATCATGGTAAATCATATTAGAATGTGGTAACTCGTGGTAAATCATGGTAAACTATGGTAAATCATGCCAGGATCATGGTAAATCATCCTACAATGTGGTAAATCATAGTAAATCATATTAGAATGTGGAAACATGGTAAATCATGGTAAACTATGGTAAATCAGGCTAGAATCATGGTAAATAAAACTGGAACATGGTAAATCACAGTAAATCATGCCAGGACATGCTAAATCAATGTAAGCTATGGTAATTCATGGTAAAATATGGCGAATCACGGTTAAGTATGTTAAATCACTAACACAGGGAATATCATGGTAAATCAGGCAAGAACATGGTAAATCAAGGTAAACTATGGTGAATCATGGTAAATCACAATAGAACATGGTAAATCATGGTAAACTATGCTAGTACATGGTAAATTAGACCATAGGTGGCGCTATAACTGACAAAAGCTTTGAAAACCACACATATCCTATATTAAATTGCCTTTATTGGCTGTAAATGGTCATTTTCATCTATTATGTCAGTGGTTAAATGCTTTCTAAATGAACCTTGGTGTCTTTTGATGCTTTTAGGCTTTAAGTCCTTAAAGGCCTTAAATGCTTGAACCCGCTAAATGCTGCTTGCAGCTTTAATATAATTTGTTTTTTGTTTTTCTTCAGAGAATCAAATATTTTAAATCCAACATAAAATTCAAGGCCAAACAGTTCATATCTAAAGGCAAGGTTATTTATATATCACAGTATTTCAAATTGCTTTTACACAATAATGTGCATAATAAAGAAATAAATAAACCGATATCTAGGTTATATATTAGATGTGGACTGAATGATTTAATATCAAATTACTATACACTTTAACTTAGTTTAACTTTAACTAATAATTTATTTTATATATTATATAAATTATAGGTGAAGGGCTGAAGATAAACACACTCTGCTAGCAGCTCCAACAGCCACCACTAGATGGCCTTGTGTACACGCGCTTGTATGTGACGTTTTAACGGATATTACGTACACGGAAAACCTTGCGTTTTCTGTCATGTGATGATCGCACATAAACAAGTGAAGAACTTTTTTATAAAACTGGGTTAAATTGAAGGTAATACTATTTCATTCAGCGTATTATTCTTTTAATATATGTTTCCTCCATGTATAACAATTACTGTATTAGAAATGTAAGTGTTTAATTGCTGCCTAACAAGACAATGAAATGTCCACAAGATACTGTAAGAATGTGGTATCATTTCGTGTTATTTCCACTTACTTTTATAATTTCGTGTTACTTTTTGTTACAGGGTTCATCAGGGGAGCTACATAGTCAATCTATTGAATATGGCAGATGTGAGTATATTTGTGATGCGTTTGCTGAAATGTCTTTTCTTGGAAATGTCATAATGCGTTTGATTTAATTGTTACAGAATCTGAGGAGTTTTTTGTATAAACAACTACCAAGGTAAACAGATGTATCTTGTATTGTAAACACGTTTTTTTTTTACTTTTTACACGCTTTGTTTTCTGAGTTGTAAGGAATGATACTTTTCTCTGCCATCATCAGTGTTGAAGGACTCCATGCTATAGTGGTGACAGATAGAGATGGAGTCCCTGTAATCAAAGGTAACAGCCTCATCTCTGAGTTTCAGGTCTGTTTGTATATCTGCTGAAGCTCCATCTAAAATGAGACTTGTTTTCACCTTTAGTTGCCAATGACAATGCCCCTGACTATGCACTGCGGCCAGCGTTCCTGTCCACCTTTGCCTTGGCAACTGACCAGGGAAGCAAGCTCGGCTTGTCCAAAAATAAGAGCATCATTTGTTATTATAACACATACCAGGTAATTTATTTATATTAAAACACACACACACACACATATGCCTTGCTACTTATGGACCCTTTTCACAGACTCTAATGTCACGTTTGCACTGTTTTCAACATCGCATATCTAGAATTATATTTGCTGTCATCTCACGTTAGAAATTTATTCAACTATGACTTCTCTGAAATGTAAAAAGTGTCCATTAAGCATGTTTTTTTTAAATCCATACGGTTATGTATTTCCTTGGCAGATTGTACAGTTCAACCGATTACCCTTAGTGATAAGTTTCATCGCAAGTAGCAATGCCAACACGGGTGAGTCTCTCCACTTGGACAAAATCCACAGAGCCTCTCCAAATGTATATTATTATGTATTATTTATTATTTAATGTATTATTTATTGCTTCTTTCATATTTAGGTTTGATCTTCAGTCTTGAGAAGGAGCTAGTCCCTCTGATTGAAGAACTAAGGCAGGTGGTGGAAGTAGCTTAGTTGCTATTCATCTCAGTACCTACAGGAATCAGACATTTGGACAAGAGAGTCACGATCTCCCATCCAGTCTGATGTCTGGCTCATACACACACATATGTACATATATAATGTTGGCTGGTCTTGATGCTGTATGCCTTTTATGAATGTAACCTGCTCCTTTTTGTCATCTCCTAATTAATAAATTTGTCTAAAGCTTTGGTTTACAAAAATAAATTGTATTTATTGACATGTAACATTTTTACAGAAGGGGCTTCTCCGTAGACAAACGGGAACTAGTACAGCTTCATTGTCAGTTCACACATCACATGAGAAATAGCATTGCTATTCAGATAAATTATAATTTTATACCCTTTATTTTGGTTATCTATAGAGTGCTGCAGGGATTGTGTATTTTTGTAGACCAAAAGCCAGAGGTCTGTGATTAACACAAATGTACGATATTTTTATATATTATTGATTAAAAATTCAATGATTCAGTTGCTAACAAATGGTTCAATGGGACTACAAATTTTTGAGGACATCATAAATTCAAAGTACTATGCGCACATCCAAACATAATTTTAGCAGGTGCTCTAAAAAAAATGTTTTTATAAAATAAAAAAATGCAATAAAACCATTTGTTTTTGCACCTCCTTTAGACTTTTTTTAAAGCATGACAGCATGGTGCCTTGGGACTTCGCTTGTCTCAGATGTAAAATCTTGCATGTGTGATTCAGTGCCCTGATGATATCTTTATGTGTGATGATTTGTACAACCATGATGCCAAATGCATCAGATGAAGTTGAAGTATGATGAAGTAAAATAATACTGCACACAGCTCGCATAGTCCCAGTGCTACTTCTCTCCATGTTGAACATCATCGACCTTTCTTTATCTGTGACTGGAAATGCAGGGTAGTCATCATTAGAATAAGGACAACAAAAAGACAAATACATTTACAATTAAACTGGTGCATTGTGTCAGATGAATTCATTTTCACTGGAACAAAGAAATAATCGACTATTTATACTGCTAACCATGACGTACATTGATTATTCATAGTGACTGTTCTTGCATGGTTAACTTTTTAGTTCTGCTTACCAGTTTCCATCGTAGAATCTTAATCCATTCATCTGCTTCAGCACCGGATTTTGCACACAAATAAAACGTCCTCTCGGGGAACACCAGACTATAGGAAAGAGAAAATGAAAAAGTAGAAGAATATTAATAAAGAGTAGCACGATGAAATTGAGGATACATCGGAAAATATGTGGGCAGGAGGAAGCCCATGTATAGGAGTTTCTGACTGCACTTCCTCATCACTTATCTTCACTTGCATGTTGGAAAATATCAGATGTGAAATCGATATTGAATGGACAATTTTAGGATTTTGATATGATATTTTAATTACTTTACTTCCTATCTTTATCTCTTAGACTGTACACAGACAGTATTAATTTTGTCATGCAGATTCTCTCCACTGCTGATTTCGCGAGCAGAGGAACTGTGTAATGCTGTAGATATACTAGCTCATTTTCAGTTGCCAAAAATAGTCATTTTATGGTTGGCCAGTTGCAGAAGTTTCAGATGTAAAAACAAACTGGATATCTAGTCTAGCACAATAGAAAGTCTTAGTCTTATTTTTCTTCAGAAACTTTGCTTTTGTAAGAAAATCTACCATCGACATTTTAGGCGTCTCTCTTTATTTCCCTGAAGCCTTTATGATTTTATAGTTAAACTAACACTATATATATAATTTTTTTATCAAGTCAAATTTTGTCACCTTTATCAAATAGAGATTGTTTCAAAGCCACAATAATAAACAGGAAAGTAACAGAATTATGATGCAGACTTTATCAAATAAGAGATTCAAATTCTGCTGTAAAGTAAGGTGATAGTATCATTATTCAGCTCAGTTCAGTTCAAGGAGGATTCAGTTAAATAACTGTAAAGATCATTCATTAATTGGCATATAAACATTATAATTCATGAAGTGTCGCCCATCGCCACATGAACGCATGGTAACTTGTGCACCATTCAGAATTGAACTGAGAAAGCTTTTTAAATTACAAATCCTGAATTTCGATGAATGCAGCATACAGGATGTAGAACTGTAATTCCTTAATTGAATTTAGGGAAGTAAATTCAAACTTCAATAAAACTGAGACATGTGCATATCCCTTTTATACATGTCTGAAAGAGTTTTGGACTATGTATACTTTTTTTTTCTCTCTTCAGAATATTTCACCATTAAACTTTTTATAAATTCTCTATAAAGCAAAAGGGAAGCCTATTTTCTGAATTTCGTCTATCTCTAACACCCAAAAGGGCAAATAAATAAATAAATAATGAAATCAGATGGTTCAGACACATCATAAATCTCTCACCAGAAGCAGTTGACCCTCTCCTGACTGTAATCAAACTGGACAGCAGAACACTCCGTCAGATCCAGGGTTCGTAACGGCTCTACAAACTGAGGGGACAGTTTTCTGTGAGATAAATAATCAACTTTAATTGTTATCTAATTCTAAATCTTATTGTGCAAAATACATGGACCTACCATTTTGTCCTTGAAATATTTAAGTTCATATCTATTCAGTGTGAACCATCTCTGTTTCCAGTTCTGCCCAGGAAATAAATAGAGAGGAATTCCATCAGCCAACTAGATCTAGGTTTGCTCTAGAACCAGTTTAACCCAGTCATAATTTACCTTATTAGTTTAAAATTGGCATTAACTGCAAACATTGGTTTGACTTTTTAATATTAGTCTATATACATAGTAATTTGTGTAACCATACCTTGATAATCGCTCCTTGTTTAACCAGATAACCCTCTTTTGTGCCAAGCTGTTAACAACATGAAAAGACTTTCAATGATTTAGAGGCACAGATAATATTACTAACACACCGATAAATGTCACTCACTGCATGCATTTTGCTCACTATTGGTTTTAAACCATTTAATTGATGAATGCATAACTCTTTCCAAGCAATATTACTCTTTTTAAAGTGCCCCTATTATGCTATTTTAAAGGATCCTACAATAGTTTTTCATGCATCCAAGGTCAAAAAACACTCTAAGTTTCTGATAATATACATTGCAGCATCTCACAGTGTATGAAACGGTTCGACCAAGGATTTGGTCTCTCTAAACCAGGGGTGGGGAACGTTGATCCTGGAGGGCCACTCTTGCAGAATTTAGCTCCAACCCTGAAAAAAACACTCACCTGCCTGTAACTTTAGTAATCCTGGAGACCTTGATTAGCTTCAGGTGTGTTTGATTAGGTTTGGAGCTAAACTCTGCAAGAGAGTGGCCCTCCTGGATCAACGTTCCCCACACCTGCTTTAAACCCTGCCTTTCTGAGAGCATACTCTGCTCTGATTGGTCCAATTGACCAGTCTTTTGAGAAATGGGATTACCATATCTGAATTTTAGCTCCTGAGGTTTCCTTGGCACTTGTTAACACAGTGATACGAACAGTATTGATGGCGTCAGTTTTACCGCATCAATTCCAGCCCGAGTCCTCATCCTTTGGAAATGAAAGCTGTAAACCTCACTCCCCTGGCCATCAGAGGCACACTAGCAAATGACGCTCTAGATTGCAGCCTTTAGCGTCCATATTAGCTCACCCGCCTCCAATTTGAGTCCCGCTCAAAACGGGGCAAGTAGGACTCAAAGGGTTACATTGGCACCGTGATCCGAATGGGAGTGAGGTTTAGTTGGGTGAGTGTAATGGAGGCCAGCTAGTGAGAGCTGTGCGGGTAAACCTCACTCCCCTGATCTCAAGAGACGAGATTGAGACTGCGGTCTTTAGTGTTCTTATTAGCGTGCCCGCTTCCTATGCCGGACCGGAAGGGTTACATCGGTGCCATGACCCGGATGGGAGTGAGGTTCAGGGGAGTTAGTGTAATGGAGGCCAGCTAGTGAGAGCTGTGTGGGTAAACCTCACTCCTCTGATCTTAAGAGGTGAGATTAAGACTGCGGTCTTTAGCATCCTTATTAGTGTGCCCGCTTCCCAATGTCGGACCGAAGGGGTTACACTGGTGCCTGACCCAGATGGGAGTGAGGTTCAGGGGAGTTAGTGTAATGGAGGCCAGCTAGTGAGAGCTGTGCGAGTAAACCTCACTCCCCTGATCTTAAGAGGTGAGATTAAGACTGCGGTCTTTAGCATCCTTATTAGTGTGCCCGCTTCCCAATGTCGGACCGAAGGGGTTACATTGGTGCCATGACCCGGATGGGAGTGAGGTTTAGGGGGGTTAGTGTAATGAAGGCCAGCTAGTGAGAGCTGTGCGGGTAAACCTCACTCCCTTGATATCAAGAGGCGAACTTAAGACTGCAGTCTTTAGCGTCCTTATTAGCGTGCCCGCCTCCCATGCAGGACCGGAGGGGTTACATTGGTGCCATGAACCAGGTGAGAGTGAGGTTTAGAGAAGGTTTGTTTAATGGAGGCCAGCTAGTGAGAGCAGTGTGGGTAAACCTCACTCCCCTGATCTCAAGAGATACATTAGAGACTGCGTCCTTGTTAGCGTTCCTGCCTCCCGAATAGGACAAAAGGGGTTACACATGCAAAGTGGATTTGCTTTCACAGCACAGAAAACATTGCCTTCTTGACATGTCACCAACACTAACCAAACACTTCCAGGCCTCAGCTAAACCTACAGTGTTTGAGGGCGGGTCAAAGTAAGCATTTACAATTGTGTTACAAACCTATGTAATTCCATTTATCGTTCAATTTTTGAAACTTTGCAGATCTTTTACATTCACAAACAGCTATACAACACACTACATAGAAGGTAATATCCAAAAAAGCATAATAGGGGCACTTTAAATGCAATGCATGTGTGCATGTGTGTCTGTATAATGTCATTTTTACTTACTGATGGAGCATTGGGCACCAGGTCATTTTCATGCCGGCCTGTCTGCATGGCCGTATGCACACACACCGTCTCATAAATAGATGGCTCTTCCACCTGCCGTGGGTATGGGAACCGTAGCACGATAAGGTTTCCTTGGTTACAAGAGTAAAAAAGGAAGCAGGGTGACTGTGCTGCAGAAGTGATGAAAATGTGTGAACTGTAAATTAAAGGCAAACAGCTAACCTGTCTCGCTTCCTAGCAGAGGCTGATTGGCAAGGTGACTGCAAAAATCCTGAAGGGAAGGATATTCATTGAAGCCAAAGGAATATCTGCCAAATTGCCGCCGGACATGAAAGTGTTTCACTGAATCCTTTGCTCTGAAGAAGTAATGATGTGGAAAAGAATTAACTTGTTTATAGACACATGGTTGCGCTGAAATAGGCAGAATATTATTTCTACAAAGTCACACACTATAAATAAAGAGTTAATTAACCTAAGAATTAAATGCATTTATACATATCAGTCAGTCACAGCTGATGTGAGCAGGGTACAGCCTCATGGCTTGTGTGTTTCTTATTGATTTATTCCAGTGGGAGTAAGACGAAAGACAAGACAATAGTGGTGCACAACAGAGACTTTGAAAAAGAAAAGGGAACTGAAAAACTTAAAGTAATCTGAATACCCACAGAAAATAAGAGAAATGGAAAAAAAGGGGAGTTGCAAAAAGTCATCAAATATTGGGTCATCATTTGACTTTTTAAACTTGCTTGCTTAATAAAAGGTCAGAGGAACGTAACTCATTTTAGAAAAGGTGAGTGTATATTGATGCACAGAACAAAGGTCAGATAAGTTAATGTGAGGTTATTATATTAAAGAGATTTTTTTTTCAAATAAATGCTGTTCTTTTGAACTTTCTATATCAAAGAATCCTAAACGATGTATCACATCTTCTACAAAAACACTACTGTTTTCAACACTGATAATCATTAGAAATATTTCTTGAGCACCAAAGCAGCATATTAGAATGATTTCTGAAGGATCATGACACTGAAGATTAGAGTAATGATGCTGAAAATTCAGCTTTGCATCACATTCACATCATTACATTTTAAAGCATATTACAATTTTATTAATTTCACAATATTACTGTTTTTAATGTTTATATCTTTTGCTTTATTTTGCTAGTATATGAAATATCAGTTTACAATTACGTGAAAAAACTGACACTAAATGTCTGGAGAAACCTATAAAGCTACATTACTATGAGAAGTTAAGCACTTGAAAAAAGCTTCTTCCTAACTAAAACAAAATAATATTTGGTATTAGTTATGAACTTATGTCCAAAGTGGACATTTCTTACCGGACAGACAAAGCAAAGCAGTCAGAACCCTTGTTGCTGTTTCTGAGTAAAAAACTCCCATCTACCCCATTCGAAAGGAGAAGGGCTTCAGCTGCATGCCGGGACAAATCATAATGGTACCAGCTACAGAGAGAAACAAATTGGGGCACTTAAACACAAAGCCATGTTGTATGGTGATATCCACTATCAATCGTCAAAATCCACTTTAAAGACATACAAATATATTAAAGGAATAGTTCACTTTAAAAAAAGAAAATGATCCCATGATTTAATCACCCTCAGGCCATCCTAGGTGTATATGACTTTCTTTTTTCTGATGAACACAATCTGAGTTTGTGAACACAAATATCCTGACGTTTCCAAGCTGTGACGGGGTCCATTGAGTTTGAAGCACAAAAAAGTCCAACCACCCATAATAAATGTTCTCCAAATTGCTCATGGGGTTTAATAAAGGCCTTCTGAAGCATATCGATGAGATTTTGTTAGAAAAATATCCATATTTAAAACTGTATAAAGTAAAATATCTAGCTCCCGCCAGACCATCTTCCGTATTCAACTTACACAAAAGCTTAACTAGCGCAACGTATCCCTATAGAATATAAAGCTTGGAAGCATCAGGATATGTATTAATATAACTCTGATTGTGTTCATTAGAAGGAAAAAAGTCATATACACTTTAGATGACAAGAGTGAGTAAATCATGGGGTAATTTTAATTTTAAAGTGAACTACTACTACAAAAAAATTAAATAAAGTGCTTAACAAAATGTTAAATAATAATAAAAGCATTTATTGGGTAGGGTTATAGGTGTAGGGAGGGCTTTTATTGTCCCATTAAGGCGGCATCCATTTAATAATTTTAATTAATATAATAATTTACACTCTATGATATTATTGCATATACTGTTTTATAATGTTTATGTACAACACTACTGAGGTGCAAATTATATGTATCTGTCAAAATAAAGTATAAATAGCATCTAATAAATATCTACACATATTGGAAATAACTACTTTTACATGATGTAAATAGAATATATCACTATAATAAATAGCATCTACAGCTATTTGCACTTAGTGTAAATATCATCTATCGCTAAGAAAATGTGTAAATATAATCTAGTTGCTATTTACAATTAGTGCAAATAGCCACTGCCATAAATAAATAAGGAACTATTTAAATGATCAACTATTTTCTATTTGTTATGAAACTTTTGGATAAAAACTTTCACTATAAAAAATATGGACAGAATGATTTGAATTTCATGACTGTATTACAGTGAGAATCTAAGGAGCATCATTAATGGGAATACAGGATTTTTCCTGGGTCAAAAATGGTCTTCGGTGGTGGCTGACAGACATGGTAATCCATACAGTAAAAATGTACCCTACCCACATGATCTGCAAACACAATACTGACAAAACATTTAAGTCATCTAGTACATCAGAAATCACAATAACTGATCAAATAAGGCTTTGGTGGGACAAAAAAACATTTTATGTAGGAAAAACCCTGGAATAGCAAATATTACAGTTAAATTTAAAACATCCACAAGGAATAATGTCATTAGAATTGGGGTGAATATGCTTACTGGTCATAAAAGTAATGTCACAAAGCAAAATAAATAAATAAACTTAATGGTCCTAAAATAGGTTTCATTTGGGGTTAAATATAAAACTGACATATTGGGCTTTGTGGAATTTGGAAGAGCATTTGATTAATGGCTGAAATAATTAAAATCAACATTGACCAAAATAATGTTTTACATTTGTTTTACTATGTTGTCGTCAACAACAACAACTTATTTAAAAAAAAGGTTAAAATATATAGCAGTTGATGAGTAATGAGGATTCTGCAACCCTTTCATTCACCAAAGAAGTTAAATTAGAGAAGTATTTCCTCGTTCTTTTGCTGACGCCGATAACCTCAACAACAAAAACAGTTGTAGACTACAATCAAATAAACGATTAACAATAGTTTGCTCCTCATATACTTTTATTATTATTATTTGCTCTTCCTTTTTTATTTGTCATTCTTACATTTGAGCACAACACTGTAAGAACAGCATGAGAAACTGACGGTTGGTTCAGCTCACCTGACTGACTCCAGCTCATCGAGTTCTTCCCCGCTGCTCCGTGTTGAACTGACACTCATGATCTGATCTGCTGTGAGTCTGTGACTGAAGCAGATTTACAGTGTGCGGCGTCTCTCGGGTCGCTGTCAGTCAGTCTGCCAGTTAGTCTGTCAGTCAGCAGCACTATAATCTCAGTTTAACTCGAAGTAAATCAGTTTCGTACAGCTGGCTGCTCTTGCGCTACAATCGAAAGCTACAGCAGCATAGGCAGGGAAGTTGAGCAGATCCGCCCACTAATCAAATTAATGTCATAATTTATATAAACATGCGCTAATTTCCACTTGTTCGCATATCCGACTGGCCAAATTTCAACCATGTAGACATCGAAAATAAAATAATTACATGGCTTAACGTTAGATGTTAGCACGTCGGTTACTAACGTTACCTATTTTTATACAGTCTATGGTTAATAGGCTACATAATAATACAAACGATACACATTTATATTGAACCGTGATTTTATAAATTATTTTTTTAATTATACTATCCAGTGAAAAAATAAGTATCCTGCAGAATTTAATGCTTTACCATGAAACAAGAAAATGTGTTAATTGATCAACATTCTCTGAAAACGTATGAAGAGATATTTTTATTTTAAATGTATCCTCCACTTCTGTTTGATTTTAAATGTGTGTGTGTGTGTGTGTGTGTGTGTGTGTGCATGTTATTAAAATATAAAAATGTTAATATATAAAAATCCTTCCGCTAGATGACGTACTCTAGCATAAAAGAACGTTTCAACAAATCAGCTGTGGGCGCTGCGGCTGCGCAGTGATTTGCTGTTTACAGATTTTCGTCATTGCTGTTACGTTTATATTTATGCTGCCTTCACGTGCTCTTCAAAAATGTTTACTGTTTAACAACCCAAACCAGACATAAATATGTATCATTTAGTTGTAGTTTATTTAGTAGTTGACCATTATCTTTCTAATTTATCATAACTGAATAATGTGAATAAAGCCCTTCAATAAGAAATACTAAGATATTATTTTGCTAACAGCAAGAAAGTGAACTATAGAGAGTATTTTGCCAAATAAATGCACTATATTACATATTATATTTTACTCATATCATTAAAATATTATAATATTATTGTGTTAATTTGAGTTGTTAATTTGAACTATAAATAATAATACCAGCTGGCTCCCTTTATGTTTACATAATGATATTATTTATCCATATTAATCGATATTGAGTATTGAAATTGAATCACAAGCTTATGAATTGAAATTGTGAAATCGGTGTCAAGCAACAGTACCAGTTGTTGTACCATGTAAACATTGTAATATTTTGTCACTAAACTTAATGAAATTCTGTTTAGTTACCAAATGTTTTGCCAATCATAATACACTTACTTTAATGCAGTTTTTTTGTGTGTGTGTTCATATTCATGCACTAGTCAAGTTTTGAATGTTTTATTGCAAATTTTACAAATCGGCTAACAAGATGGCTAAATAATGTTTTCAAATCAATGACTCAAAATCATCTTACATGATCATTCCGGATTATCAATTCACATTCAGGCATTCACTTTTGCAATAAAAATGCATTTAAGTACTAACTAGCATTTATCATGAAATACTGGACATGTCCATTTTTTTAATGCACACAGTAGGCATGTTCACTATCAGAATGAAAACCTTGGACCTTGTGGACCTTGGGTCACAAAAACATCAGCTACAGTTTATTTTCAACTCATTTTACTCCTGAGCAGGGGAAATTCACTTAATGTCTTTAATATAAAGGCCTCGTGATATCAAAGCTCTCCATAATAAGATGTCAAGAAAACAGTCATGCTTTTCCTAATTACTGAGAGCATTCCTTAATTGATTCCTTCCTATAGTCTCAACCAGGGGAACATGGTCACTTATAGTCAGATAGAATATTAAATCTGAAAATGACTGTGTGGAAAATATACAGTAGCCTATATGTTACTGTTAAGGAAAATGTACAAGCTCATGAATATATCAGCCTCAATAACCAAAAATGGAGTATTGCATTAAATCAGGTGCAAAACTAGCCACAGTATCTTGCATACACTACCATACCCTGACCCACAATTCATCCTCACAACCCTTGAGGTTCTTGTGTAATGCAAGAGTGCATGTGTCAATAAAAATGTCACAGGTCCAGCCATGTGAAATGTAAACAATTCTCTGCATATCAGTTTTTTTTTCTACAAAAGCCAGACTCCAAATCCATTCTGTGATCACTGGACAGGAAGGAAGCTCCACCCGCAGAGGGTGAGAGATCCCAGGCACACATTTAATAGACACAGTAAAAACACTCTCATTGATCAGAGAAAAAGCCAGCTCTGAATTCTGACTAGTTAGAGTATCTACCGATCATTAAAGTGCTCACTATTTGAGCTAATGACCATGTTTATTTGACCAAAAGGGACTTTGTTATCATGAGAGAACAGTGCCTGGTTCGGCGATACAATCTGTTAAATGGGGCACGTCAGCATTCACACTGAGGTTTTGAGGGATGTGTCTTTGTGCTGCTTTGTTCTCCCTCCACTGCCGTAAACTAGAGGAGTAGTCTTGTGCGGAGAGTCTCTCTATTTTCTGTGCTCTCACCAGGTCAGATGGACAGATGGTGTTACAAAAGGCACGAAACAGGATCCTGAGACATAGAAAGAGATAAAAAGCCAAGAGTGAAAAAAACTGTACCATCATGAGCTGCCTTTAAAACAAGATGAAAACATATGACTGATACCAATTAAATTTGGCCAGTCAAAGTCAAAGGAAAGAGAGTTTACTCTACAGCTCTCAAGGTAACACTTACAGACAACTATTTTCTATGTAGTTAAAAGGCATACAAGTAGAGATCTTATCAACTTGAATGGGTAAAGACTTGTTTGTCAAGATTACATTTCAATAGCATTTCTCAAATAACAGTGTCATTAAAACTGCTTTTTCTCATCACACTGAAATATTGTTCATGCAGGTTCTGGCCTTCATCGTGAAGGATATTTGCAGCACTGCCAAAAAAAAAGAGGAATCTCAGAAGTTTTTTTTTTTTTTTTTTGTCGGAAGTGTCTTAAGGCTGAAATATGACTAAGTTGCTGAACAGTCTGCAGATTTTGGGCAGTCTGATCTGATAGATTTCTGAGAAATTGCATAGTGTATAAAGCGCACAGACTCCGATTTGTAGCTTCGGACTTAGATTCTATCCAGTCGGAGGAGATCAAACCTGTTTGAAACCAGCCGATTTTTAGCACACATCATTTTCATTGGCCGGCGCATGTTTGTCAGAACGATGTAAAAGTCTGGTAGTGTGTAATCCTCAGTTGTTTAGTGCAGGGGTCCTCAAACTTTGTCAGCCAAATCCCTTAAGGCCTGTTCACACCAAGGAAGATAACTATAACAATAATTATAAAAATATAGTTCTAAATATAAAAGAATAGCAAAGCCCATATCACAACTATAAAGATAACGGCACAGAGAAACAATATCATTCGAATCATTGGAATTTTTTCCCCAGCTGATGAACGATATAAATATTGACAGCCAATCAAAATCCATTGTGCTTTAAAGAGCTTGAGCATTTAAAGCGGCATAAGCTTATAATAAACAGAGCGTTATCGTTTGTTGGTGTGCACGCTTATACAGATATTGTTGTTATCTTTATGGTTATCGTTCTTGGTGCGAACGGACCTTTAGACATAGAATATTTACTGCAAGTACTCCCTGAGATTTAAAAAAAATATGTCAATTTAATGACACATTTGCATTTTCATGGTTCACTGATGTTGATTAATTGTAAATAGTTAAAATACTTTTTTTAGTAAGTATTTTATTTTTTACTTTTTTCCCTGGACTTGAAAGTGGACTCAAACCTCTTTTTAGTAGTGATTCACATTACAATTACACTGGTGATATAGGAACCTAAGCAAATAAAATATAATAATTATTAAAAAAAAATATTTTAATAAATGATAAAACTGAAGACAGAAATTACTGTTGTAAATGACAATTGTACCTCTGAAGTGCTGTAAACTTCTGTCCACAAATGCAAAATTATGCAAATGTGTAAATAAAGAACCCTGTTTGGGAAACCCTGGTTTATTGCATGATGCCCTTCTTTTTTTTTTCTTTAACCATTTAAAAAGCCTACAAGTGTGTGACGCCAAGTGTACTGTTCAGATTTTAAAAGTCATGAGGTGTACTCCAACCTTTAAAGGGATAGTTCACTCGGAAATTAAATTAAAGCCATCTTTTACTCACCCAGCTGTTGATTCAATGACCTGTGTCCTTCTATCCCTTTCAGACCTCAAAAGCAGAAATTAAAAAAAATACTTCCTTTAATGGCAGTGGATAGCGACCAGACTAAAACATGACAAAAATTATACAAAAGTATCACACAATGATACAGTGAGACGTGTTCAGTTGGCATATTATAAGGTTTTGCGAGAAATAAACTATTATTTTTAAACGCAGCCGTTACTCTTTGCGCGTTCCTCTAATGACTAGTACGAGCTGTCAGCACTGACTCAACAGACCCTCACCCAATGTTGTTATGACAACCAGTACACAATATTCACTTCAGGAGGTTTTAATATTAGTATCGTACTATCATATACCTTATAGAAAAGGCGAGAGTCATGTTCGTTTCTATTGAGCCTGATTTCTCAAAATGTTGCGTGTGTGTGCCTATCTTGGGTTCCATGACAACAGTGCAAGTTATAGTAAGCATGAGCGCCGCACCTGCTGACGGCTCGCACTTATCATTACAGGAGCACGCACAGAGTAACGGCCGAGCTCAGTGTTTTGACTGAATAATAGTTTATTTCTCACAAAACCTTATAGTATGCCTCCTGAACACTATATGGCGCACATCTCACTGTATCATTGTGTGATACTTTTGTATAATTTTTGTCATGTTTTAGCCTGGTCGCTATCCACTGCCATTATAGGAAGGAGCGCGTGCAGGACTATTTGCTTTTGAGGTCCGAAAGGGATAGAAGGACAAAGGGCACTGAATCAACAGCAGGGTGAGTAAAAGATGGCTTTAATTTCATTTCAGGGTGAACTATCCCTTTAACATAAAATGTTGGTATGGTAACTGGCTTTTAAAACAGTGTTACAGTCTGTTATTGTGATTGGTTCGTGAATGAACTAATTCTGGTATGTGTGTGTAATACCTAGGTAGCAGGGCCAGGACTGTGGTTAGTCCACATACTAAATAGTAGAGTGGCTCAGACATCATTTTTGTCTCAATGCCGTATGGGTTTGTAGGAGAATTGCATGTCACACATGCAATGCCGAATAACAGGACAAAGGCATAATAGAGCAGGACACTGAAAAGCAGCAATGTAGCGTGTATCCATGTCTGCAAAATAAAAATAAATATTAATTATGCAAACATTATTATGCAAATTTTGTTACAAGAACAAGTCAGTGCTGTGTTATTAATGTGGTGTTTTACGTAACATGCATTTTCTCTGTGCAAACTGAATGTAAAACCTCAGATTTACACTTCCGGTCAAGAGTTTAAAATAATAATTACAATTTTGAACTTGTTTTTAAAAGAAGTCTCTTATGTTTATCCAAGCTGCATTTATTTGATCGAAAATACAGTAAAAGCAGTAATATTGTGAAATAACATTACAATTTAGAATAACCGTTTTCTATTTTACTATACAGGTCCTTCTAAAAAAAATAGCATATTTGATAAAAGTTCATTATTTCCCATAATGTAATGATAAAAATTTAACTTTCATATATTTTAGATTCATTGTACACCAACTGAAATATTTCAGGTCTTTTATTGTTTTAATACTGATGATTTTGATTTTGGCATACAGCTCATGAAAACCTCAAAAAATTAGCATGAAAAGGTTCTCTAAACGAGCTATTAACCTAATCATCTGAATCAACTAATTAACTCTAAACACCTGCAAAAGATTCCTGAAGCTTTTAAAAACTCCCAGCCTGGTTCATTACTCAAAACCGCAATCATGGGTAACACTGCCGACCTGACTGATGTCCAGAAGGCCATCATTGACACCCTCAAGCGAGAGGGTAAGACATAGAAAGACATTTCTGAACGAATAGGCTGTTCCCAGAGTGCTGTATCAAGGCACCTCAGTGGGAAGTCTATGGGAAGGAAAAAGTGTGGCAAAAAACGCTGCACAACGAGAAGAGGTGACCGGACCCTGAGGAAGATTGTGGAGAAGGACCGATTCCAGACCTTGGGGGACCTGCGGAAGCAGTGGACTGAGTCTGGAGTAGAAACATCCAGAGCCACCGTGCACAGGCGTGTGCAGGAAATGGCCACAGGTGCCGCATTCCCCAGGTCAAGCCGCTTTTGAACCAGAAACAGCGGCAGAAGCGCCTGACCTGGGCTACAGAGAAGCAGCACTGGACTGTCGCTCAAATTTTGCATGTCATTCGGAAATCAAGGTGCCAGAGTCTGGAGGAAGACTGGGGAGAAGGAAATGCCAAAATGCCTGAAGTCCAGTGTCAAGTACCCACAGTCAGTGATGGTCTGGGGTGCCATGTCAGCTGCTGGTGTTGGTCCACTGTGTTTTATCAAGGGCAGGGTCAATGCAGCTAGCTATCAGGAGATTTTTCAGCTAGCTATCTGTGGGATATTGTGAAGAGGAAGTTGAGAGACGCAAGACCCAACACTCTTAAGGCCTTTATCGAAGCATCCTGGGCCTCCATAACACCTCAGCAGTGCCACAGGCTGATTGGCTCCATGCCACGCCGCATTGAAGCAGTCATTTCTGCAAAAGGATTCCTGACCAAGTATTGAGTGCATAACTGAACATAATTATTTGAAGGTTGACTTTTTGTATTAAAACACTTTTCTTTTATTGGTCGGATGAAATATGCTAATTTTTTGAGATTTGGGGTTTTCATGAGCTGTATGCCAAAATCATCAGTATTAAAACAATAAAAGACCTGAAATATTTCAGTTGGTGTGCAATGAATCTAAAATATATGAAAGTTAAATTTTTATCATTACATTATGGAAAATAATGAACTTTTATCAAATATGCTAATTTTTTAGAAGGACCTGTATATTAAAATGTATTTATTCCTGTGATGGCAAGCTGAATTTTCAGCATCATTACTCTAGTCTACATGATCTTTCATAAATCATTCTAATGATTCTCATTGCTCAATGTTGAAAACCGTTGTGCTGCTTAATAAATGCATCCTTTGGAAAAGAGACGTCTTTCAAAACCTTTGACTGGTAGTGTATAAGAGATTTTATAGTAACGCTTGGTAATAACACAGTTTGACATGGAATGCAAAAACTATTCTAATGATTTACTTTACATATTACTCTGTAAATCCCAACTATGATTGGCTTACCACTGTGCGACTCTCTATGACTTGATGCAGGAGGATGACGAGGAGAGCGGAGCCATTGATTGGAGAGCCAAAGGAAAATACCCCAATATCAGACCCTGCATACGCCTTCATAGCATACAAATACAATATGAATTGTTATGTGAGCACAAAAAACTCAGTTCAAATGAGGAATACTCAGTAAAGTGAAGAACTTCAGAACGACTTACAGAGTAAGGTATGAAGAAACACACTAGGCTTTGGTAAAATGCATCGAGAATGTTCAGCCAGAACGTTGACGGAAGATAGGCCTGAAAACACACATCACATAAAAATATTCATACCATGTAAAACACACTGCAAAAAAGCTCAACAGAACACAACAGAAAGACAGAGTACAACAGAACAACGTGTAAGACTAGATGACCACCTGTGAGTTTTGTCCAGACTTGTAGAGATCAGGCAGTTCTAGGAGCGTCTCGGCGGACACATCTTTGTCAAGCACGCCATATACGAGTGGAGGTACAGAGGTGAAGAGAAGGTTGAAGAAGATTAAAACCCACGAGTTGGTCATCGTGCTGCCTGAAAAGCCACAGAAAAACTGGAACCAGAACAGCAGGTTCACATACATCTGCATGAAAAAAGAAAAAAAAGAAGAGGAACATGTCAGGACTGCATTGATTCATAAAGTAATGGCTGCATGAGGAACTGAGTAAATGTGTACATTACTCACCACGTTCTTGTAGAAGAAATAGAGGATCATGTTAGCCAACCTTGTGTAGCACCAATGACCGTGAACCAAAATGAGCTTTCTCAGGAACTTAAATCTCGAGATGGCAAAGTCACTGGACATCACCGCCTATATATGAAATGAGAAGACATCATAAACATACATGCAAGAGTGGGAAGGATCTGTTCTATTAAATGAACTATAAGGCTTTAACTATAATGTGAAATAGATTTTTTCCTCTATAAAATCTGTAAAAAAATCGTATTAATTCTATATTAATCTATAAAAATAAACGATTCAATGTGTAAAAATGAAAGAATAAAAAAATATTAAGCAGATTCATATAAATATAAATATATATATATATATATATATATATATATATATATATATATGAACCTATATAAATATAAATATATATATCCTGTGAAATGTGGTCAGTCCAGTTCAAATTCACCCTCATTAACCCTCATTAATTGCAAGGTAGTGAATTCTTAAATCCTGAATTTTCTCCAACCCTGGTAATGGTTGTACCTGCATGCCCTCCTGGCCTGAGATGCCAATACCAACATCAGCCATCTGAATCATGCTGACATCATTGGCTCCATCACCTGAATATGAGCGTCAAACATTTTACTTTAAACAATATTCTACATTGACATTCAACCATATTCCTTTCAATGTACTTACTCACCTATAGCCAGGGTCATGACCTTCAGCTGGTCTCTGACAAGCCGTACCACTAGGCTCTTCTGCAGTGGGGTGGATCTGGAGCATATGACTGAGCGACAGCAGCATGCGAGTTCCAGGAAAGGCCCCTGAAGCTCCTTCTGCAGAGCATAGTCCAGCGTACGGCCATCAATGACCAACACACAGTCAGAACTACAATCATCTTCAGACATGCCTCCATTTGTGACCTGTCTGACATCATGTTGTAACTCATGAAGTCGAGTCTCACAAGCCTCCTGAGGGACACAACACACACACAGGAAATATAATTCAGATTCCAGTTTTATATACGGTACAGTGTAACATAAAAGATTGAACATATTCGCGTCTACCTTTGTATTTTGTTGGTATTTTCACCTTAGCTATAGCATTTTTTATATAATATAATATAATATAATATAATATAATATAATATAATATAATATAATATAATATAATATAATATAATATAATATAATATAATATAATATAATATAATATAATATAATATAATATAATATAATTAATATATAACCAGGGCTGTTTTATTTTAATTAATTAATGGGAATCACCAAAACCATTATTGGCTGAAAAGTCAAGTCAATTAGTTCATGCATTTTCTGGGAATCGAACCTATGACCTTGGCGTTGTTAGCATAAAACTTTACTGTTTGAGCTACAGGAGTGCCTAGATGTCTGGAGAAGTATAATATAAAGAAATATCCCTATTTTGGAATTTACTTACAGGTGTGCTTTAACTTACTGCATATTATTACTTACGCTATCGTCGTTTGTCTGCAGTTGTCTGCATAGATGAGAAAGCAATGACCAGAGTCTTGTCTCGTAAGGCATGAAACAAGCCAGCTCCTGACAGACCAGTCCATGTCAGGATATTATCCAGTCAGAATATTCTTGGTATTCCATGACTTCTGAAACCTTCACTAAACCTGTCCTGATGCTGCCTTCAATGGTATCGACTGATCATTACTTGACCAAAATAGCGTAATTTGAAGGATTTAATGTGATTCAGCAATTCACTCATGGTTCTAGCCAATTTGTATTTCGTAAAAGCTTTCTAATGCACTTGTTAAAAGCCTAGATGTGCCTTTTCTTCCTCTTTTTTCAATGTCCACACTTCACAACCATATGTTGCAACTGGCCAAACCAGGGCTTTCTTGAAACGCAGTATGGTTAAAGTGCTTACTGATTTGTTCCTCTATATTTTCATAAGCTTCAGCATCACCAGCCATTTATACCAGGGTGTAAATAGTCACTTTGTTAAAATCCTTTGCTAAATATTTTTTCCCCCACCACCTCTACTTACCTTGCTATCACAATTGGCCATCAGTATGTTGTCTGTGGGTCTGAGGAGTTTGCAAGCAAAAGCGATATTAATAGCCGTCTCTTGTTTGTCCCCTGTGAGGACCCATACTTTAATCCTAGCTTCCTGCAGAGCCTCAATGGTCTCAGGCACTTCCTCCTGCAGGCGGTCTACTATACCTGTTGCCCCTGGAAGCAAAGAAAGAATCAGGCTAGGATAACCAACACACTAGAAAATTTCATTTTTGACTTAATTGTCTCAATATCTCACCCAATAATGTGAGATTAGTTTCCAGTCTCTCTGCAGATTCAAGCAGAAGCTCCTCTCTGTTTTCAATGCTGGTTTCTGCATACTCATGTCTCTTCAACCAGGCTTTGTATTCCTGCTCTTCCATTACCTGTCAATCATATGCCGACAATTTCCTTCAAGACTGAACCTCCATGTAAAGGCATCTTAATGTATTCTACTGTCAGGTTACATTTGATGTGCTGTATGCAAATATAAGATAATGACTGTTGCAAAAAAGGGAAATGAGAGTTACTTTTTTAGCAACACAGAGAGTGCGCAGTCCCTCTCTTGCATACTGGTCCAGGTGTTTCTGCGTCCGTTCAATGACTTCCCTAGAGAAGCCATCTTCAGCTGCACCCACATGCACACAGTCAAAACAAATACATGAGTATACGCATCCAAATTTACGAAAAGTAGAGCTTCACAAAATGACAATATGGACTGCTGCATTTTAAAATCTTCAACAGTTTGTGATTACAATAAATACACAGTGTGCAAACTGAAAGGGCAACACACTGTTCTGTCTGTAATCTACTAAATGCACTCAAAACACATGAAGGGATCATGACCTCACCCTTGAAATCTTTTCAAAAGACACAGTCACATTACCGAAAACATTTTAATAAAATTTCACAGCCAAAGAAGGCTCACTGTCAATAGTGTAGAACTGCTTAACTCAGAGGCCACTTTCAAACTAAAAAGCTTTGTATTGGTCAATGTGGCGAAACTTGAATTTGTTGTGAAATCCCTATGGGGATATTTTTCTTCTCACACAAAATTCTAGATTGCACAGATTACAATTGAAATGTGACCCTGAGGGGCCATTCACACAAAATGCGTGTTAAAAACGAGAGTTGCAGAGCAGTGGATATTTTTTAAAAGTTGAACGATGTCATATGCAATACGAGCTTGATGATCAAGCACATTCATCTTGCTAATGTCTACACAGAACGACAATGGAAAAGCAGCAAAGAGGAATGCAATAATGCGTGTGTGAATGGACCCTTAGAGAGGTTTGATCTTTTGTACTCTTTTGGGCAAATAGAAAGCGGCCTTTTTAGTCATGATAAAGTATGTAAGCAGAAGCCATTTTGGTTCTATATAACTAAGTATAACTTTGACATTACACAATTTTTGTGGCAGTCTGAACCTTACAGTTGTGATTCTCAACAAACTAACCCCAACACTTTACCAGATGTCATGAAAGACTTCCTCATCTTAGACATTTAGACTTTTAGTCATAATCTATTATTACCCGTAATTTTAATTTTCATATTTTATTTATTTTCAATATTTATTTAGGAAGAGAATAAATGAAGCGAGACTGTGCGTCACTTTTAACGTTCAACACTACTAGAAGCAGATTAATTTTTTTTTGTCCTGCAGTGACAACGGAGGCCAAACTTTTAGACTAACAATATCAACAAAGTAATGTATAATAAAATACAATTATTTCGATTATAACGAACAAAACATAAAAAATTAACTGAACTAAACACAGATTTTCCTGTCACTGTTAAATTTTTTTGTCAAATGTCAACCTCTGGTGTAAAGAAGGTATGTGACCTTAATAAAACATACATGAGCTGCTTTGGTAAATCAAAGACGTCCCTTCACATACCTTCTTCAGCCAGCACCATAATTACGTTATCAGCTCCTTTAGTGTAAACTACCACCTCTCCAGTGAGGGGATGGCGCACCACCACAGACATCCTCTTGCGGGCAGAATGAAATGGCAGTACGTGTAGCAGAGGTATGGACAGTGGCCCTGTCCCTGGAACAGCCACGAGGACTTGCTCTGGGGACCGGCCCAGCAGAGTACACCCATAAGCCTTTGCTGCTTGCACCAATGCCGCCTCATCCGGGCTCTCCGCCTCGTACAGCAACTCTTCTGCCTCATGCTCATCATTGCTCTCAGCCTCATCACCAGAGTTATCTTTGGCCTGCTCTACGCCGTTCACGTCCTCGCCCCACGCCCCACTGGACAACAGCGCAGGGGTGACAGGGGTGGATGGAGTGCTTGAAGGGGTGCCAGAAGGTGTGGTGGGTGTCTGTAGGGTTGTGATTGGTGTTTGCGGGTTGCTGTTGGGGAAGTAGGAAGCCGAACGACCCCGGGCAAAGAGTTTCTTGGTTAGGCTGGGTGGAGTGTTTGTGTTTTGACTAGGTGAATAGGGAAAACGGGGCAGACTCAGCTTCTGAAACATGGCCTTCATCTCCTCTAGAGAGCGCAGGGGTGTGCGAACCACGGGCATCTGAACCTGATATTACATTAACAGATTCACAAACAAGCAAAGAAATGCACATATAAAGTAGTACCATTTTTGCAAGCCATAAGCAGGCCCACACTGACTGTACATATATTTATTTAACATTTTAGATAATTTGATTATGCTTTCAGCAATGACATTTTTATTAAATTTAACACCCATTTAAACCATGTTTGAGGTTAATTCTGTTTTGACAGTGTCCCACAAATTGAGACACCCCTCGCTGCAGCCTGTAGCACGATGACGTACCTGGATCAGATCCAATACGTACTGGATGGTGGTTCGTTATGGCGACGTCATACCGATCTACTTATACAGTCTATGGTTATAATGCGTATTGACGCGTATGCGCTGGTCAGACGTATGTACAATATTGAATATAGATGATGTTCTAACCTGTGTAGTAGTAGTACTGAAAAATAGTAATAAGTAATTATTGATGAATAAGTCATTGTGATGCTTAAGTTATCCTAGTTTCTCTCTACATACATGCAAAACAGTTAAAACTGCAACATATTCTGGTCATATTTGCTGTCGAGTGGAAGCAAAAATTTGTCAAGTAATTGTCTGTAATTGTAATCCTCAAGGTACAATACAACAAGATCTGTAAACAACTTAAAATACCAGTACACATTCAAGGGAAAATGCAAAACGTGTGTCCTGATTTCGTAAGCATGTTATTAATAATTATTTTTGAGTATCTATGCGCAGGTCACCAAAACTCTCAACTGCGCATGTGCATATGACGTCATCAAAATGTGAATGAGACCACCGCGCATGCGCGTCCAGTATGTTTTGGATCTGATCAAGCTACGTCATCGTGCCACAGGCTGCAGCGACGACTTCTTGCACAAATTGACTAGCCCACTGGGAAAAGTCCAGTCTGTTCCTGCTAGGTGACATCCATAGGATGAGTGTGAAACATTTATTAAAACAGGGACAGATTAAGATCGGTCGTAGAAAATCATTGTTTACCCTGATCTAATGCTTACAACATACTTCATGATAATTAAATGTTTAATACGAAAAAAAAAAAAAAACTGTATAATTAAATTCGGATGCATTTCTTAGGGGTTGTTCACATACAAAAACAGCTTTTGGTGCGGTCACATTTACAGCTGTTCAGCGAATTTTCACAGGCAATTTCAATAGGAATCCATGTGATCTAGAATTCTGTGTGAATATGAAACATTTTCCCTAACTAGATTTTGGGTTCAAGTTATGCAGATTCCCAATGTGGACCAACAGAAAGCTGCTTGGTTTAAAAGTGTACACTATTAACAACAGACAATGTGAACACACCTTTAGTAGTTTAGCATGAGTTTGAGACTATAAGTTACATATCAGTAAGGTCTTCGATCATACCACGTGTCTTGGCTGAGTTGGTGAGGAAACTACTACGGTGTTGCAGACAGTGAGGGCGAGAAAGAACTCTAGGATGTGAGAGATTTCAGCAGCTTCTTGTCGGAGAGGGGAATGCATGGGGGATGACAGTGTGCTCAGCTTCACCTGAAGCTGAGGGTCTGGAACAATAGCACACTCCTACAGGAAAAAAATATTTATGATTTATGTATCTATGAAAATGACTGCTTGAAGTGTGTGTTACAGTGTGTTGCTGTGAAATCATTAGGTGACTAACACAGGGAGTAAAGAAATAAAGTAATAAAGACAAGGAAAAGTACACATGCACAGTAAATTCCAAAGATAAGCCTTTTCGTTTCTCACCATGGTGCTGCTGAAGGCTCCAGGTGTGTGTCTCCGGAGAGTTTCATGGACTGAGTGCGTGTCAGACTCTGCAGTGAGGGTATTAAGGGACACTGAACTCCGGTTGCAGCTGAGCGATTTACAGCTCAGAGATTTCTTGCTAGTGCGTGACCTCAGGGTTAGAGAGTGTTCTGCGTCGCCACAGCCCTGCGCCTCATACTGTTCCAGAGAAATAGCTGAAGTTTAACACAAAAACACGATCAAGATCATGACGATAGCTACATATTTTCACACATAAACACCCATTTACATTTTTGAAATAGTAAAAAAAATTGTGTTTGATTTTACAAAGACAAAATAAATAATTTTTTTTGTATATTTTAAAGACAACAATTATATGGAAAATTACTATTTTTAATGTTTTTGAAAGAATTCTGAAAGAAGTCTCTTATGCTCATCAAGCCTGAATTTATTTAATTAATAACAGTAATATTGTGAAATATTATTACAATTTAAAATAATAGTTTTCTATTTTAATTTACAATAAAATATAATTTATTTTTGTGATGCAAAGCTGAATTTTCATCAGCCATTACTCCGGTCTTCAGTGTCACATGATCCTTCAGAAATCATTCTAATATCTCACAGAAATATATTATATTTTTTAAGTATATTACATTAGAAAACCATTATTTTAAATTGTAATAATATCTGTGGTTTTCTGTATTTTTGATCAAATAAATGCAGGCTTGATGAGCATAAGAGACTTCTTTCAAAAACAATAAAGGTCCAGAATGTACATTTTAACGACATCTAGCAGTGAGGTTGTGAATTGCTACTCTAGAAACATGAAGGCGCAAAATGGCAATTTCACTATAAGGAGACCCGCAATGTATATAGATTGAAACGGCTCATTCTAAGGTAATAAAAACATAACAGTACATTAAGTATGGTCTTTATACTCCACTGAAAACATAGTTATGTATAATATATTGCATTTCTGTCAATATATCCCCATGAATTCTACACACCGCACCTTTAAAGACAGTAATGTTTCCAAACTTTTGACCGGTACTATATAATTAATCTCAATGATTTATTAGCAGTTTTAACTTTAACTGAGCAGAACTAAAAAATGTACTGTAATAATATGGTAAATGTGTTAAAAAATTTGTATATTTATAATAAAAATTTAATATTAACCAATTAATCAATCAATTGAATCAATGTATGAATATCTTAAGTTAGCATGTTAAGTTTGACAGCCTTAAAAAAACATTCTGTAAAATCACCAGAACAAAAGTAAGTGCGTCAATCGATTTAAAACTTTCAATGAAAACTTCATCAAATGTTTCCTCCCTATAGAATCACCCAGAGAATCAACCAGGTGTATTTGAAGGCTGTTTTGAAGTAAACTGACCATTATCCTGATGAGGGTACTCGGTTCCTGCAACAGTGCAGCGGCGGAACAGCATGCGGTTCTCTGTGAGGGTTCCCGTTTTGTCAGAGAACAGGTACTGGATCTGTCCAAGATCTTCAGTGATGTTCAGCGCTCTGCAATGCACTCCAGTGTCCAGCACTGGGTTATACAGATCTAAATCATTCTGAATAAAATATATCTGTCCCAACTTCACAATCTCTATCGACACATAGAGGGAGATGGGAATCAGGACCTACAACATGGAAAAGTGAAAGTAGAGGAGGACAGCAATGTCAGATATTTTAGGTACATACAGTAAGCAAATAACGAATCTTACTTGTCTATTTAACTGAAAATCTGATTTATGAACTGTGAAGTATAGACCTGTGAAGTATAGATATTATTAATCTGTTTTCTTTTTGATACCTTTTATAAAGAAATGACAGAAAATAGGGCAATAGAATTGGAAACTTATGCAAGTCAGACTCATACCTGCATCAAACTATCATAAAAATTGTACCTACTAAAAACATTTACTGACGATTAAATTTGCCAAAGCATTATCATTAGATACTTGAATATGAAATGCATGTGTTTGTGTTGTGATTTCAGATGTGTCCGCTCACTGTCACTCACCTGCAGAACAATTATCATCGTCCAAAACATGTAAAAGGCAGCGAGCGCAGGGTGCGTGTCATCAGGAATCATAAAGATAGAATTCTGTAGTCCACTCAACCAAACTCCATGACCTATATATAACAACCATACTTTTACTAAACCCACAAAAATAACACTAACCTTACACTAGAGCTGCACGATTAAAGTGACTGTTAAAAATGTATTTGTCATTGAATCATTGATTCGTTCAAAAACAGCCATTCATCCAGAGTGAGTCATTGAATCATTAATTTAAACCAATTTAAAAAAAATGTTTGACTCCAATTAATTCAAGATTCTTTTAAATAGACTGCTGTATTTAACATTTTTCTGAATCTATTATAAATTACATGTTAATTTTGTACAGCTATTCATAATCGTGATATCTATTTTAAACAATAAAAATCATGATTTTGAATTTATCCAGAATCATGCAGTTGTAACTAGTACTTAATAGTTTAAATGCTGACATAAGTACATCAATGACCATAATACTGACCTAAAGCAGCAATAAGGCACATGAGCAGCAGTAGAGCGACACTCCAGAGGACGTCCATGTTGAGTCTGCGCTCCAGTTTACTTCGTTTGTAGCGTGGGCCACTGTTATTCTGCATCGCTTTTGTCTCATGACCTGGATACGAGCACACACAAGCACTTTTAAAATCAAGCTTTTTCTCTTTCTACAAACACATCATATATTTTGATCCCTGAGCACAGAGATGTAAAAGTGACCTGCATAGACTACAATGCCAATCACAGTCTCCGTGTTCCTCACAGTGCAGCTCCTCAGAAGCAGGTTTTCACTATGGAGTCCAACCCGCATTTTACCAGGATGCTCCCTGTGTACATACAAACATAAAACAAATGCATCAAAATGCCTTTTTTATCATTTACAGAAGCAGTTTACTGCTTACTCACATGAAGCCTCTGAACCGTCTCAGGTCATTGTTGGGATTTTCACACTCAATGCGACTGCTGAAGTTTTCTGGAATAAATTCAGATCCCTAAAGGAAGATCACATTTAAAGTTTTTAAACATTGTACAAAGAGGGGTTATGTTCTTTTAACAAGACTTTTTTCAACTTTTTCTTTGTAATGATTGTTACAAAGATGATTACACCCAACTTTATGCCAGACAAAAAAAAATGTATTTAGAAATTAAGAAACACTGAACATTAGATGATGTGATTAGGTGAATTTTCTACAATAGTGGCCAAAATGTATGTCCAGAGGGGATATTCGTTTTTAATGACACAAAAATTTAAATCAAAATATAAAGGAAACTATACTATATATAAAATCTAGAAGAACAAAAAAATACATTGACTACAACATAAACCAGTTATTCATATTTTGTTGACTCTCTCATGTTCATAATTTCTTTGTATGACAAAAATGATGACCACACAATCTGCCATGTTTCATTGTGTTATCAAAAATAAAAGAATTATCCATAAGCAACAACTACGCAGTATGCTGATTATTAAAATTATTTTAATACAATTTGTATAAAGGGTGAAGATTTTCCTAGGCCGGACATTACTTTAGGCCCTGCACAATACTGTATATATTAAATGCATTTTATTTCTTTTAAAAAGCTTTAATACAAAAACAATTACCTTTATCCAACGTATTTTGCAATACGAAAGAAAAACTTTTTTTCTATGAATGTGCGACTTCAGATTCACTAGCCACTATAGGTAAATAACTAGAAGAATAAATTGCAGTAAATGGTAAAACGATTTCTGCTACAAAGCAGTGTGCTTATAATTATGACAATACATTAAAATAATATAGTAAGAGATTCCAGTTTGCAATATCAAGCAGCATAATGAGCTGTTTTGTACTGCTAAAAATGATTGGAAGCGAATAAAACGAGAAGACACACATTCAATTTACACATGGCTCCGCTTAGTTTTATCTTAAAAATAAGGTGAAAAAATACAGCAAAATATATTTTTACGGAGGCTCATATTTTTATGTAGGCCAAACAAAAACAATGGTGATGAAGATGGCAATGAAATGGATAGCCACACACCTGTTGTGGCAGGTCACGGACCACCTGCCTCTGTTTGAGGTTGGTTTCTCCATCCAGGTTGGCAGTCTCAATGTGACACACTCCATTAGAATCAGAAGAGTGCAGCAGCACCATGTCAGCAGGAATGATCTCATTACAGCAGAGACGGACCAGATCACCGACACACACCTCCGCCCAACGCCGTTCCACATACCGCAGATGCTTCCTTCAATACAAACACACACTTTAAATGCTTTACTTGGATTCACTAATAATATTGGATAAACACAGCAGAAAAAAATAAATAAAGGCACTTTTCTAGAATAACTGAAATTTATAATTTTTTTGCTTTTAATCGACACTCATTTTCATACGAGCAACAGTTTTGGTCTGACCCTTTAAGGACAGACAATCATAACTACATGCTAGATTTTTTACATTTTATTAAACATTTGGATTGGACTGGTATCAAAAAATAAGATGTGGAATATTGCCAAACGTATTGGGATAGCCCTCTAAACAATTGAATTCAGGTGTTCCAATAACTTCCATGGCTACATGTGTATAAAATCAAGCACTAGGCATGCAGATCGCTTCTACAAACATTTGTGAAAGAATGGGTCGCTCTCAGGATCTGAATTCAAGTGAGGAACAGTGATAGGTTTCCACCTGTGCAAGAAATCCATTCATGAAATTTCCTTATGACTAAGGCCTTGTCTACACGTAGCGCTGTCAAGAGCATGCCAAATCAACAGGTGGCAATATAACCCTAAACGTAAAGCCATGTTGGCCAATCAGAAGCCTGGAAAAAAGGTTATTGCGGTTCTGGTTCTGATGTAACAAGCCAAAATATCCATTTTCACTGTCCACACGACAATACTGCAACCAAAGTTTCTAAAAATGTGCACCCTGGCAGGAGTTTTCAAAAAAGTTTGGTTTCAGTGCCCGGATACTGCGTTTCCGTGTGAAATATCAGCCAAACCACATAGAAAAAGCTGCGGTTTTGAAAATACCCATGTTTGTGTGGACACGGCCTAAATAGTCCACAGTCAACTGTCGACGAAGTGGTAGGCCACGTAAAAATCACAAATCGGGGTCAGCGAATGCTGAGGGGCACAGTCCGCAGAAGTTAATAGTCGATATCTACAGACCTCCTAACTTCATGTGACCTTCAGATTAGCTCAAGACCAGTGAATAGAGAGCTTCATGGAATGGGTTTCCATGGCCGGGAAGCTCATCCAAGATTTACATCACCAAGTACAATGCAAAGCGTGGGATGCAGTGGTATAAAGCATGCCTCCACTGGACTCGAGAGCAGTGGAGACGTGTTCTCTGCAGTGACTTTTTTCTGGAGTTTCTTTTTTTTTTTTTACTGTAATGTAAAGTTAATAAACTTAAAGGTATTGTCCCATTATAAACCTCAGTACACCGATCAGGACTCTGGTGTGAAGCATCCTGAGGGGATTTATTTTGCGATAAAGACTGGCTGACTGAACATTACATACATTACTCATTTCAAATGTTGAAATTATTTAATTATACAAGATGAGCAAAAAAGACAAACTATTACAGTTATGTAGGAAATTTGTTTCCAGAAATAACAAATGCAAATATACACTTTAAAGAGCAAAAATATTAGACTGCAGAATCACTACAGAATACAGTATTCCAGAAAGCCATGTCAAATGTGTCTATTATTAGTCAAAACAGCCCTCTCAGTATTGATGGCCCTGAAAACCAGTCTTGCTGGTGGTATTACTGATTATCTGCAGAACCATTGTGAAACAAAACATTCAATATATACCTGCAGCATGACAAAATACATACATTCTGATTCTATATATGCATTTCCAATTACGCAATGTTTCTGTGCCATATGATCAAAGCACAAAACACATACAAATTATAACATTACCGCTTTATGCCTACTAAACTAAACACACCAGCCTCAATGCCATAGTACTCAAGTAAACGCTGTGCTTCATTGTCACCCACGGCAACAGCTCCATAACAGAAAAACTAATATGACCCCCTGCGGCAAAACAATCACATGGGAGCCTTTTTAAACTGAGCAGAAGAAACAGCTTAACTACTGTAGAACCAAATGTCACATAACACAATGCTTTGGTACAATATTTATCAGGAGATTAGTGCAAGAAGGCAAAATATAAACACTAAACAGTGTAAAGTCAACTGTCTGTGAATGGCAACTGTGTACAGGAGCAACATGAATCTACACCATTTAATAGTATTGTATTAACCCTTAATTAGAATAGATTCGGAAATCAAAGGTATTTCTAAGCTTTTGCCTGATCTGTTTTGTTCTTGTCAAGGTCATATTGTGATTTTTCATGGAAAGCGGAGAATATGAATCAAAGGTAAAAATAAACCTCTAATCAAGAGATATTCACTTAATTACAAAAGACAAACAGAGTTCAATATAACTATATGTCAAGCTAACCATTAACTAAGAGCTCCACTAATAAAAAAAATGACGTACATCGGTTATAGCCAGGACACTGGTTGGAAATAGACATTTAATGCAGCCTAAGCACAGTGACTGCCGTTTTTGCGGTTTCAGCAATACAAATTTGAATAAACATTGTAGCTGCGACACTTAAACATGCAAATCCAAATGGCTGTATTTGGTGAAACCAAGTTTGTTGCATTTGACACGTCCAATAAAGGTTTTAAGCCACACCTCAGAACAAGCTGTGTTAGGATCAAGAAACTGTCAAAAGTGAAATATCTTGGTCAAGTCACCTCACAGCTAGGTTAAATAATACCTTGCTACATGGTAAACATTCTGTTGAAAAACAAATGTATGTATATATATGTATATATATATATATATATATATATATATATATATATACACACACACATTCATGCCATGCGCTATGCCGTGATTCACTGATAGCAGATATCAGCCACCTAACCAAATAGGTTAAAGTACAAACTGATGTACTTTACAGCTATAGATTGTGTGCATTACATGTATCTTTTCAATTCTGTCATTCAGAATGTTTCATGCTTTTACCTGTCATACACATCACATAAGCGGTTATTGACCTTTTGGTCAGACTTCCTCCGTCGTTGGTCCTCCCAAAGGTCTTTAACAGCAGTTATGGACATCACGAAGACAATAGGAATGATTGAGATCTCTGGCTGGAACGCGTTTACAATAGGCACAAAGTTCAATGCACCCAAGAAGACGAAGTATACATTGGCAAAACGATGAAGTTGCTCGAAAAGATTCTTGGGGATGAAGGACAGGAAGGTGTACTTAGTCGTCCGGACCTTATTCTTGCTGTACGACTGCTGTAATTCCTTTACCTCTTCATCTTCAGTCCAACTTGCCTTGACAATCCTTCTAGTTTTGGTCAGATCTTTTACCATGCCACCTTGATCTAGTTCCAATGGCTGAATCATGGCAGGTGGACTCCTTTGCTCTGGGAATACCGTCTGTAAGAATGGTCCAGCCAATTCAGGCAGTTTCTCTATCCCCAGCATGTCCAACAGGTCTCACCATCACTAGTCAAATTCATGCTTATGATTCTGTCCAAGCCAAGATCAACATGTGCAACACCTGACACCTAAGAAGTGAGAAGTGCCCTTCAAAACCTTTGTCTTAACAGTAGTGTGTGTGGTTCAGAAACCTGTAATGATCTATAACATATAGACCGGGGCGCTCCTTATCCAGGAAACACTCCCAGGCATCATAAACAAACCAGACGTAGAGCTTTTTATGACTCAGAGGCAGTTTTTAGACCGACAAAACCGAGGGCTGGTAAATAAGCGACAAGTTTGCAGTGTGACGTTTATCTCGGACTGAGTTACAGTATCTATCATCCTGAGCCTTGGACTTTTGAAGCCCAGATTGTTATTATTATTACTATAAAACTTAATAAGGACCGTATACACCCATTACAACCATTACTTTTATCAAGTCTATTTTTAATTGCATGTTGTAGATATGTTTATTGTTGCCATAGTCAAACATTAAGAGAAGGAAAGCAAGGTATCCTGTGTCAGATGTTTCAGTGGGTGGGAGGGGCTTAAATGTGACATCACAGACTTTTCACAACTACGTTTGCAGTTTCACATCAAGACACTAGAGCTCATTAAAATATCTCTTCAAGGAAATACTGAAGCATTGTTTTAGAAAAAGACCCTTTATCAGCTTGTTTCTTTACATAAAAGACTGTAGAGGAAGGACAAGGAACAAAGGAGAATCATTCATTCTAACGGTTAAAGTCCTTGATAGTCTAGAAGGAAGTTTTGCACAATATGGGAATTATGCAATGTAATTTCTTGGAAATTAGCTCCTCATCTCAGAGGCAGAGTGTTTGACTAGTGAATCTGTGTCAACAGTCATTACATTTAATTGATAATAGTTGGAAGTTCCAACGTTTATGGTAAAAAACAAAACAATTTAAAGGCTGTGACACCAAGCTGACAGTCAGTTGCCAGCCAATGTCAGGCCATCATCTTTTCAGCCAATTGAGTATGTTGAATTGGCATCCGAGCTGTCGATGAGAGAGATCACTCTGATGGGCTGTTCAACTTAGCGAACCAGAAAACCAGATGTGACGAAAGCATGCCAATGACAAAGTCAAGAAGTCTGTTCTCAGGCCCAGTCCCAAATAGCACCCAAAACACTTGCAATCTTCCTACGAGTCCGCAATTTTGTGACTTAACACAGCTTTGCCTATCAGGAAGAAGTCTGCGGCAGAAGTGTGCACCAAGGGCGCATATCGGCTGCAAAGGAAGCACTTGTGAGTACCTTTCTGAAACCTAAAATGAGGTTTCATCACCGCTGTTTTTTTTCAATTTGCTGATAGTTCTTTGGTGTGTCTGGACTTTAAGCAGTTAGACTAAAAGTAGTTAAAGCTCAATTGATTTCTAACACTGGGATCCTTCTGAAGGATATTCAGATAGACCGTTGCTACACCGGGGTAGCTTTCTGCTTTGTATTGTATTAGCTGACCGTTACTTGGTGGGTCAGGTTTCTAAAAACTGGACAGTCTGCACTGATGTGTACATATGGGTAGTCAAACGTTATTTGTTTCTGTTTTCAATTTTCTTTTAAAGATTTTAGTATGAGTCACTTTTACAGCTTGGCTTCAATAAAACATCTTTAATGCTGGTGAAGAAAATTAAGGATGAAAGTTACAGTGTTTTCACAGTACAATGAATAAAGTCCTTTATCTTAAAAGATGAAGGAAACATTTGTTCCTCATGATATGATCCCTTTAACACGCCACTGTCACAAGATGCAGAACAAAGCAGAGGCCCAAGGAGCAGGCACAGATTAACCATAGGATTAAACAGACCATAATTACATATATCTATCTTATATACCGGTATATATACACAGTACTGAGCAAAAGTCTTAGGCACGTTAGCATTTTTTTCACCCAAAAAATTCTTTAAAATATTTTGCTGTAGTGTGTCAGTAGTAAATATCAGTTTACATTTCCAAACATTGCTATTAATTGTAATAATCCAGTGAGATTGTTGTATGCACTAGGAGTCTGACTACAGCCGGTGCTCCACACTGAGATCTGATCTCACCATCATCGAGTCTGTCTGGGATTACATGAAGAAACAGAAAGAAAAACTGAGACAGACTAAATCCAGAAGAACTCCAGCAAAGTCTCCAAGACGTTTGAAGAAACCTACCTGCAAAGTACAGTACTGTGAAAAGTTTTAGGCACTTGTGTAAAAATGCTGTAAAGTGAGGATGCGTTAAAAAAATAAAAAATTCTATCAATAAACTTCTATTAACTAAATCAAATCAATATTTGGTTTGACCACGCTTTGCATTTAAAACAGCTTTTGTCCAGGTTTTCCAGGTAGCTTTGCAGGTAGGTTTCTTCAGGAGTCTTGGAGACATTGCCACAGTTCTTCTGGATTTAGTCTGTCTCAGTTTTTTCTGTATTTTTTTTCTATAATATAATATATCTTTTTCTCATGTTGAAGCTCATTCCAAACATTTGTTATTCCTAACTAAAAAAAAAACTTAATCTACTATTATATGCATTTTATTATGCATTTTATCTAAACTACATTTACATTTTACATTTAATCATTTAGCAGATGCTTCTCCAAAGCGACTTACAATCATGTTAACAAAGAGCTGGGGCCTGATGTATGAATGTTGTGTATGCACAAAATGGGCATAGAAATGTGCCATTTTCCATGCACATATCGGGACTTATAAAAAATAAACTAGGTGTAAATATGTGCACATCGTACGGACACTAGACCGTGTGTATACACTCTTTTACTGGAGTGAGCGAATGAAGTAAACAGGATGATTAAAAAACTCGGTTTTCATTTTGATATAAACATTTAGAATAAATATTTCACCCTCATCAAAGCACTGAAATTATATGAAATCATTATACAGAAGTTAAATTTAAATAGAAATATCTGCACTGGGCACATTGCTTCTGAACAATTCCTGTGGCATACTGTGTTTTAATGTTTTAACTACAGTGAGGATTGCTTAGCGCGTGATAATTCTGCTTTAAATTGTGTTTTAATCTAAATAGCAGAACAGCAAAAATATTTTACACTTACTTACTTAGCATAATGACAGACACTGAAGGACTCACTCAGTGATCAAACGGTCCATTGTCAGGTTTGAATAGGTCTGATGACACAGTTCTGTACAACCTGTGCAAGGTGTGCTGTAATGTAAGTAGCCTAATGATAACCCTTTCACGGTCTTACAAATATTATGAAAAATACCACTGTATTTGCAAGAGTCAGACAATTATTTACACTACAAAAACAAGGCCTATCTGTTTCCATTAAAAATATATAAACATCCTAAAAATATATTTACCTTTCAGGCAAAATTGCATCAATTTGATGGGTTTAAAACAATTAAAAATACTTTTTGGCCAATGGAAAAGATTGAGAATGACTCTGAAAAAGTTCTCAGAGCAGTTTTCTTTTTTAATACAATTTAGATTTATTTATTCTAAAACAAAAAACAATGATTTTTAGCAATGTGATGTGATGGCACAAATGGCATTTATAGTCATATTTTCCTTATGTCTTTTATCATTAAACATTGTATCATGTGGATGGGAATATTCATATGGAAATGATATGCAGATGAGGATATGGATAGTAAAACTAGGCATTGTAAGCTCCATATAAGGTTATTTGAATTCCAGAGAGGAGACGGAGTGGAGATGCATGTATGCACAATCTTCCACTGACTGGGTTTTATAAAGGGAATTTTGCACAGGTTATAGCTTACACATGGTTTTATAAATCTGAAAACGTTTGTGTGTAAGCAATATCTGGCTTTTGTGCGTACGCACAATTTTAGGATAAAATCTACAGAAAGTTTTAAACATGATGAGGCCCATTCACTCGTTTATACAACATTGTGTATAAACCTATGGGCCTCTCAGTTCGTAATCTGTCCTTGCCATGGAGAACAAAAGCTATCCTCATTTTGCATTTACTTTAAATTAGGACATCAAAATGGCTTTTCTGCCTTTTTTAGGGCATCAAAATGGCTGATTTTATATGAGGAAATAAAGAAAAAAAAGTTACGATGTGCATTCCAGAAAACAGAAACACTGAAACACAGAAACACTGGCAACACCACATAGGGTCGAACACATACTGACCTGCTGTAGACATGCGTCAGTGTGTTGTTTATTTTCTTGTCATAGCGGTAACGTCTGTAATCCTCCATGGCATCTTTGAAGGCAATGACGGTGAGCACCACAGCTAGGGGAATCATGGTAATCTCCTTCTGAAAAGCTTCCACCACTGGGACCCAATTCAGCAACACCAGGAACAGAAAGTACAGATTTGCCGCTCTATTGCAAGAACCCAAGAACACAAAAACATCTAAACACAAACACACCATTAAATAATTTAGACATGATATATTCAGCTCAACATCTGACCTGTGAAACTGCTGAAACAGATTCATGGGTATGAAACTGATGAGGGTATACTTGGTGGTCCGGATGCTGTTGTCTTGAAAGCCCTTGGAGAAGCTGTGGTACTCTGAATGGTGTGGACAGCATTGTGATACCACCACTCTTCTCTTGCCACTGAGCCGCTGAACCAGAGGGTCTTGAGTGTCCAGACTGCTCTTAGGTGGAAGTGATGAAGGAGGAGAGTACCCGCCCCTCCTCCTGTCTGTGGATATCAGCTGCAGACATCTGTGTCGAACCCAGTGGAGCCGCTCCATGAGGACGACAGCAAGGCAAAATGGTGAGGTCCCTGTCTGCCCTATACACAGCCCTCGTCCTGAATACACATAAATGCACACATACGATTACTATAAATCTGTAGAGTATACTCCTTGCAATCTGCCATTTCTTCTCTTTTTGAAAGCATAAAACCAGTTGAACAGGCTTAACTTGGCTGAAAGACAGAAGTTCTGCCTGTAGCTAATGCTGTTTTCAAGTTAACCTAATACTTCCCTATAATGAAATGGAAAGAGGAAGGAGTGCTTGATTCATTTAAAATGAAGCAACTTATATTTCACAAAATACCGGTTAAAGAGAATATCTGAAAGGTCTATGGTGGACATACTGCAAGAGTGACATGACCTGAATTAGGAAGCAGAAAAATGCCCCCTCCTAAACTATATAAATACACACAGTATGCAGATAATAGGTGGCCAATAGACATGTTTTGTTTAACTAATTATGTGAAATGTTTGGAAAACAAGCATTAGATGAGGACATCTAGTTGAACAAACCTAGATTTAGCATATTCTATCATTTAACATTCAACATGCTTTTACTAAGGCTAACCACATCATTCTATAAACATTCTGAAATAGTATCTAAGATACACTATATTGCCAAAAGTATTGGGACACCCATCCAAATCATTTTATTCAAGCGTTCCAATCACTTCCATGGCCACAGGTGTATAAAATCAGAGAGCTTCATGGAATGGGTTTCCATGGCCGAGCAGCTGCATCCAAGCCTTATATCACCAATGCAAAGTGTCGGATGCAGCGGTGTAAAGCACACCACCACTGGACTCTAGAGCAGTGGAGACGGGATCTCTGGAGTTGGGTTGGGTACCGAAACCCGGTGCCATTATAGCCGGTATGTACCGAACCGAATCAGAACGCAGATTTCGGTGCCACTTAAATTCAAATCCTTTCAGACAGTTAAGATAACTTGCCTACGTGTTTTTATTCACATCAGATACACATTATATAGTGATGTTTCTGAAAAATAAAGCTGAAGCTTGAAGCTGGTTTGTAGCAGACCAAGAATACAGACTACTGCTGTTATTACTGTAACTGTTATTTAGAGTTAAATTAGGCCTGTTGTAGTTGGGTTAGGTGGCTTTAGTTTTACTGTGAATTTGTTAAGTAAATTGTGTTTTGTATTTAATTACATATTTATATATTTAAGTATACTTTAAACGTGTAATAAATTATTCAATTTAAAAAATTAAATACAAATCTAATAAAAAGCCATTCTTTAATCTCATCTCCTCATTTTGTGGCTCTTTTTTTTCAAAGTATCGGTTCAGGCACCGATACCATTTTAAAAGTATCGGTTTGGCACCGGTATCGAGAAAAAAAAACAACAAAAAAAAACATACCCAACCCTACTCTGAAGTGACAAATCACACTTCTCTATCCGTCAATCCGATGGACGAGTCTGGGTTTAGTGGTTGCCAGGAGAGTGATACTTGCCTGACTGCATTGTGCCAAATGTAAAGTTTGGTGGAGGGGGGATTATGGTCTGGGGTTGTATTTCAGGGGTTGGGCTTGGCCCCTTAGTTCAAGTGAAAGAAACTCTTAATGCTTCAGCAAACCAAGATATTTTGGACAATTTCATGCTTAATGAGATCAGTTTGGGGATGGCCCCTTCCTGTTCCAACATGACTGTGCAACAGTGAACAAAACAAGGTCCTTCCCAAAAGAGTTGAAGCTGTTATAGCTGCAAAGGGTGGTATAGGTATAGGTGCAAAGGGCTATATTAAACCATATGGATTAAGAATGGGATGTCATTCAAATTAATACAGAAGCCTTGACAGAACCTTTAATTTTTATTTTATTTATTTTTTCAAAATTATACATAGATTTTGTTTGTCAAGTCTCAAAACCTGTAAAAGTCTGACATTTAAAGTAATAATCAGAAAACCGAACATAAATGGCTATCATTTTCGGTACGTCATGCTTTTATGTCTAATATAGAATGATATGATGAGAATATGGAGCTTATACTCAAGAAGTAAAAAGCACCTCAGTTTTATTCATGGCCACAAACTTGCAAAATTATGCAATTTGGTGCAATTGCATTTATTTATATGGCCAAAAAAATATTACATTTGGATAGCTTGTAATGTAAATTTGTGAGGTTTTATTACATCATATAGCAGACTACTTGCATATATTGCAATTTACATTGTATTGGGGGAACATGCAATACAATGATGATTGAGAGATGTACAAATAAACATTGCACAGAGAGGCAATAAATTCATACATACATAAATAAATGATGCATGGATAAGCCAGTCAAGTAATTGTTCTGGCAATATAAAGTAAAAAAGTTATTTTCATAAAAATCCACTGCAAGATTCCACTCCAAAACACTTGGTAACACTTTACAATAAGGTTGTACTAGTTAACATTAACTAACCATGAACAACACCTCTGTTCAGCATTAATCTTTGTAAATGTTAGTTAATAAAAATACATCTGTTCATGGTTTGTTCATGTTAGCTCACAGTGCATTAACTAATGTTAACAAGATTTGAATAATATATTAGTAAATGTTGAAATTAACATTAACAAAGACAAATAAATGCTTTATAAGTGCAGTTCATTATTAGTTCATGTTAACTATTGTAAGCTAATGAACCTAGTAAAATGTTGCCAAACACACATGTACCGTATGAGCTGTCAAACAGAGGGCAGAAGGTGTAACGTTAGTAGAGTTCAAGTTTTCAACAAAGATAATTTAGAAGCCATACAAATACATGTATCAGATCTAATACTGTATGCTTTATGTGAATAAACAGAATATTAAACTAATAAACTGGCAAAAACACCAAAGGAAGCTCGCACAGGCCTCTGAGATAACGAGTCACATATACTAGTAACACATTTATCCCTAAAGAATTTCTCAGGCTAGCGGGCATGTTGTCACATGATATGTGGAAAGTCACAATGAAGATTGGCATGAGCTTTTCTGTCAAATTTAAAACGGTAAACAATTGTTTAAACAAAACATTCCATTGTTTTGACCAACAAATGTTGTAATTACACAACTCGAGACACGTGTTAATCATAAGACGCGAAAAGATCATGATGAAAACATCGTAATGCTTCAAATTTTGGTTTAAAAGAAAGAAGAAAAGCTCCGTACATATCCGGAAACACATCCACAGACACATATAAAGCAGGTACAATAAATGTGTATGTAACCTCGAGTAAGTAACGTTAGGTCAAAGGGAGTGTAAAATCATATAATGATTATGTCGGCTTTATGGCCCAAGATGTATGTACTTTCTTAAAGGACCCAACACATATTCCAGATAACAAAGCATTAAACTTACCGTGGAGTCATAGACTGCCCACATTTCAGAGTAAGTATAATCCTGTTAAAATCATGCATCAGCTGTCCCGTTATTATGTTAAACGGTCCACCAGTCACATATATTTATAAGCATACGGTAACCTGCATTGGAGAACTGCACGAGGCCGCCTTGCGCGTGAGCATCTTGTGTGCTCAATGGTCAGCCACAGTCACTCTCTACAACACCCACAAGTCTCTCTCCTGTGAGCCAAAGGAATGAACTATCATGCTTTGGCAATCTAAAGAAATAAAACCTTTTTCGTTCAACGTAAAACAAACAATCGTAATTTATTAACAGTATATTTAAAGGGACTTTGAGTCAAATGTACATCATTTTAGATTATAACGTCTTAAGTTTAGTTTTTGACCAGTTGTGTACATTTCTTTATTTTAAATGAGTTCGAATCTTTAAATACATGTAAATCTAATTTCAGATATCTATACAATAACGTGTAACGTTACGTTTTTGAACTTTTAATTTGAAATTTTGTGAACGAATAGTTCCGGGTTCGTTCAAGTTGACAATAATGTATACATGTGACAACGGTAAAATAGTTCGTTGGACTTTAACATGTAAATTTAAGTAGCATGCAAAATGTTTCATTTAATAATATATTAATTATTATTACAAGCAGCAGAGTACAAGCAACAACTTGCGGCGTAACATCCTGAAGACAGACTGAAGATGAAGTCACGTGACATTCGATCAGCTGACACCGTTGACGCTGAGGAAGACGACTTACAGACAGCATAATGATAAAATTGCTCGACAAATTACCGTCTGAAGAATGTCCTAAAGTAAGTATATAATGTATTTATAATGCTATTTATTAAATTATATAAATGTGCAAATAGTTGTACTGATTCTGTTCTGACACCAGTTACACACCTACATCAATTAGAGATCAGCCATGGGTTAGTGCTAGTTTTTGGCTTGTGAACTGTTTTGTTTGTTTAGAAAACACACAGTTGGAGTTGGCATTGCAAACGTTTATAAAAAATGAGCATGTTATTTATTGTTTAAACATGCGATAACTAAGCTATTCATCTGTACTGTCATCAATACAATCAACGACGATTGTGAAATATTCTTGCATTGTTTCAATGAGACCCAAGTACATTTATATCGATTATACTATTATGATACTATAAATGGTATATTTCTTGCAAGGGTAGTTTTAATACATTTAAATCTAATCTGATGTTTATCTACCAACGTATAGATCAGGGATGGACAACATTTACTAAAGTTTTTTGGCATTTAGAAAAAAAATTGTATTACATTAAGTCTGCTTAATAAAGGAAAGTCTTTAAAAATTTCTTAATTACTTGAAAATTATATTGATTAACCCCACTTAAATTCAATTTAAATTGTTATTTTATATATTAAGGAACCATATTTATTATTGGTGGGTGGCCTATTTATATATTTTTCTTCTTTCAGTTTATGCTGCTTGGATTTATTGTGTTTGTGTGCGACAATGATAATGCCTTTTTGTTATTTAAAGAGGTTCAATACATTAAAAATACTGACCCACGGGCCCCTCACCGAAATTTTATCAACACCAGGGAGGGACCCCCTAAAATACAATTGCTAATTGTTTTTGTTTTTTTGGTGATCTATGTCTTCAATCAATAACATTAACAAACATTAATGCATTTTTCTTGATCATTTTATGCTAGTAGCAAGAGTTTCTTGCTTGTATTCATAAATTTGAATTTACAAATAAATATATAGTATATTTGTGTATTTGTAAAAGAAATTTCTAGATGTTTTTAATATCAGTCCACAGACCCCCTGCGGTACCTTCATCACTCTAGCTGAAACTCCTACAACAAACTCCTTAAAAAACAGTATAATCTCTGTTTATCAGCTTGACTTTGCACCCATAATACTTCCAAATTTTCCTTATTTCCGTTGCAAGCTCATACACAGGGTGGTGGATGGGGTGTGTGGGCGGAGTGGTCCGAGACGAACAGATTACGGTGAACGATGGAGTCTGACAGAATGGGTGGAGTTAATGAACACTCTCTCCTCTCTCATCCGCTTTGCTGTAGGAAGGGGCTGCTCAGATCAAGAGGTGAGTAGAGTATAAGAGAATCAGAAACGGACCTATAAACATGTTTAACCGTGTACAGAATTGTGTAAATGTTGAAATAGATTTATTGCTTGACTAAACATCTGATTAATTTGTGAGATTGATTATTTTGTGCACGTCTCAAGATCCAGGAACTGCTGAGTGAGCTGGACACAGCACGGACTGAGGCTGTTCTCCAGTGTGTGCGGTCCAGGTTTGATGAGATCAGACATGCTCTAGTGGACAGAACTAATACTATCTCTAGCACACAGCTACAGGACTTTAACTGGCAGTTAAAGGTGCACCAAGCATATACATACACGTTTGCATAGTGATAAGGAGATTTATTGATTTTTCCATTTGCTAATATTGCTTTCTTACTTCTTCCTTCTTAGCTGGCATTATCCAGTGATAAGCTGTCAGCTTTAAACAGCCCTCTGCTAAATCTCAGTCTGGATCTGAAAGAGAATGGAATTCAGAAATCGGTGAATATAGAAATGAACAAAGAGGAGCTGCAAACTCTCATCAGTGCACTAGAGGCTGCTAATAAGGTAATATTTACTAATGGATTATCAAAGTGCCCCTATTATGCTATTTTAAAGTTCCTAATTTTGTTTTGGATGTTTCCTAAGATAGGTTTACATATATCCAAGGTAAAAAAATACAAATAAAAATATCATAATATACATTGCATCAGCTCTTTTCTCTGTGTTTGAAACGGTTCGATAAAGTATTCAGTCTATCTAAACCCTGCTTTTAATGAGAGCCTACTCTGGTCAGATGGCTCAGTCTGTAGTGATTGGGCTACTGCTTACAACATGTGTTGTAATACAAAACTTTCATTACTCTATCTGAATGTCAGGAGGCTTCCTCAGCACTTGTAAACACAGCAACCATGATGTCAGTTTTACTGTATTAATTCAAGCCTGTGTGAATGCAAAGTGGATTTACTTTCGCAGCGTAGAAAACAGCATGTCTTCTCAACATGTTGACAACATAAACCAAATTCTTCCAGGCCTCAGCTCCAACTACAGTGTTTGAGGGTGGGTCAAAGTAGACGTTGTTTAGTGGCAGTCAATTGATGGGCATTATGCAAATTTGTTACAAACCCATGGAGGTTCGTGCATGAAGACTGGAATTACTGACGAATCGTTTCAGGCAGTTCAGAATCGTTTTTTTTCTTTTGGGAGACAGTATCTCCATTTATCATGCACTTTGATCTTTGCAGAACTTTTACATTCAAAATAGCTAACTAACACTACATGAAGGGTAATATACAAAAAAGCATAAAAGGGGCATCTTAATATACAGTAGTGGCACCAACACTTACCTCTGCTGACGTTGTGTCTTATTTTAGGTGGTGCTGCAGTTGAAATGAAGATGCCAACCAGTACATTTTCTTACTTACAAAGATGGTTCTGTGCCAACTTGCTTTCAAAGAGAGGATTTCTTATGTCTGTATTATGAGACAATGCCTGAATGCGGGCAAACAGGAACCTTATGGGCTGAACCGGAAATCTCTTGGTTTCTCTACCTATTAGAGCTCAACTGACTGAATGTTATTGTTTAAGCTCCATCATTATGGATTGGAGTTGACTTGAAGTTGCTTGATTAATGGTGCTTGGATCATTTTGAGGCTGAGGATTTTACACAATGAAAAGCTAAACGCCTGCCAGAGATTGTGTTTAATTCTCCAAGAAATGCAAATGAATTGTAGTTTCACAACACAAAAATGATGCCTTTCTAAATAAACCAACTAAAAACATGAGTTGCCTTTTGTTCCTCTTTTGCCAGTGAGTCAACATGATGAGAAAAGGCATAAATTATAAAAGGCAGATTACAATTAACCCTTTTTTATCCATTCCACAGTTAATTCAGTGTTCATGATGATTCTTGGACTTCCCAGCTCCTAAAAGAACACCTATGCCATGTGTTAGTGCAACAACAATGCAATAATCAGCCATTCACATAATGCGTAGTGAGATATTTTATTTGAATTCATTCAAAATGTCTACGATTTAAAATAAAGTATCCTTAAGTACAACTGTGGTTGCAGTCCTAGGCTTAAATACATACATACACAAGTACAATCATCTTATCAGTCTCAATGTATTCTCCTTCAACACACTGCATCTGCACAAGATTGCACTGGCCAATAGCACAAGTGCAATTAGAGAAATCATACACGGATAATAGGATAGTGTTAAAAAAAAACTTTTTTCCTTTTTTGGCATTTGCTGTTGTATAAAGGATATATGGCCTATCAGAACCCTAAGTTAAAAATGTAATCTCACTTCTGTGTGTTTTACGTGTTTGTGTATTCATGCAGATTCTGGCTGGAGCGCGTGTGAATATGCTTTGTTTTTATACTGCCACTCTGGAGATCTTGAGTTAATTCACTCCTGGACAATAACTGAACTGTTCATGTCCCAGTCAGATTGACACTACAACAAAAAGAGTGTTGCAATGCAAGCAATTTATTTACATGCCAAATGCATTTTATGTAGTTATATATTTATAATATTACATAGAATATTAATGCAGGGCATTGGAAAACCCCTTGGAAGGTACCTTTCATTTTGATTACGCGTGGTACCCTTGAGTAATCTTTGTTCTATAGAAAAGTGGAAATCCATTCAGAATATTTCTACTCTGCTATTACATGTTAAACCCTGTAAAATGTTTTTTTTTTTTTTAAAGGCACAAGTTCAGCCATGTAGAGGAAAAATCTAATTTGTTATTAAGTCCTATCCGCCATTTTGGTGAGCTTGAATAATATATAACTCACAGTGAATATATTTAAAGCTAAATACAAATTTGTAAGGTAAATTACTGTGGTCACTTACTATATAAATAACTAGAACTACATCCCTAAAACAATGCCCATATCTAAAGTCATAGCTACATTTCGATTGCAATAGTGCTGAGTCAAATATTGAACAATAGGAACTAACATAATTAAGCTATATATAATTTTTAACCTCTTGCTAATGAATCAAGTCTGGATTTTATTGGGCTTTACAGTATAAAACTGTCACTCTTGACAGTCTTTAACTAAATACAATGCACTTATTGTGTTCATGTTGAGGGTTGTAACAAGGATCAAAATAAAGTGTTACCCAACAACACACTTTTGCTGCTTTTGCGGTGGGATACGGGTAAGGTTACCAACAGGTTTGGCGGTACGGGTAGGTTTATGGGGCAGTGGTACACTTAAAGTGTAAGGGAAGGGTTAACAGTGTAATTATTGATGTAATTAGAGAAACTTACAGCTGTAATTAAATGCAGATATTTTAAAATAAAATAAAAACTTCATGTATGTAATTAAAAAAAAAAACATGTATGTACACAATAAGTGCATTGTATGAAATGATTCATTTAAATGTTAAAACACAGTAGTTAAAGACATAATATAAAGTGGGCTGAAAAATGTAACTACTGCTTTGCATGAAACATGCATTGGTTAATAAGAAAAAGTATAGAAAAACATGATGACATCATTGATCTTCCAATACCTGATATGTTTTAATGTACACATTTACATACTGTCCAGACTTTGAACTCCTGAACATCCTGCTTGTCATCATGTGTTGTCATACTGATGTAAGGACATCCGTTCCAAGCAGATTGACTACATTTGATTATAGAGAACAAAAGGTGTGTTAGGCCACATATAGACACACCAGAGCTGCAGACAATATTTTTTGAGGTGTAGTCCAAGCCCTATAAATACTGTAACCCAAATGATGAGCCCATTTCTTGGAAGCGAAGTTACTGAGGTCTTACTAAGAACTACAGGTTTAATCTACAGTAGTGATGTGTCTAAACTGGGGCAAGGCTTTCATCAACAAACTATTGTATATATACTAAACTAAATATATATTTTGAAGGTCTTGTTTTAACGAAATGTTCCAGGTTTTAATTCAAGTTAAAGGGATAGTTCACCCCAAAATGGTGTATGCCAACCTAGGTGTATTTGACATTTTTCTTTCAGATGAATTAAATCAAGAGTTCTATTAAACAATGTGCTGGCGAATCCAAGCATTATAATGACAGTGAATGGCAGCCCAAAATTTGAAGCCCAGAAAAGTGCATCATCCATTATAAATGTAATCCACACAGCTCCTTATAAAGGCCTTCTGAAGTGAATCGATGGGTATCTGTAAGAAAAATATCCATATTTTCATTTTAGGGTGAACTATCCCTTTAAGCTCCATAGACCAACTATAAAATTGAATTTTTTGAAGGAACTACTTTTCTGGGGGAATGAACTTATATTCAATAAATTATACTGCACATTAATTCCAGAAGGTACGGTTTGTCCCATGTAAGCAGTGCTCAACCGTTACATTACAACATTTGGAGTAACCAGGTTTCATAGCGTTTCTTGGCAATATCAGGAATTTTTGTTATGTGGTTACTTCAATTGCCTAGCTTGTATACATATATTGTAAGTGTCTTCCTGTAACCACAAACTAATACCACAAATATTAAACAGAATTAGGTTGCCACCTAAAAACTTTTCGTAATCCTTTAAAATTTTTAGTTGGGGTTACATTGACACAAACTAAATAACAACTGGTTTACTTAAAAAACAACATGCCTACCTTTTTTTTTTTTTTTTGCAAGACAAAGGAATCATCTTAAATAATATCTACAGGTAAATTGAAATTAAGAGCTTCAAAAATTATTTATTCCAATTATTTATAATAAAAATTGAGCGACAGGTAGAAATGAATTTCTGTGGTAATGAAATGTATGCCACATATGTCAAAATAGCTTGTAATAAACCATGAACAATCTTTTAAGACCTTCATATATACAGGATGAATGATGAAAACACTAACAACTTCCAAATGCTGTTTTACAGATTCAAGCCTGTCTGGTCATCCGCTAAGAAAAGCCTATTTTCTCCCCATTGCAAAGTTACACTTTCCGCAGTCAGTGAAACTGTTCCTTCCTACAGAAGCAAAGTGCAAAAGTCCAGTGACAATTTTACTAATATTAAAGATAATCTACATTAAGCAGCAAAAGTTGGGTAGTCATTTTGACTTTTTTTTTTTTCTTATTTAAAAATTATAATACAGATTTATATTATATATTTTTAAAGTTTAATACATCTACAGAGAAGGGCTACTGAGAGAATGCACCTCTTCCTCCTGTCTGACAGACAGTCAAAAGCGTAAGGAGGGTAAGAGAGCCTGACCTGATGTGTGAATGGCTGGGTCGAGTCAGTGCTGCTCCCTAGTGGACATAATACAGCCAGTATACTAAGTTAAAGAAGGTGTAGGTGATTGGAAAGATGACACGTGACCACTTGTCAATGGCGTTTACATCTGTCAGGTCTGGAATCTTCACCTTCAGCTGAGCGGCTTGCCTCCTAAGGCGACTCTTTTTTTGTGTCATTGGCCTCTCGACAGAGGCAGTGGGCCGGCCATAGAGGTCCCGACCTGTAAGAGGCTTACGGTATTGGATGCTGGCACTATCATAAGAGAACATGGTGTTCCTCGGGTCCCCAAGAGCACCTAACATCTCTGCCCCACTAAGGCGCAGATCAAGGTTTGTCAGGGGAATGTTTCCACGGACATCAACCTTTATTAATGTAAAAGAGGGAATAAACAAAACAGAATTTTACTAATTAAATGTTTTTGGAATTCTGGTCAATGCTGATAAGCCAATTCATATTTTCATGTTTTGGCCAATAATATTATTCTGCACTATTTTTTCAAAAAATAAATAAAACAAAAAAATTCAAATGTTACAATAAGTACTGTCAAATCGATTAATTGCGTCCAAAATAAAAGTTTGTGTTTACATAATATATGTGTGTGTACTGTGTATAATTATGTATAATTATTAAAGTGTGTGTACTGTGTATAATTATTATTATTATGATTAATTATCATTTCAGAATGAAAAGTTATCAGATTTGCTAAGGATTACATTTAACAGTGTTATTAAATTAGTGTTTTAAAAAATTAACTTGTGAAAATTAGATGAAGGTGATCTACATATAATAATAGAAGACCGTATGAATTCCAAGACCCCGCTGTATCAATAAAATAAAATAAAAATACTTGGTGTAAACATAGAGCTGGTCAAAAACCCACCTGAACTTTGTTACTCTTCTCATTGTTGCTTTTTGCAGCTCTTTCTGCCACTTTCTTCTGTAAATGTGGACCACGGCCAAAGAATATGTAGTTGACGAAAGCATACTCGAGCAAGGCCAGGAACACGAAGACAAAGCAGCCCATCAAATAGATGTCTATGGCCTTCACATAAGGGATTTTGGGTAAAGTCTCCCTTAGATGAGTGTTGATTGTTGTCATAGTCAGAACGGTGGTGATTCCTAAAAAGAGTCAGTGTTACAATGTTTAAAAAAAACTAATCCTCACACACCGACATACACACACACACACACACACACACACACACACACACACACACACACCTAGTGCAACTCTTGCAGCTGAAGCATCATAGTTGATCCAGAAGGAGACCCAGGACAGGATGGTGATCAGTGTTGAAGGCATGTAGGTTTGCAGGATGAAATATCCAATGTTCCTCTTCAGTTTAAAACTGAGAGACAGACGAGGATACGACCCTGAAAGTGAGAAATAAAAGTACTGTGTCAGTGAGGTCCACAAACGCGTACACACTGCAGCTAAATTTGGTTGTCATTTCACCATTTAGTGCTTAATCATTTTCAGTATATACACAGTTCAGTAATTTAACAACACAGTAATTCAATCAAAAGTTTGGGGTTGGTAAGATTTTGTTAATGTTTTTGAAAGAAGTCTATTGTGCTCAATACGGCTCAATATTGGCTCTCTTGTAATAAATGTAATTTATTCCTGTGATGGCAAAGCTGAATGTTCAGCATATAATTAATTTCTTTCAAAAAAAAAATTCTTTTTACTGACCCCAAACTTTTGAATGTAGTGTATATGCATGCATTTGTGAACAAACTATGGAGACTGTCACTATATTTTGGACTTTTTCTGCACTGATCTGCAGAGGGTATGCATTGACATCACTTTCCCGCTGGAACACGCCCCCTCAGACAGACTGAGTGGCAAAAGAGCTGCTGCGTGAATGGATTTAATAGGATAAACTGCGAAAACACGAAAATGAACAATTATCAGTTTAAAGTAAAATTTGGACTTCTTATAGTGTTCCTTGCAACTTACCAAAGATCCAGTGATCCATGGTCTAAATCTTGGTGATCACTTATGTACATCGTCATTTTGTCCAGCCCTAAAACTTGTATAGTTTTTGTCAGTGCTTATTTAAAAACATCCAATCATGCAGAATATCAGATGGTAAATATTTAACTGATGAGTTGTCAATACAATATATAACAATACTATATATAGGGTATGATTTTACCCCAAAATTCAACATTTTGACACAAAATGTGTCTGCAAATCCAAATTTCGCTGCCTGGAGTCCAGTTGTTTCTGTGAATTGCAGCGACCCATTTGCTTCTCATTTCAGTAGCTTTTGGCAGTCTGTAAAAATATACTTCAGATTTATTGTCAAATCTATTTATATCTCAAAGCTCTTTCCTGTTTTAATATGTTTTGTGTGTTTTTCGCGGCATTCACGCTAGAACCCAATGCAGTCTTTTTGCCACTCAATGGGCGTAACGGCAGTCACTACGGACGGCGGTGATGTCACGTGCATACTCTCTATTAATGGGGTATAATCTGTTTCAGATTTACTAAAACAAACTGTGATTGGTTGGTTGGTTAACATGTCGTCAGTTACAATGACTGCCATGTGCATGTGTCTGTTAAGTCCATAAGACCATAGGGTGGCCCAATTGTCATTTTAGGTATTTGTGACCTCAATGCGCATTTTTGCAGACCCCGCACTGAAGTACCTTCTTCCCGACAATCAAAGTGGCATTACGTCACGAAAGTGTGGACTCGTAGGAAGACCGCGAGTGTTTAGGGTGCCATTTGGGACAGGGCCTATGTAGCAGTGAACTGCATATTTCGTTCACATCAGAACAGTATCGCAGCTACACATATTACTTTCAAATTTCTGTGCTTAAAAATAAAAAACAACTATATTTTAATGAATCATTTTTAAACTTAACGAACCGAAAAATCTTGGCATACAGTATGGAGGAGGGCTGACTCATCTCAAAAGAAAGTCTATTCATCTAATGAATATGCTGGGAGCGCACTGTACCTGTGGCAAACACAACTTTCTTAGACAGTGTTTTATAATCAATAATAGAGAATTGCGGCAGCTCAATGTTGTCCACCCCCGTCACCGAACTTCCCCCCTGCCAGTAGAACTCAATGTCATCTGTAGTGTAGCCATCTGAGAAACAAAAGATAGACAGAAACATATAGAAATACACATATATTCACAAAACAGCCTGCTGGCTCAAAGGGAAAGCTGCCTCTCTCTCGTTCCCACAGTCTGTGTTGTCAGTGGTGTAAATCAGATTGCAGTGGGAACACTTCTGTGAGAGGTCTGGTCCAGGTCTAACTGTTAAGATTGTCCCTGCAGACACACGGCGCTTATCTCCAGGAGAGCACAGTACTGCAGAACATTAAAGCTTAATTAGAGGATAAAGTATTACGATAGTCAATTCTCCCTGTTCTTCATTAAGTCCAATCAAAAGAAACATCAGCCTAGACTCCTGAGTGTCTGAATCACATCGATAATCCTCCTGAAGATCTACTCTTCCGGTCCTCTTCTCTTTAATGTTTGAGTCTAAAATTGTGTGTCAGATTTGATTCATCGGTGCTGCTTTCTACAAAAAGGGTACACTCTGGTGCATATGCAGAGTTTGAGGGGGGGGTTGGTGAATCACTGACTATCTAGTGATGCAAAATACTTTTTATGAAATTTCGCCATTTTGAATTGAAAATGTGATCATGTAATTCATAAATAAGGCAAACAAGGCAATTTTTTTTAACATTTTCTACATATTAGACATACGAGCAAGAGTGAATTTGTGCACATTTTAAAATAAAATAGTATGTGCAAATAGTTTAAATTAGCCTACAAGAATTACACCTTTTACAATTTTTCTTATTTATTTATACCCTTAAAATTTTTTAATCCTTGAATTATTACATTACTTTTTATTATTATTATTTATAATAATATAAATTATATCCCAAAATATAAATTACCCCCTCCCCCCAATTAAAATGATTTAGCTCTCCCACATTTTGTATTAAACCCTCTTACGTGAATTTCTTTCATACATAAATGTAAAAAGAACTGTTTCTTAGAAGCAACCTGTATGACATAAAATTTTGGTTTGTAAAAAAACCCCCAAAAAACAGGTTTGTAAAAATGGCAAAATTTACATAAAATGAATAGCATCCAAATGAAAGGCTCCATAAAAAAAATGCAAATGTTTACTGACCTTTCGTTGAAAAAAATTAAATAGAGACTTTATTGAATGTTAGGGCTTGGATGTACTGGTATTATGGATCGCCCTTTTGTTATGAGAGTGCAGTGGATTTTTCTAGCTGGATTCACATGGAATCTCATTCTGTAAACAAGAGTTCTCTCCCTGCTTTACTATTAGCCAATTTGAGTGTTCATTTAAAGAGAGTTACTAAAAAAGTTGTAGTGTATAGTTCTTTAAGGATATTAAAACAAATGAAGAAATTTCTTGGCATCAGGAAACCTTCCCTTTATTCTCCCATTTATAAAACCATAATTTTATACCCACTTTGCCTGATAGAATGTTCCAAATGTGGAATAACAACAGTCTTTTTTACATTTAACAAGCTGTACAAAGACAGTCACTATTCTCGTTTTGATTACCTTAATAGATTGGATCTTTCTCACTCTAATTTTATTTGCAGATTCGGCATTATGTTCAGCAGGCTTTCTCTGACTCTAGGATTCAGCAAGACGAGCACTGTTTTTGTAATCTAGTGTGACAAGTACCAGATTCTAGGCATAAGGTTTCTCATTTTGTCTCTGTTCTCTTCGCAGTTGAATACATCTTCTGATTATCTTAGGGTAGTCTGGAAAGGGAGGCTGGTAAAAATTTATCTATCAACCTCTGGTCTGAAATCTTGAAGAGAATACATACAGTGGATACGGAAAGTATTCAGATCCCCTTACATTTTTCACTCTGTTATATTGCAGCCATTTGCTAAAATCATTTAAGTTATTTTTTTTCTCATTAATGTACACACAGCACCCCATATTGACAGAAAAAAACAGAATTGTTGACATTTTTGCAGATCTATTTAAAAAAGAAAAACTAAAATTTAAAACATGTTCCTAAGTATTCAGACCCTTTGCTGTGACACTCATATATTTAACTCAGGTGCTGTCCATTTCTTCTGATCATCCTTGAGATGGTTCTACACCTTCATTTGAGTCCAGCTGTGTTTGATTAAACTGATTGGACTTGAAGGAAAGCCACACACCTGGCTATATAAGACCTTGCAGCTCTACAGCTCCCAGTGCATGTCAGAGCAAATGAGAATCATGAGGTCAAAGGAACTGCCTGAAGAGCTCAGAGACAGAATTGTGGCAAGGCACAGATCTGGCCAAGGTTACAAAAAAAAAATCTGCTGCACTTAAGGTTCCTAAGGCCACAGTGGTCTCCATAATCCTTAAATGGAAGACGTTTGGTACAACCAGAACCCTTCCTAGAGCTGTCCGTCCAGCTATCGGGGGAGAAGAGCCTTGGTGAGAGATGTAAAGAAGAACCCAAAGATCACTGTGGCTGAGCTCCAGAGATGCAGTCGGGAGATGCGAGAAAGTTGTAGAAAGTCAACCATCACTGCAGCCCCCCACCAGTCGGGGCTTTATGGCAGATTGGCCCGACGGAAGCCTCTCCTCAGTGCAAGACACACGAAAGCCTGCATGGAGATTATCTGGTCTGATGAGACCAAGATAGAACTTGTTGGCCTTAATTCTAGGCGGTATGTGTGGAGAAAACCAGGCACTCATCACCTGTCCAATACAGTCCCAACAGTGAAGAATGATGGTGGCAGCATCATGCTGTGGGGGTTTTTTCAGCTGCAGGGACAGGACGAATGGTTGCAATCGAGGGAAAGATAAATGTGGCCAAGTACAGGGATATCCTGGATGAAAACCTTCTCCAGAGTGCTCAAGACCTCAGACTGGGCCGAAGGTTCACCTTCCAACAAGACAATGACCCTAAGCACACAGCTAAAGTAACAAACTGTTCTTACGTGACTGTTCTTTAATGGCCCAGCCAGAGCCCTGACTTAAACCCATTTGAGCATCTCTGGAGAGACCTGAAAATGGAAATGGTCATACAGGTTTGAAACAGCATGAGGGTGAGTAAATTAGACTATTTTTATTTTTGGGTGAACTACTGTATAAACTATTAACTTCTTTGTGGAATGTATTTTTCGTCTACATTACAGTGAGTCTGATCTTGTCCAGTCCCATGGATTATGTGAATGTGGAGAAGGCGGCATGATTTATATCTGCCATGTGAAAGCGACATTTATGTCTACTGTGATGTTGAGGTTTCTCCTTCATGCTGTGATATGCATCTCAGAGTTCTGACATGACAGCAGCCTCACAGGACTACAGCTGTCTGCCCAACAGAGCAGACACCCAATTACAAACACTGTCTGTCACACCAAGAGAGTGCAAGTGCAAAAGAGATGAGGGAAGAAGATGAAAGAGAGCAAAAAGAAAGTGACAGAGAGTAAGACAAGCGCAGAGACTGAGACAGATGAAATAGAGAGATTACTCAACACAACCAGATTCTCTGCAGGTATTTTCCCTGATAAATGAATGACACATGCATGCATTAAGATTATGCACCAAGTTTTGCAAGTGCATGAATTATAGAAATTCATGCATCTTTATTTAATTGGGACTTTTTGCATTTACTCTCTTTATAATATCCATCTTTAATGATACTATAATGACTTAATTTAGGGTTTTCTCAGCGAATACTCATATATGTGATTAATTGTGAATATGCAATCAAGCCATCTGTGCTAGTCATCATTGTTAATGGTAACTGGTTAAACGGTGAACAGCACTTACAACTTTCAATCTCCAACGTGCAGTTCTGCTCATCCAGCGGGTATCTGCGCAAATCCATCATACATGCAGCTGTGGTAGTTATCCTACAGGTATGAGGCTAAAAACAACACAACACGACGCTATTACTATTGAGCAGTTGTTTAGTATGTCTACAGTGAATTTCACTTATCAAGCATACTTTGTCCAGATGTCAGAAGACGTAAGTGAAACATTTAAGAGCAGATGGTGTTACAGCCACCTGCTTCCACCTGTAATGATGAGATTTATATTCAAAGCTATGGCTGCTCAGGGAAGCTTTGCAGTGAACTAATAATGATTAGACAAGCACACGTGTACTTCTTTATATAACAAAATGAATGTAATCATCTCCCAATCAATCGCCATTAAAATGAAATAGATATAAGCAATTGGATGGTAATACACAGTAATATTTGCTTATTGTTCAATCACGTGTCATTTTAAACTTCTCTTACAAGCTGCTGATAAAACAACACTGCGTTCCTTATTTCACTGTCTTGTTTCATCGCTTTTTATTCCTCTCCTGTGTAATTGCCTTAGCGCTGTCTCAGTCATGTCTGCAGTCTCTGTCTCCATCTCTGAAATGCCTCTGGCTGGATCTTAATTACATTGAGCTTTAATTAACATGGAAACACACACACGGACCGTTGGCCTTTCAGTGCGTGACTGCTGCACTTTTTGACAACTTATGATGGAATTGCTTCTTCGTTCTGCATTCCCGGATGGGTATAAAGCACTTTTTCCTGACAAACGCAACACAAACGCACTGTATGAAATACACATACAGGTACATCCACCCCCACAAAAAAACTTTATTTTCCTATTATTTTATTTATTATGGTTTTCTGGCAGAGAGATGGTTATCTAATCAGTGTTCACATATATTTATAGACACACACTCATGCACACCGCTGTATAGCGCACATCTCCATACCTCTCAGGCATAGTACATTACATATAAATTATACAGTATTGTGCAAGATGGAGAGAGAGGAAATATCGTTCAGACAAAGCTGCACATCAAACTCTGCACTATAGGGAAAGAAGTGATGGACTGTAGCTTTTTTTCTGCAGAAAGACATGAATCTTGATTTTAATTAATCATTATTTTCATAGAAGCTAAACTTTATAAGATATTGTGGCAAGCAGGACGAGGCGGTGAGCCGTGTGAACGGTGTGAGGCAATGATGCGGGTATTAATGAGCTGCTTCGCACTGTTACCATTGCTCTTTGCCTCATCCTGCTTGCCACAGATATTAAGCCTTATTTATTTTTCTTCAAATACTTTTTTGTCTTATTTTTAGCAATCAAAGCCGCACATGCTCTCCCAGCTAATTAGGTACTAAGACCTATGCTATCAGTAGTAGTTAAAAATGCAGATTTCAAGTTAAGTTTCAATAAGATTTCTTTTTTGGAAAGAAAATTAAAACTTTAATCAATTTAATGCATCCATGGTGAATAAATGTAATTTATAATGTAATGCACTCTCTATTCCTCAAAGAACCCTGAAAAAAAGAACCACGGTTTTCACAAATATAATAAGCAGCAACAAATACTTTCAACATTGATAACACATCAATTAGAACCAAATTAACATATTAGAATGATTTCTGAAGGATCATGTGTGACACTGAAGACTGGAGTACACAACAGTTTTTAAAAATATCTGTCTTTCTTGGCAAGTATTCAAGTATTTCTTGGTGTTATTACCAGGAATCTTAAAGTGTTAGTTCACCCAAAAATGAAAATAATGTAATTTATTACTCAACCTCATGCTGTTCCAGAATGTTCCAGTGGTTCTACAATAATTTTATGAAGCGATGAGAATAGTTTTTGTGTGCCAAAAAATAAAATAACGACTTATATAGTGATGGCCGATTTCAAAACACTGCTTCCTGAAGCTTCGGAGCATTATGACATTATTTTCACTTTTGGGTGAACTAACCCTTTAAGGTCTGGTTGCTAGGTAATTTTGTTTCATTGCAACAAATTTTGCCAGCACTGGTCACATCACACATAGTGATAATTTCTGGATGAAACCAATCCGGGGTCCAGATATGTACAGTGCTCTTGCTAATAAGTAAGTGCTAACAAATAGCCTGGTTCAACCAGGACAGAGACAGCCTCATCTTTCTTTAGTAAACAGAACCTATATTCCCTGACTGAGACAGGATATGGATCTCTCACCGGGCTTTAAATTCTAAAAAAGCAACATCAGGACAGCCAGGGGAATAGGGTCAGCCAAAAATACAGCATGCACATGCAGACAGAGATAAATGCATAGATGCACACAGTCACACACAAAAGAATCAAACATTAATCTAATGCATATGAGAGAGGGAGAGAGGGAGAGAGAGAAGACAAAAAAAAAAAAACGAGACTGACACACACATACACACCCAAACTCTCTGACCTGAGGCCGTAAAGCACAGTCCCGTCAGGATGCAGACGAATCATGCGGTTCTTCACAGTGACCCCATGAACAAAAGATTTCTTGTCATTTATGAAGTACGTATCAGGCACCCAGAGTTGATCAGCCACTCGGTTATCCAAAGTAAGATTTAGAGGGATCCCTGTGTAGGACAGACGCTTATCGCGCCAGGACTGCTGGAAATACATGGTGATGGTATAATCCTGAAAAACACAGACAAAAAATAACTGATACATTTACAGTTCAAAATGAAGACCAGAAATATTTGGACTCTTTCTGGTTGTCAAATATTATTGGATCCCACTGCCTTCAAGTGCCCCTGGAAAACTCGTCCCTCCAAATTAGGCATTCATTACTACAAAATTAGCTATTATTAGCTATTCCGTACCTTTAAAATGACTAAAATACAGCAAGTAAAACTAAAAACTTGCAAAATCATTCGATATAATTCGCTATGAATGATTTCACTATGAATTCGCTACAGCCTTGCTTTCTGATCAGTGCTCACTGATCTCTATATAAAGATATATTATAAATAGCAATAAACAGTTATAATATAAATGTATTATAGATCAATTATACAATGTTATTGACTATATATTCTGCCTCATCCAACATCACAACACTCTGCAAGTCTTGTATCGTCTAGAATTCATTTTTTTCCAATCATAAATACGACTTCATTCACTTCATTCATGCTCAGTCATTCATGTTACTCTGCCATGACACCTGTGTGATCTCTGCATGGGCGTCGGAAGTAAAAAAAAATTTTTTTTCTCTCTCAGGGGTCCTCTCTCAGAAAAATGTTACTGGAGTAAATGCCATTTACTTTAAGTACAAATATACCACCTTGTTTACTAAATGTCTCGTTGGGCCAGACTGAATTAGTGTACAATAGTGTAGGGGTAAGGCACATAGCATCAAGTTGACGCAAATCGACCGGAGGTTTGAATCTGCCTTTTGCCTACTCCCTTTTCCCATCACATATCAGATCGGAAAGGCATTTATTTTCAATAAAATATTACAAAAGTGGAAATAACGTGTTTAATAATAAGTGTTTAGGGTAGGGGTAGGTGAACAGACATGTGCTGAATTAGAGATGATAAAAGAGAGTGGGTCCAATTTCATTGGTCGTAAAAAGTGGGTGGGTCTTGTCCAAACCACATACAATGGTTCCGACGCCCATGGATCGCTGGCTTTCTCAATCAAACTCTAAGGCTGATAGAAGACTGTTTATATAGTTTTGGGTAGACAAAACACTGGGTACCAGATAAGACTTGCTGTTAACAAGTTTTGGGTATTAAACAAGCTCTTCTAACTGCTGTTGGATACCAGACAAAATGTGATATTTTCTGGAAGGAATTTGGTGTCAAGAGTCAGATCAGATATTTCTGTATTTCTGATGTAGGGATTCCATTTACTATAATCTGATCTACTATTTTGGCTTTGTCTGTAGTATATTGGCACAATTTAACATTATGTTAAAATTTTAGTAAATTTTAAGTGTAACTTTAGTCTCAAAAAATGTGCAAATGTTGTTTTGACGTTACCAAAATAACTTCTGAGATATATGATATTCTATCATGAGTCAACAGTGATTGTTTGGTTTGAAACTGATGACTAGTCTATTTTTGGGGTATGGTTAAACATCTATTACATTTTCACTGACAGCCCAAATTTTGACTTGTTTTAGCCTAGACATCAGGGCTTTGTTTGGACGGCTATAAGACGTCTTTTAAATTAAAAAGTGCTTGCTGGGTAATCTCAGGACGTACATCTGCATTCCACTCTGTCATATCAAAGAGGATGTCAACCACCTCGAGGCTGAGTTTGCCTTCCCATCAGCCAAGACCTCCATCACCCAGTTTTTCTCAGCTGAAGGTCAGATAGTGACTGCCTCCAGATGTTTAAAAACACAACACATCATCTAAGATGACAAGCTCTCTTTTGCAGACAAAACAACAAAATTATAACAACTGTGTGCTTCATTCTCCACAATATAAGGAAAATAAAGTTGCTTTGAGGTTGACTAAATCAAGTCAGGGAAATCGCTAAATTTAAAAATGGAACCCAATGAGATCCCGTTCCAACGGTACATCCATATTTCAAACACTGGTCTGCTCTCAGTAATTGCCACTTACATGGCCGTGCGCTTCATTTAGGTTGCTGTGAAAAGGAAAGAGTCTCTTAAGAACCCAAATGAGTTGGGACTAACTGTAAAGTCAAAGGTTAGACTGTAAAATGGAATCACATTTGCACAGAGGCTTCTGCTTAAACTCCATCACCCAGTCGCCAGATTTCTTAGCAGAATAAGAGGAGGAACAAATTAAGTTGAGATCCCATAAAATCAACATGATAAGTGAGAGTGAATGTTAAACAGACAGAGTGGATTCGCCCCACTTCTCAGAGTCACTTACCAACCCCTAGAAAACAATCAAAGCATCTGTCTATGTCTGTTTTAAGTCTGATGGGCAGAAAACCTTGTAAAGCTAATAAAGTTCCGAATCAACTTAATGCCGTTTTAAAAACCAACACTTAGTTACTGCAAAAAAAGCACAAGAACTTAACTAGCTTCGTCCACCAGAGTTAAAGCTTCTCAGTCCATCTCCGACAGCACTTATCATGTTTAATAATCAGACCTATACCATATTACATCTAATAATCATAAAGGTGAGACTTAGAAACAATTTTGAAATTCACTTTTTACCCTTGTACCAGTCCATGTTGCATTATTGCTGTGACCAAAACAGGACAGCCAAGTTTTAGGTTAGTTGAAAATCATGAAACCGGTGCTGAATGCTACATGCAATTAAAAGAAAAACTGTTTTAAGATACAAACTGTGTAAACCTATACTACGACAAATTAAAGAGTTTATCTATCTTGCTGTAGCAAAAAATACAATTTTGAGAATACAGTCAATTGAATAAATCTTTTTTTTTATGTTAAGCAATTTAATTTCTCAAACTATTGCAATAAAGTGCAATAGATCAGGAGGTAGATGTTCTTCTGTTTTAGGATAGTAACAGTCATGTTTCTATTCTTAGCAAGCTCAAGTTGTTTGCTGCAATGCAGTAACATTTGATCATGTCAGTATTAACCAATAGAATATGCAACATTTTTCACTAAACATATAAAGAAAAAGCAGTGAGGAAAAAATGTAAGCATTCTCCATATGTGTGATGTTATAAAAGCACATATGTTTCAGCTGTGTTCAGAGGGGTGCAGGTTGGTCCTGTCCCAGCACTATAGCTTCTTCTGTACTGCAAAGACTCGGTTAAGATTCATCTCACAAAGCGTGCACACACACACACACACACACACACAAACACACACACACACACACGTCGTGCAGCCCAGATGGAATATTTAAAAAAATCCCAATGCAATCCCTTTATAACATGCCTTTTTGGGGGCTGTATGCATGCATGACTGTATGTATGCATGACCTTAAGCTGAAAACTGATCTTGTTAAAAAAAAAAAACAGGTTAGGTGCTCTTTTCTAACTTTGGGATCCTTCAGGAAGGACAGATGATACATGGAGTTTTGTCCATTTTTTACACTTATTGTTAGTTCTTATGCTAGGATTAAAGGGGTACTTCACCGCTGGCAAAATGGGCTTTCAATAAAACTTGGTTGGCTGTACAGTATAAAAAGTTGTATTAAATCGTTGTTACCTGATGTCGACCTGTATTGTTCTCAGGGCAAGAATTCAAAGAGTAAACATTTAGCGGGAGTGAGTGAGATTGAGCATGTTGTAGCCAGTGGCTAAAGGCTGCAAGGAATCGTATATATTGGGAGAGAAAGCCATGATGGAAAATCTGAAAAACCTTAGTGTTTGCAGTCAACATTTCAAACTGAATGACCATGATCACAGTGTTTTAGGCCAAACAGAGAGACAAAAAAATTAAAGAAACGGCCAGTCTGTCAGTTAGTAAAAGGCATTGCGTACAGGCAAAGTCCCTTTAAGCAAAATGATTTCACTCTGCAGCCATCTTTGAAACACCTCTTGGGCAGCTATTTCAGTCAAGAAAGGCTCATATCTCTCTGAATGGGAAAACATCAAATTTTCCAAAACTGTTCACCAAGTTTATAAATAAATTACATACTTGAAATCACAGATAAAATCTAACAACAAAAAAAATTTTCAGGCTGGATCAGCCAATGTGCATAAGTGTGTCTCAGAACACTTTCTATAGCAAGCGGAGCTTCTAACGGCAGCTGCAGTGACGCAATGATTTTACCAATTGGTGATTGTATTTCAAAGACGGGACTTATTCCGTCATATTGCACATTGCACTTTCTCCCATTCATAGTAATATGAGTACTTCGTCTTTCTATATATAAAGTATTTGGTACAGGTAAAAAAGCTGTTGCCACAGAGTTACATTTTTACCATAATGCTATTTAAAGTGCAGACAAAATACGATACGGTTTTCATTGATAAACCTATGCTTAGTAGGACAATAACTGTTTTATTAATAACCCTTTGTCGATCCGACTGTCCATGGGTGGGGATACAAAATGCAGAAGTATAATCTGTATTTTTCACGAAAGCCCTGGTGCTATCAAAAATGACATGTTTATAGTCATCTGGTGGGCTTTTTCTGACAAATTACATTAATTTCTAGGCCCAGCTAACAGAGAATGCAGTTTCACACTGGTTTACATTAGTTTTACATTTTAATTTAGGAATTATTAATTTATTATTATTATTATTCAAAAATTAAATGTAAAAATATACATATACATAACTAATAAACATGTTTTTGTTTTATTGAGGATGGTTCTAAGTGCTAAAACATAATATAATGTATTTGTGACTTTCACAGTATTTTCATAGTACCATTAATTATTTTATTTCTCATAAGATCATCGCCCTTTTTTATATAAATAAAATCTATAAAAACTCTTTAGACATGCAGTGTGCAGTCCCATGAAGATGACAACATTTGAGTGAATTTATGTGAGTGCGGCAGAAAAGCAGAGAAAGCGAGGACTGAGTCAGAAAGCAAGAGAAATGTGAAAGAGAGACAGGATGGGTGTGCCTCAGGTTCACTTAGGACAAATGCCTCCTTCAGCTTCTATTATTAGAAGCAGCTGTTGCCCTTGACAACCACTTAAAATCATCACTCCAGCACCTCAACTTCTTTACAGAGCACCGCGACACACACCAACAAAAACACATACACAAATGCTTAAGCAAACGCAGCATCACACACAAAAGGAGGCCATACCTATCGCAGTCACACCCTATCTCACAGTGCGGTCTAAAATGAACTCATTTCTCTGTGCCCATCACACTGAAGACATCACAGAGGAACAGAAGAGAGACACTCACTTGAGAGGAACACAACAGGATTAAAAGTGGCCAATAGAAGAACAAAGAAAAGAAAAAAAAAGAAACTATGAGACCAAGGACAAGGAAAGCTGGGAAGAAACATCGCTAGAAAACAATCTGCCTTGGCTGCAACTTGCTTCAGCATTAAAGTAAATGTGAATTTAGACTTTTTTTATTTAGACAAACATTTTATTATGTTTCATTAATTGAAACTCATAAAATGATATGACTCAACACAGGACCTGACGTATAAATGCGGTATTGTGATAAAGAAAAATGCATATTGATAAATGATTGCATAGGCACAACCCAAACCAGAATGAAGTTGACCTAGACCAAATGCGAGTCTACTGAATCATGCCAACAGAAAGTCATTTTAGAGGAAGACAAAGCTATATTTGCTATTACTAACACTAAGATTAATATTATGGAACACCCCCTTTTTTTATTTTTATTTTTTTATTTACATTTAATAATTTAGCAGACCCTTTTATCCAAAGAGACTTACAAATGAGGAGAACAATAGAAGCAATCAAACTAACAATAGGGCAACAATATGCAAGTTTTTCTTTGGAATAAACTGATTAATCGTTTACAACAATACTGAGAAAGTAAACAGAGTCTCTCTTGCTAAAGTCCACAACAGTTATTATTAAAACCAGTAGCGGCTCCTGGCCATAAATTAAGGTAGGGCATATTCTGGGTCTTAGCGCTAGTTTATGGCAAACATTTTGAAAGCTTTATACTCTAACCCGGTGAACACATCTGATGCTTTTGGCAGAATTCTAATGTCCTTGTGTTATTCAGCCTGAGGGTGGTGCTCTAAAGATGATTGACATACTTTAGTACACACAGCAAATGCATAGAATGCTATCTCAGAAAAGCCTTAAAGGGATAGTTCACACAAAAATTAAAAAGATTTCATTATTTACTCAGCCTCAAGTTGTTCCAAACCTGTGTGAATTTCTTTCTTCTGCTAAACACAAAATAAGATATTTTAAAGATTAATGGTTAACCAAAAAGTTGATGGACCCCATTGCCTTCTATAGTATGGAAAAAAATACTATGGCAGTCAATGGGCTCCATCAACTGTTAGGATACAGACATTCTTCAACATATATTCTTTTGTGTTCAGCAGAAGAAAGAAATTCACACATGTTTGGAACAACTTGAGGGTGAATAAATGATGACAGAATTTTCATTTTTGGGTGAACTATGCCTTTAATGTAGTATTTATTGGCTGCAAATGTTGTTTTAGAATGTTGTGTAGGAATTCCAGTAAGGAAAAGAAAGTCATGTCTATTCTTAGAACAAACATGAAACAAACATAACAGAACTACTGTATATTATTATTATTAAGGCTATTCACATGAGCACGTTTAAACTAAAGGATTTATACATTCATTAATTTGATACGGTACTCCACATAGGAAGAACAGATATGCCAACTAGTTACTGACCTGATGAGGACGCATAGCTGAAGTGAACTGATAACGTCTTGGTCTGGAGCAAGGTTTACATGAGGTAACGTCAAAATAATCGGGCTCTTAATTGCGTGCTGCAGTACCATTTTTCACCACAGATTTACATTGGAAATTTGTGGAGCACTGTAGAGCTGGGGAAGGCTCCAAGACCGGCTTCCCACACCATATTTTAACGATCTGAGCGCATGGTCTGAAGCACATGGCGCGGGTGCACTTAGGGCATATCCCAATCCACTTTTGCTAGTTTGACAACAGAAAAAACAGTTGGCTTAAAAGGTGCATGGTCTAAAAGGGTTGTACCTAGTCTCTTAACGAGTCATTGGTGTGTTTTAGACAAAACATGCAATAAACCTCACATCTCACATTCCCTTTAAAAGCCAATTGGCGGATTCGCTATTTACATGGCGGAATTTGCGAGTGGAAAGACTAAAGGTTTCTCCAGAGAGGAAACTTTATATTTTTCATATTTAAAAATGTTTGTGTGCTGCTGCGTGTCCCTGTGTGTGTAATAACCCTTTAAATAACACAAAAAATACTGCCCTATTGACTTTAGACCAATGGCACAATGGCACAGTTGATTTCAGTTGCCCATGGGTTGCACGCCCATGGGTGCACAGATGGATGTGAGTGCATTTGCTATTTAAATAACGTGGTGCTGGACATGAAAATTATAACTGCATCGGGATGACACTTGCACCTGGTGTCGCATTGCACCGGGTGTATGATAGGGCCCTTAGTATCATGATACATGCCTGCCAAATCCATTTGCTAAATTCTAATATATCCTGCTCACTTTACGAAAAATAGTCTAGAAAATCCCCAAAACGTTTGTTGCAGAATGCTGAACGCATTAGCAATTTATTATTAATTCTGTGCATAATTTAGAGGTCTATGTTTGGATTCATATTTTGGTGGGGCACTGCCCCAAGATCTCAGCCCTGCAGCCAAGAGTCCACTTCTCACATCAAGCATCTTTTACTGCAAACTTAACATGTACCCTCACACTGCAGTCACGATGTGGTGAGCGAGGGCAACTGAGGTAACCAGCCGTGTACGTTAACAATCAATGCAGAAGCATATACGAGCTGGCTATGAACCTGTGAGAGCATTGAGAACAGCTGACCTTCTGCAATATTAGGGGAGCAGAGGTAGATTATCTTTTAGTTTAACGCTGTTTCTAAATTGGCTATTGAAATTCAGGTTCTCACTCCTCCTCCGTTGCTATAAAAAGCAAAGAAACAGAAAACACATCTGTCGATATCTGCGCGCTTCAATTCTGAAGTGTTATGAAAATCATGTCAGAGTGTATGTGTGTTTTCATTTCAGACAAACATAGAGGACAAAATAGGGTGAGAGAGTTTGCGGGGGGACAAATGTATTTTCAATATACACTGATATTAAAATTCTGGCCGATAGCAATAAGCTAATAATTACTTTCATTGAATGGTCCATAACCAGTAAGTCACCGTTATTAAAACTATGTTTATAGTTATAATGTAAAAAAAATAATAATACAAATTAGAAATAAATTAAGAGTTTTTAAACACAAGTAAATTCAGGCATCACATTATAATTTTCAGAATGAAAAAAAAAAATATATATATATATATATATATATATATATATATATATATATATATATATATATATATATATATATATATATATATATATATATATATATATATATATATATATAATTGTTTTTACAGATTAAGTATGCATTACATGTAAGGTGATCTAAAACGAGCATGTATAGTTATATCTGCCAATATTTTCGATGTTGACCAATAAATATACATTTTTTTTAAATCGATAAGTGTTAAGGTACACTGTAAAAGTGGTAACCCGCCATTTCTACCTGATCGAACCTTTAAATTTAGCTTTGTAGGTGTAACCAAATGTATTGAGATTGCTTCAATGATTTTACATAATATTAATAAGTTGAATAAAATCTATACTCTATATGCCACATTGCACTTTTTTCTGCCTACATAAAAATAACAACAGATCTTGATAAAACTGCATCTTTTAAAAGCTAGTGTCTACAGACAAAAAAAAAAATGACAGCAACTATCTCACTACACTTGACTTTTGCTCACATCACATTCAAACAAATCTAAATGAATTCTGGTGAAATTCACCATTGACCAGTATTAAAATTTATCATGAGAAGCTGATTAGATAAAGATCTTCAAAACAGAGCATAAGAATAGTCCAATATCCCAAATCCTTTCTTCCTTTGTGAATGAATTCAAAAACACCATAATTAACTCAACTGTACATAAATCATATCTTACCAACATAACTTTCGGATGGCTTCTTTTACGCTGACATTGCCACAAAATGACATAAATTGGTCCAGGAGGTGGTATTCCTGCATACATTTAATTTGATTATATACTGTACATGTTAAACTTATTTTTTTACAACATTTAGAAACATAGAATTTTTAGAAACAGTTCTGAGGGAGATGCTGCAAGTGCAAACTATCTCTCTGCTGCGCCTCACTAACTCCCTCCACCATGTCCTCCCTGAAAAGCCACCCACTAAAATAATTAATGTATTGCAAATCACCACAGAAATGGCTTTTGTTCACAGCCACTATCCATAATTCACGAAAAAAAGCTTTTTCCAGCATGAGCAATGTGACAACTTGTCATAACAAAAGTGACAACCTCAACCTTAGACCTGAGTATCCTAGAAATCCCACAGAGTGCATCAGTCTTCAGAGTGGAAATGCCCAAGGCTACACCTGAAGTTTATTTCAGAACACATTTTACTGTTATTCGTACAACTATTTTATCATTTTAAAAAGAAAATGATTGGTACCAATCTCTAGTCCAGGGCCATCATCAGTGGGACAAGAGGAACTCACTAGTGTCCTTTATAGCAGTGGTTCATAAAGGTGAAGTATGGAAGATTTTTATGTTAAAATGCATTCTCTTAAACCAGATTACTGTTTATTGACTATGAGTATGCCATTCATGGGTTTATCTCAAACATTGGGCCTCCCGAGCACAACACTGAGTTTTCCGATAGCATTATTCTCCAAAAGTTCCATCGTTATCAGCATAGTTCACCGAGTCTTGTTATATATATACAATCCCAAATCAGAAAAAGTTAGCAAAAATGCAAATAAAAAAAGAAAGTAGTGATTTCTTAATTTACTTTGACTTGTATTTCATTGCAGACAATGTGAACAGAAAATATTTCATGTTTTGTCTGGTCAACTTCATGTCATTTGTAAATATGCATCCTTTCCTCTCATTCAGACCTGCAACACATTTAAAAAAAGTTGGGACAGGAGCAATTTAGGGCTAGTAATGAGGTAAAATGGTTAAATAATGATGTGATTTGAAACAGGTGATGTCAACAGGTGATTGTAATTATGATTTGGTACAAAAGCAGCATCCAAGAAAGGTCTAATCCTTTAGGAGCAAAGATGGGCCGAGGATCGCCAGTTTGCCAACAAATACGTGAGAAAATTATTGAAATGTTTAAAACCAATGTTCCTCAAAGAAAGATAGGAAGAGATTTGGATATTTCACATTCAACAGTGCATAACATAATTAAAAGATTCAAGGAATCTGGAGGAATTTCAGTGCGTAAAGGACAAGGGCGTAAGCCTAAGCTGAAAAACTGTGATTTCCGATCCTCAGGCGGCACTGCATCAAGAATCGTCATTCATCTATATGCGATATCACCAAATGGGCTCAGGACTACTTTGGCAAACCTTTGTCAAGTACCACAATAAGTAGTTACATTCACAAATGCCAGTTAAAACTGTACTGTGCCAAAAGGAAGCCCTATGTTAACAGTGTCCAGAAGCGCTGTCGACTTCTCTGGGCTCTGAGGCATCTGGGATGGACCATCACACAGTGGAAACGTGAACTGTGGTCAGATGAATCAGTATTTCAGGTATTTTTTGGGAGGAATGGACGCCGTGTGCTCCGGACCAAAGAAGAAAAGGATCATCCAGACTGTTAAAAGCAACAAGTCCAAAAGCCAGGGTCTGTCATGGTATGGGGTTGTGTCAGTGCCCTTGGCAAAGGTAACTTGCACTTCTGTGAAGGCACCATTAATGCTGAAAAGTACATAGAGATTTTGGAGCATAATATGCTGCCTTCAAGAAGACATCTTATCCAGAGACGTCCATGCATATTTCAACAAGACAATGCAAAACCACATTCTGCACACATTACAAAGTCCTGGCTGCGGAGGAAGAGGGTACGGGTACTTGACTGGCCTGCCTGCAGTCCCGACCTGTCTCCAATAGAGAATGTGAGGTGCATTTTGAAGCGCAAAATGCGACAACGAAGACCCCGTACTGTTGCCCACCTTAAGACTTGTTTGCAGGAAGAATGGGACAAAATTACAGCTGAAACACTTCATCACTTGGTGTCTTCAGTCCCTAAACGTCTTTTAAGTGTTGTGAAAAGGAATGGCAACATTACAAAGTTGTAAATGCTTTACTGTCCCAACTTTTTTGAAATGTGCTGCAGGTCTGAATGACAGGAAAGGATGCATATTTACAAATGACCTGAAGTTGACCAGACAAAACATTAAATATTTTTTGTTCATTTTGTTTGCAATGAAATACAAGACAAAGTAAATTAAGAAATCACTTCTTCTTTTTTTATTTGCGTTTTCCATACTGTCCCAACTTTTTCTGATTTGGGGTTGTATAAATATATATATAAAGCATTATTTTGATCTCAAACAGATTGATTAAAAGAGGTTTTTACTCCACTACCTGTGTGACATCATTAACCAGCGTGGTTGAACAACACAACAATATGGTTTCAGGAAACGCACCCCTGAACCGTCAATCTCTTTCCAGCTCAACCTATAGTGAGAGTTTGGGGCATGGCTACTGTAGCCGGCGGAGCGAGAGCGTGCTTATTCAGTATAGGGGATAACGTATTTTTGTAGGCAAACCCAGAAGTTAACATCACCCTAGTTCCCTCGACAACAACCAATAGGATTTTTCCATTGGCTTTTTGGATTATTACAGAAAATATAGTCTGTGACTAACAAAAGCTTATGATTCTTACATGTTTTGTTCATCATGATATTTACGACTTTTATTAACTTTGAAGCGAACGTACAATTGGTGGAAGTCAAAAGCTAAACATAGGCTATAAACAAACTACACCATGATCTCATGACTTCAACGTCACCATCACTAAGCTTTCAACAACTCTTTCAGTTTTTTTTTTTAAATAAAATGAAAGTTTGAGTTATAATAGCTTGCAAGATTGTGATTATAAACACAACAAGACTGTGAAAGCGGACTAGTGAGTAGATGAGTTTATGTTCAGCTGATGACGTTTAAAGCTATAGTTCACGCAAAAATGAAAATTTCCCCATTATTAAATCACCCTCAAGCCATCCTAGGTGTATATAACATTCTTCTTTCAGACTAATACAGAGTTATATTAAAACAAGTCCTGGTTCTTCCAAGCTTTCTAATGGCAGTGAATGGCAGCCCAAAATTTGAAGGCCAAAAAAGTGCATCCATCCATTATAAAAGAAATCCAGACGACTCTGGCGGGATATTTTATTATATATTAATAAAATATCTATATTTAACACATTATAAAGTAAAATATCTAGCTTCCACCACACCACTTCCGTATTCAACTTACGATGAAAATGTAACGCCTCTCACAGTCTAAAACACTTGCTGCTGCTAAGTTGCGCTTTTTCTGTAAACAGTAGTGTGATATCTAGCGGAAGCTAGATATTTTAGTTTATAAAATTTTAATTATATTTTTCTTACAAAACCCTCTCGATTCGCTTCAGAAGGCCTTTATTAACCCCCCGGAGCCGTGTGGATTACTTTTATAATGGATGGATGCACTTTTTTGGCCTTCAAATTTAGGGCTGTCAACAAAATTTGAAAATATAATTATTAGCAAAAATATCTTTGAATATCCTTCAAATATTGTGTTGGACAATAGGAGGCCTTTAAGTCAAAAAGGTTGAGAACCACTGCTCACTGGGCCCCGGGCTAATCTTACAATTTTGCAGTCCATTGGCCATCACAATCACCTTCATCAAAATCATAATTTCTTCTATTTCAGTGTGACATTAAAATCACTGTTGTGTTTAGACATCCATTACTTCAACCTACACCAACCTGTGGGTGTGCGTATATGGGGTCTTGTGTGCATCTTCCTCCCAAAATTGCTTATTTTGGCCTTCTTTGCTGAGTAAAAGATTATGTCAGCTCAGCTCCAATGCCAAAACAATCATAATGCAAAATGAACACAATGTCTCTCTAATCTTTCAGTCAGCTGTGCTTGTGAAAGAGAGAGAAAGAGCCTGTAGCTCTTTCCTGAGGACTGCAACAGAAAACTAGTGTCTATTCTTCCACTTTATTCACTGTAGCCTTAATAGGTTGTGTTGACAGAGATTTCTGCTTGCTTAATAGCCCAGCATCTATTAAACAATCAGAGCAGCCTGTGGACTCACCATGTTCACTTCTGACACCATGTCGATACTAGAGATGTCAATACTCATACCAACATCAACTGGAGGACCTGCAAAGCAAACAGACACCACAATCTCTCTAACATGGTCTCATGACAATCAACGATCCATCAAAAGGTCCCATCCATCAGTGAGAATGAAAAAGTGTTTGAAATCAATATAACATCTTTACCTCCGAAGTCAGGCCTGAGACGGATGTCGTAGCCTTTGAGTAGTTTATCCACGGTGACTTTGACGTATGACATGTTGCTTGGTTCATTTACACTGGGGAAGAGTAGTGTGATATTTAAGAAACTGTGCCTCAACTGTGCGGAAAGAAACCAGCTTAAGCCAAAAATCTAGTCTGGTAGCTTGTTTTAACTGTTTCCTATCTTTGGCAACCTGGTCTTAGCTGGTCTACCAGCCTGGCCAAGCTGGTATATATAGTCCCTTAGGCTGGCCAAGCTTCTGCTCAGCTGAATTGCATCCTGACTATCTGAAAAGTGCACAAAACCGCGTTAAAACCAGCCAACAGGCTGAGAGACCAGCTAAGACCAACAAAGCATCTAAGGCTGTTTTAACATGGCTCTGCAGGGAATGCAGTCAGACCGATCATACAGATATACACAAGCAGGTTATGTCTTACCTGTTCGCTGGCGGGCTACGACCAAGCGTCAAAGCCACGAGCATGAGGAGACACAAGATCCCCGCGCGCCAGTGATCCCGAGCGGTCAGCATCTCTCTCATCATCGACCGAGTAGCAGTAGCTTAAACTTAGTCTGAAGAAGCGCTCCAGCGATTTCAACTACACAGCAACGCATGCGCCACGATGAGACCAACATTAAAATACTACAAACGCAAAGAAATTAGCAACTCTAACGAAACCCAAAGTGGCGCGCGAGGTATTCTTGCGTCTGTCGCGCTGCCCGGTGCTGACGCTGCTGTCAGAGCGTATCAGTATGCCGGTCAGATCCCATCGCCGGCGGGTCACTCGACACAACAGCTCATGGCAGTCTTCTGCGTGTCTTCTTTGGGAAAAGAAACTGGACGTACAGTCGCGTTGAGATTATGCGCCTATTTCTAGCGTGCATCTAAAATGATTCAATCCAAGGCAGACAGAGCCGAATGCGTATAGATTTTGCTGGAGGTGTGTGTGTGTGTGTGTGTGTGTGCGCGCACCTGAACGCGCGCCGGCTCAAAAGCTCTTTCGCGCCATCTTTCAATTTGTCATGCATCACGCGCCCGAGATATAGTGAATTATTTGTTAGAAACTCGGAAAACGCATTAAAACAGCCGGCACCGCGAAAAACGCATTAATATCTGCAGACTGTGCGAATAATTAATGTATTAGGAAGGAAAGGAAGCGTTACCGCCGATGTGAGGAAAGAACAACCGACCGTGCGTTTATAACTGAAAAGTCAAAAGAACTAATAATTTAGACAGTATTTTCTATAGTCGATACCTGTTATAAAGTAAGCGCAGGAACTTAAAGTGGTAAGTTATTAAATTATAAAGGAAGATAAACAGTAGGCCATTTACAAACTTGTTTTCTCCACAGCAATGGTAGTCATGTTGTTTCCAAGCATTAGTTTAAAACCACAAGTGGTTTTAGGTAGCCTTCCATTTTTCTTTTCCTAAAAATATAGGCCTGTATTGTCTGATCGTGGTGTCATCATGCTGATTTCAATTGAAGTGTTTGCACTGCAGTTCAACATTGTGACCAATAACTAAGCTTTTGTTTCTTATTAAGCGTTGTTTGCTATTTCACATCATTAAACAGACTAAACAACAACATAGAATCAGAAAAAATAGAACAAGGTAGCATGAAAATATTCAACACACTCTCGTAGAGATTTGTATTTTACTGCATTTAAATTGTGTGGATTCTCATTTACATTTTCATATGATCTGCTTTTAAATCAATAACCAAAACTAAAATCAACAATATGTAAAATAGTTTTAGTATCTTTTCTATGCTACAACAAGGAGAGTTTCCCTCTAGCAGGTCAACTTTCAGTCGGAAAGTATCCGCTAAATTACAATATAAATAGCTACTATCAAGTCGTCTACTTTTTCTGACAGAACTAAACTGCATGTCAGTGCCTGTGGGAAGAAAATGTATTGTTCAATGGAGCAAAGAGTTTGAGACATGACGGCAGGCTGCTTCTCCCCTCTGGACATTAAGCGGTATGCCTGGATGCACAGCCATATACTGTGAACTACTGTATAAGCTTTGCTCTCAAAAAGACAGCTTTGAGCTGACCTGAGATGATATGAAGAAAAAGCAAAGTAGGTTTGTGGGATCTTTAAATCCTCAAGTGCACAAAGTCCAATCCTGGTGGGGAATTATGTCTTGGAACAGCAGAAGGATCTGTGTAAGAGGGCACTGGAGTGAACAGTAAAGATAAGGAGCTCAGTTGATCCAGCTACAACAAAATATTCACAAATGCCAAAGATTTCAAAGCAATACAGACTTAAAAGATGATTCAGAGAAATGCTGACATAATGTGACGTCAGAATTTGTTGTGGCTTTGAAACTTTGTTACTAGTTTTCCATTCAGTCATATTAATAATTTTGCATATTCTTTGCAATTCCTTACACTTATTTCAGTGATTTTAAAGACATTTACTGATTTGAAGCAAAACCGTTTAATAACGTCTGCCTTAGAGTTTGCAATGGAAATTTACCCTGTTGTTTACCATACTTCTGTTTTCCAAATGCTTTTTATCAATCTTACTGTTATTGATTCATCCATGTATGTGTTCCCTTTTTTTTTTTTCTAGTGAAATGACAGACTTACTTTGGTAACGCTGGAATTCACTGCTCCTATCATTTAGTCCGCTACCCTTTCTTACAATCAACTGCAAGCTTGAATTGAGATCGTCCTCCATCAAATCAACAACCGATAAGTACATTTCTACCTTCCCTACATTTATTTCTTTTTCGATTATGCAATTCACTTGAATGTATGTCTCTATACAGAAGAAAAGATCTGTAACTCTTTCATTGTGAGTTTAAAGGCTACATAACACACACAGGTTCTTCCAATCTCATGTTAATCTTGAGAGTAGTATTGCATCCATATCTCTGAAGAGTCTTTATTTTTATCATATTTATAAAAGACATATACGCTGTACCGATTCTTTCAGAAAACAGCTGAACTCATTGAGGCGTGCAGTGGTCGGAGCTAAAGAGTCACAAGCACACACAATATATCGTGGCATTGTCCCTGGATAACTATCTATTCACTATACGTTCGCACTTATGCGCGTACCAATTACCAAAAGAAGAGGTTAAGTGCCCATACAAGCAATTCCACCCCTTTATGACGTCATACAGGGCCATACGTAGGGGAACATTTTTTCCAAAACTTATTAGAATCCAGAAGGAGTGTATTTGGCACAGAAATACTCCATCATACGTCCGTTTTTTTTATTTTGGCCATGTTTAGCATGAGAATCCAACTCTTTAACAGTGTAATTACGTCAGAATTCATTAAATAGCATTAGACTTCACCCATTTTTTTTAGATCCTCAACACCAAAATTAGCAGTATAGACCTTTGTAATTCAGGAATATCTAGATTGCCAAACCAAATCCTTATAGCCTCTATATCAACCACCTCTAGCTTTTTGCACCACTGTCACTCTGTGCAGGGCAGTCTAACACTTTTGATTCCTCACAAAAAAACCTGCTTACAGCAGCAGAAATACTCAGAAATGGATGACATGAAAAGGGTGACTACAGATCAATCTGAATTCATTGTGATATAATTAGTCACACAACAAACAAAAAATCATGAATGAGCGCCACACCAATTTGAACACACACGTAGACGTCACTTGAACCCAAACAAGAGCAAAGAATCAATACTTAGTCACATTCACCTCCTATTCGTCACAGCGTGTGTCCATCACACCTTTCCTGAGAATTGGCTCTCATACTGAGAAAACCACAGACCACAAATTTAATGCCGCCCTTTTAGTGAGTGAGTGAAAAATACCATCCTCATCATTTACCCGCTGCTTTTCCTCATTGACTTTCAGTTGGCTGTTGTGTTACAGATTCAGGGACACCAATTATGGGCTCACTGGAGGATTCACTCTATTAAAAGCTAAAGGTTCAAGTTCAGTGCAAGTTCGGTGTCAGTATTCATCTATTTTGATAGCACTTCCATTGGCAGGTTTTTAATCAAAATTTCACTGCTTGTGGATAAAATGGCAGTTTAGGTACATTTTCAGGATGATAAACTTGACAGGTCTGGCATTTCACACATATAACAAATCATGAAGTCTTCCTGTTTGAAAAAGTTTTATGCACTATACAATATTTTGTCAATCAATACAATAAAAGGAGAGCAAAATATGACCCAGAAGGTGGCAGTAATGCTGAAGGCTTGAACCCTAGGAGACACTGCTTGCAGTACTGTAATGCAGCAGGGGTGGCACTAGGGGGCCCTACCAACTAAATAACGTCTTGGAAACACAAATAATACAATAGACTCAGACTGACAAGGAGGAGAGAAATCCTTAACCTTCAATCGTTATTCTCTACCATAGTCAACTAATACAATTCACTTGAAGGAGAGAATGAAAATTAGTAAATTCATTCAAATAGCCTTTGAGTGCACATCAACTGTCCACTCGTTTTTGTGGTGCAATGTGGGATGCACTCAATAGCGTCGTCCATGAAGGTTTCAGATATTTAAAAGTCATTATTTTTGTTCATACAATGAAAGAAAAAGAGGTCCAATGTTCGAAATATCATTTGAAATATTTCATGTTAAAAAGACATACAGGTTTGGAATGACATGAGTCAGAATTTTCATTTTTGAGTGAACTATTCCTTATAGCAGGGGTGGGGAACGTTGATCCAGAAGGAAAACTCTCTTGCAGAGTTTAGCTCCAACCCTGAACACTCACCTGCCTGTAACCTCAGTAATCCTGAAAACCTTGAATAGCTTCAGGTGTGTTTGATTAGGGTTGTAGCTTAACTCTGCAAGACAGTGGCCCTTCTAGATCAATGTTTCCCACCCCTGGCTTATAGCCTGTAATCTTCTAATTTTCTAAATTTTCTGTGCAGGCCATCTTTCTGTGGCATCCTAGTATGCTCTTTAAACATTATACTGAAAAAAATTTTTTTTTAAGAAGATTTAATGGCAGTATGTGTGATTTTATGCACCATTTGGTGGGAAAATACTTCATAGCAGGACAGGTGCATTACCAAAAACCTCCAAGAAGGCCTTGGTCAAACCAGTGTTTGTCTACTGTTAACCAAAATAGCCAAATTCGTGAGGCGTGTGTTAGAGGGGACTATGCACACTTTTGGCCATGAGTACATGTTGAGCTTAGAAAGATATTAATAGTTGTGTACTCAGCTGTGTTTAATGCTTTAGCAAAACATGTCACAGATGGGAAAATTAGAAGATTACAGGCTATAAGGCATAGTTCACTCAAAAATTTAAAAATTTCTACTCATGTCATTCCAAACCTGTAGCCTATGTCTTTTTTGCATGAAATATTACAAATTATATTTCGAACTTTGGACCTCTTTTTCTCTCATTGTATGAAAAAAAAAGACTTTAAAAAATATATATATTTCTTTGTGTTCTACAGAATAAAGAAAGTCATAGGTTTGCAGTGCAATCAGGGTAAAAAATTATGACAGTTGTCAGTTTAAGGGTACAACTGCAATAAACAGTAAGAAAAGAATAGGAAATCAGATATAATATGCATTTAAAATACAACACAGCTGTCAGCTAGAATTGTTTTTGTGTGGTTTGTCCTCATATGGAGCACTGGGCTCTACAGGCATTCACGCCGTATATAAAGGCCCAGTAGGGTGGGTCTGAACAGTAGCCCTCTGGCTGTTTTTTTTTTAATGTTCCACCTCTGAAGCCTGTGTTGCTTGAAACGATGACTACACAGACCCCCTGTGATCGCCTATGTAGGGCCTGGGTCAAGTTTTGGATTTGCGGTCCATCATTCAAGACTTCCCCTGTTGAGTTTAAAGGACATGTGTTGTGTTTGTGTGTCTTTATGAGAGACATCAGATGATGTTTTGGCAACAGTTCAGGGGGTGGCAGGACTGGCTGTTGCTATGGTGACAGTGGTCCGTTTAGGGGTTGTCTGACCCTATTTCAGATAAACGGTAATTACATGCATAAAGATACACACATGCACATTCATAAAACATGAAGCTGTGTGATACTTCTAATACTGCTGCTGTGATCCAGCATCAAAACATGTTTTAGATAATAGATGTGATATGATTAAATTGTGCCCTGGCTGGAACAAATGGAAATCAGCCTAATTTGGTATGGCAAATGAGTGTGTGGAAGCTTTCCCCAAAGCTTTAGATTGATAGTTGTGCCTGCTTTTAATAGACACTGTTTTTTTTACCCTCAGTCAAACATCTCCATCTTCAAATAAAGGATCAGATCACATGCTTCATCATTCCTAATAGTGAATTGTAAGTAAATGAGACTCTTAGTCGAGATGAATTACTCGCCTCGTAATATGAAATCACTCATGCAACACACTGCCATGTTCTCACCGCTCTAAATACACCAGCATAATTACTAAACTGTCTTGATCAGAATGGATGAGATTTGCAATATAAAGACCATATACACAGAGTTGAGACTGTTAGTCAGATGGGATGCCTGCCGTATTGCCTTGCTGGGTTATATCCAAAAAAAATAAAACATTAGAGGACACATCACATAGAGGGCAATGGAACTGTACATCAGAGCAAAAAAAAAGAAAAACGCCTATTGCATTTTTTTTTTGTCTTGTGTCCGCCTGATTAATTATAGCACATTCCTCAATAAAACCATTTATACACTGCAAAAATTATTTTCTTACTTAGTATTTTTGTCTTGTTTCCAGTCCAAATATCAAACAAATTCTTACATCAGGATGCATTTACTGTAAGTAAAATGACAAGATATTTTGTCTTGTTTTCTGGGAAAATAAATCAAAATAAAGCTAATTCTTAATTCAAAACAAAAAAAATTATATATTTTTTTACACCACTGGCAGATAATTTTGCCCTTATGCTAATGCCATTATACTACTTTAGTAAATACATCTTAATTTAAGAAAATACTGTACTACTGTATTTACTAGACCAAAATACTACGTAAGAAAAGGTTTGTTTTTTTTGCAGTGTCGTTTTATTCAAAACAGCTCCTAATGGGTGTGTGCAGTGTGCACTAACTTGGATGGGTTAAATTCCAAGGATGGGTTGCCATAGTTGGCCTTCATGTCACTTTCTTTCATTTCATTTCACTACACTTCACCTTGTGACATTCCAAACTTGAATCTCCCTCTTTAGAACACAATAGGAGAACATATAAAGATCATGCACTTCACAACAAAGGGACGCTTTCAAGCTTCAGTGATGCAAAAGCCGAAATGTGTGTGTGTGTGTGTGTGTGTGTGTGTGTGTGTGTGTGTGTGTGTGTGTGTGTGTGTGTGTGTGTGTGTGTGTGTGTGTGTGTGTGTGTGTGTGTGTGTGTGTGTGTGTGTGTGTGTGTGGTACAGAAATGAAAATGACATTTAATTGTCACTCACGTGAGATCACAGAAACAACATTACACATATGTAAAGTGTTTGTTTTGACTGGATTCTTCATCTCAAGTGAGTAAACAACATCTAAAAAAAGTACTCTTAAAAAAGTAAACTTTTTAATGAGGGAAAAGTGATCTAGTACATCTTGAAAGCCAACTTTGTGTTTAAAGCACACCAGTACTGGCTTCTGGGGCTTGCCCATGCAGTTTTAAAAATGTCTCATGTCTAGTTTATTTAATAGTTTAAGCCTGAAGGAGAGAGACATTAGCTTTGATCATTGTTATTGGATTGACAGACGAGACATGTGTCCTTTGTGAATCTCAGACACACACTTTCATGTCCCTTTTATGTGTGTTTTGCACAGGCCATTTTGATCATAAGACATTGGTGTCGATCATAAGACATCAGTTTAATGCACACGTTTGTCATCACGGTGAATAGACGTATGTCTATACGCAAAAAGCTTCCAGTGATGTTTAGATGAATCTCTGTAGACCATTTGTGCTGTACACAGTGCATAGTGTGTGTACTTAAAGGGTGGATGGAAAAGTACTACTTTTATTTCAATCTGAGTGATGGAAAAAGGGGTGGCGAGAGGTACAAAGGGGAACAAAAAAGAGAAACACTAAACAATTCCAAATACCACAAGTGCAGTACATTTACTGACCCATGACTCACTGCATCCACTACACACTTTCTGCAGTTCAACGGCATGCTATATCCCAATGTTCCTGCCTGTGTGTCTATTTTCAGTCATTTCATTGTGTTTGGTTTTGTGTCTTTTTACAAAGATTAAAGCCCATGTAGAAATATAGAAGGGAAACTGTAGGGCAAATGATGGGATGGAGTTCATAAAAACTTCTAAAAAGAAGTACTTCAGCTGAGAACCCAAGAGGCTACAGAGGCAAGATGTTCTGACAAAGTTGTTCAAGCTCCTCATGGTTTCCTCATTTGTTTTGTTTTTTGGGGGAAACATATGATGTTTTATTAACAACGTTCGGGAGGAGCACGTTCAGATAATTGACACAGGTGGAGAGCACTTAGCTAATCAACAATAAGATGTATGTACGCAGCAGTCTTTCCTCCGTTTTGTTGACAGTTTTTCAGCACCCCTCCACCACCCCTTCTCCACGTTTCCCTTTTTAGTTCTAACCACTTACTTACACAGGGGTATTCTGGGTTCAGGCCAAATTCCAAGCTCAAAGCCCTCCCCCCGGACAGCATGCCAAATATGCATTTAAATCTATACTCTCCATAAATTATATGTTAGTGTGAACTCGAGAACACCCTGTGAGATTAAAAAGTGATGTCTCACACACACACACACACACACACAAAGTAGAGGCTGTTATAAGACATTTAAGTCAAGCATCATTCAAAAACCAAACATTACTTGAATAAGACATGAGAGCATCTGGGACTGTGTTAGGCCAAAGAGCTGGACCCACACTTTTACAAGTCAAACCACTTACATTTAAAACCCACTTGCATCTGAGAGAGTTTCTGTGCCATGTCACTGTGAATATTCCCATGGAGGAACATTTTGTCTCATTACATGCTGAAATCTGGGATTTCCCCAAAAAATTTTCCCCCATCATAATCATACTCGTTTCATGGGTATGTAATAAAGACCTTCTGAAGCGAATCGATGGGATTTTGTAAGAAAAATATCCATATTTAAAACTTTATAACCGCCAGACCGCCTTCCGTATTCAACTTACATAAAAAGTGTAATTGATGTTACGTATGATGTAGGACGTAGTGTTTCAAACTGCGAGAGTAGTTACATTTTCTTCGCAAGTTAAATACGGAAGGTGGACTGCGCATGGCCGATGACGGGAAGTCATCTGGAAATCAAAACATTAAAGGGTTACTTCAGTGATTTAGCATTAAGCTTTGTATTTAAACTGGGTCATTAATGTAGAAGAAATGTGAAATTATTTTTGAATTTGGTGCCTTCTAGACTGAGAAAACACAGAAAATGTGTTTTTGTCTCATGGGGATGAAAGACAACAACTCCCAGAATGCACTTGTTTTGCTGCCCTACTCTCCCAAAGCCATCGCTACTGGATCACTTGCTGTTCCAAGTTCACCAAGTTCATTTTCATAAAATCAGTTCAGTTAGAGAATAGACACAATTAAAAACTGAACGTGTCTGTTCAATAAAGTGTGAGTGAGCTGAACGAGTGTCACGGCACAAACGCAGCAGGAGTCAGATTACATTCATCAATAGAGCTGATGTCAGCGCGGCCGTGGCTCCGCACCGGTCCGTTATGAATGCCTGCAGCTCCCCGAGCCGAGCGGTGTGAGTGTGATCCCACCCCCATGGGCGGGTTGAAAACATGCAGAAATAGCTCCTTCTACTGGCTTTAGTTTTTTAGGGGGGAGCACAATCATTCAAATATACTCCCGGGTTTCTACTAATTAAAAGCCATATGCTAAATCCCTTTAAGTTTTCTCAACTTACTTGTTTGTGTTCAGTGGACAAAACATGTGTATACGTGCAGTGAAATGAACTTTTTCATAAGTAAACTCAACATCGTGGTCAAAAATTTGTCCACTCGACTTAAAAATTTAAACTGAGTCAACAGTTTGCCATTTGGAATCAGTACACTGTCACTTTCAAACAGCTCATTTCCAACTAAAGTGTCTCTCGGCTCTGACGTCCTGCAGTTTTCTCCTGTAATGAGTCAGATGCACTAGATTATTGGACTGCATTGTTTTCCACAGTGGAATTCAAATTCTGTTTGAGATGGCAATAAACAGAAGTAACGATTAAAGTTGTTTGTTTGCTCAGTGCAAGATGAGTCGTTCATATCCGCTTTCAAATCAGCTTTAGAGGGACATGTATAAAATTGCATCCTGGGAAGCTGTTGATTAAACAGTCGTGATGAAGATGCGTGTGGATGCATGCAAGTTATCTTCACTCTCTCACCCTCAAATGAACTGTGGATTTTCAACTGAAATCTCTATCAGTCCCACACTCTTCTGTCATCGAGCCATTATTTATTCAGGCCGATGGCTTCAAAATGGCTCACTACAAATGGACACTATTTCTATCTATAGAAAAATCCCTGGCTCTATTCATCCATCTGCGGGGATCATATACATCCATTTCTCTCACACAGTCGACCGACTAATATTGCAAGTAGGAATGCCAGTTTGAAATAAAATGAAGGAATCAATGATCAATTTATTAATTTAAAAAAGTTTTTTTTTTTAAATAACAAATATATAGATGTATTCAAATCTTACATTCTATTTTTATTTACTTGTTTATTCAAGTGTTATTGAACAATAAAACTAAGATTCTAAAGACAAACTGAAATATGTTTAAAAAGCAAAAATGATGTAAAAGGAATGAACCTGGCGATTCATGAGTGATTCATGAGTCTAGTATGAATCACATAGACATCCGGAGCCTGCAGCTGTCTGTTTTCGTGATCTAAACCTGATGTGAAGTGAATGTAGTCTTTCACGTGAGTGACTTCGCTAAAATATTATTAACATGCTGTATTTTGCTTATGTTTGATGTGTTGACATATGCATATAGGCTACAGTATGATTGTGCACATTCCATGACATAACTATATCTCTGTATGTGCATATGGATTTATCTTCTTTAGCCTTTATTATTTCTCTAATAAGGTCTAGAATAGATTTATAGCTATGTTTTGCAATGTGACGTAACTGTATATTTCTTCAAAGATTATACAATTTCTGTAGTATTATTAGTATTGAAGCAGTCAGCAGAGTAGGAGATCTGAGTGTGCATCATAAGTACAAAGATTTTGTGTGAACTCCGTAGCAAATGCTCCGAAAATGTTGCATAGGTGTGATGAGAAACACTTCTTGATGTTTCACTTTATCAGCAATCTTGACAGTGGCCATCTGTGCCTTTTACCCACTACAGAGCTCTCTTGGGACAATGCAGGGAAACAAATGTTTAAAGTGCGTGTGTATGATTTCACACTGTGCTTGACTTATTAATGTGCTTGTCGCAGCATTTCGCTCTCTTCAGGCTGTCCAAACAATCTTCCTTTCTGTTAGTAAGATAACACTTGAGAAGAATAAAATCATGTACACATGACTAATGTCTCATGTGTGTTTTGGGTGTTTCCGGAGGACCCAGGCACCCGCTATGATCTGAGGTGCTAGAGTCCATCACTGTCTGGTGGACAGCCTGAGGAGCTTATTTAGTGTTGAAATTCATAATTTTCATGAACTATATTAAGAAATTAATACAATTGTTTAATTGTGCGCAGTGAGAGATTAGCCATTTTTTTCATCGGATCGCAAATTGTATTGCATCGGATACAGTGGTGTAAAGCATGCCGCCACTGGTCTCTAGAGTGGAGTGATGAATCTCGCTTCTCTGTCTGGCAATCCGATGGATGAGTCTGGGTTTGGCGGTTTCCAGGAGAACAGATCTTTCCTGACTGCATTGTGCCAAGTGTAAAGTTTGGTGGAGGTGCGATTATGGTGTGGGGTTGTTTTCAGGGGGTTGGGCTTGGCCCCTTTGTTCCAGTGAAAGGAACACTTAATTCTTAAGCATACCAAGACATTTTGGACAATTTCATTTTGGGGATGGCCCTTTCCTGTTCTAACATGATTGCTCACCAGTGCACAAAGCAAGGTCCATAAAGACATTAGCAAGTTTGGTGTGGAGGAACTTGACTGGCCTGCACAAAGTCCTGACCTCAACCCGATTAAACACCTTTGGGATGAATTAGAGCGGAGACTGCGAGCCAGGCCTTCTCGTCCTCACAAATGCGCTTCTAGAAGAATGGTAAAAAAACACACAAACTTCTAGACCTTGTGGAAAGCCTTCCCAGAAGAGTTGAAGCTGTTATAGCTGCAAAGGGTGGACAAACTTCATATTAAATCCTAAGAAATTAAGAATGGGATGTCATTAAAGTTCATGTGCATGTAAAAGCAGGTGTCCCTGAACTTTTGGCAATATAGTGTATGTCAGTGCCATTGACTAGATACACTCAAGTAATTTCTATGGCATGTTTATAAAAACTAAGGCCTAGTCCTGGCTTAATCTAAGCACTGTCTGTGAAACCAGGCCTATGTGTCAATTGTGATCTGGCAAGTGGGACTCTTAGTTAAGCTAGTTTATTTCTCTTAACTGTGACTGTATATCTCTGTAAATCTCACAAGTGTGACTTTATTTCTCATAGCTGTGACTTTTTCTCTTAATTACAACTTTATCACAATTACAACTTTATTTCTCTTAATTGCAACTTTTATTTATATTAATTTTGACTTTATTGCACAATTATAGCTTTATTTCACTTAATTGTGACTATATCTAGCTCTGTGGATTTCAAAAGTCTTTTAAAGTATTTACTTTAGAAAAGTATTTTAAATCTTATCTTTACAGAGAAAAAAAATGTGGTGATCCTTGGACTACATAATTGAATGGAATAGTTTCTCCTTTTTCTGTTCTACAGAAGAAATAAAGTAATGCGGGTTTGGAACAACACAAGGGTGAGTAAAAGATGACAATAGATGAAGGAAGTCCTTGGTCCTCATTGATGTATATTTTCGTTTCTTATTCATTGTCAGAATAACCTTCGTGGGGTTTCATAATGTTTACTAGTCTACAATGAGAGTGTGTGGAGGGTGAATAGATTGGGGATGGGGAGTATGTGAAGATAGTGAATGACTCATCAGGTGAGGCATACTGATCACCATGGCTCCCAAAATGTCAGCTCCAAACAGACATTAAGGAGAGGACTTTCAGGACTCTCCAGGCAAGTCAAAGATACACAAGCAGCCACAAATATATACAGTATATACATATTATTATACATGACGCACCCATAAACATACACAAAACACACACCAGTTAGAGCACACATATGTATTAATTACAAAAATGCCCATGTCATTTTGCGTATTTGAGTGGGAGGAGAAACTGAGAAGTGGGAAGATCTGATGGTCGTTTCTACTAAGCATATGAGTCACTGAATTGGACATCCCAGCACTATGAAGTTTTTCCCAAATGAATTACTTGTCCCCCAAATCAATGACCCAAGCACTAACACAGATCAACTTACCTGTCAGTCTTGCGGATTCACACCCTGCAGCCATCCAGCACATCACTGCTCATCTGCTCTACATTACATCACACTGTGATGCTGTTTTTGAGCAGACCGAAGAGTCTGCTGTGCTCTTTTTTTTGTACTGTGTAGCTACTGCCTGTCGAAAACAGTTTACTGTTCAGATTCACTCCAGGATGCTTATTAGATAAAATAATATTTAGCCACTCTTTGCAAATTAACATCATTTTAGAGTCCCAGAACTCTAAAATGAGCATCATAATACAAATCTCATTGATTTTTGTTTTTCAATGACAGAAGTTCTTTCTATTTGTCAGAAAATTACAGTTATTGAATTTGATATATTCAGGGGCATCAGACAGCTATTATAGAGTTTCGGTTTTGACAAAATAACTATACATACCGATCAGGCATAACATTCCTGAACCTACTTTGTGGCAGGGCACATTATCCTGCTGAAGCATCAGAAACAGCCACCAGGGAATAACGTTTCCATGAAAGGCTGTACATGGTCTGCAACAATGTTTAGTAGCACATGTCAAAGTAACTTCCACACGGATGGCAGGACCAGCAGATTTCCCAGCAAAACTTCACGCGCTTCACACTGCCTCTGCCAGCTTGTTTTCTTCCCATAGTGCCTCCTGGTGCCATGTGTTCCCCAGGTAAGTACACCCGGCCATCCACAGGATGTAAAAGAGAATGTGATTCAACAGACCAGGCCACCTTCTTCCATTGCTCCGTGGTCCAGTTCTGATGCTCACGTGCCCACTGTTGGGGCTTTCGGCGGTTGACAGGTTTAGCATGGGCACCCTGACTGGTCTGTGGCTATGTATTCTGACTCCTTTCTATCCGAAACAGCATTAACTTCTTGAGCAATTTGAGCTACAGTAGCTCGTCTGTTTGATCGGACCACACAGGCCAGCCTTCACTCCCCACGTGCATCAATGAGCCTTGGCCGTCCATGACCCTGTCGCCGGATCACCACTGTTCCTTCCTTGGATCACTTTTGATAGATACTGACCACTGCAGACCGGGAACACCCCACAAGAGCTACAGTTTTGGAGATGCTCTGACCAAGTCATCTAGCCATCACAATTTTGACCTTGTCAAACTTGCTTAAATCCTTACACTTGCCCATTTTTCCTACTCTTAACACATCAGCTTTGAGGACAAAGTTCACTTGCCTAATATATCTCACCCACTAACAGGTGCCGGGAGGATGAGATAATCAGTGTTATTCTCTTGTTATCATAATGTTATGCCTGATCGGTGTATAAATATATTGTGAACTTGATCATATGGTGACTCCTATTGGTATTGGTGTATAAAATGCTTCTGTCTTAAATCAATTTTAATTTGAATCAATATTTGACCTGACTAATTATGCAACATGGATCGTAGTGTGACCTGACCTTATGGACAACACACAGGTTCCACGCCCCAACACCCCCCACCATCAATTATCCCTGTCATTTTCTGTCTTGGCTAAGTGCTTCATGAACCTTGATCCTCTGAGATATCTCAATGCGGGGTTTGGTGACGTCTGAAGAAACATTTGTTAATATCTCAGATTTTGCCATTCTCTAACAATGTTGAATCAACCATTTGGACTCCCCAAATGACACCTTAAACCTTTGATCTCAGAGCCCGAGATCACCATAGCAACATCAGGACATTATCTGCTGTGTGCTACTCCTGTGAATTGTAAAGTAAGCTCTCATTCTCTTCTTCAGATCTACCAGAAGCTTATGGGGAATGATAATAAGAGATTAGTTTGGAACAGCCTCATGAATCAACACAAAAATGAATATTTATGAAAAATTACAAAACACAGAAAAAAACTTCTTAAGAAAACATATCATTGCATTTGAGCTGCACATGGTTCAAAATGCTAATATTTTAATAAGCATCAAGAGGATTATTATTCTGATGTTGTAAGAATCACAGCGTTTCCTCGCAACTTTGATAGCATTATGGATTTGTTCTGGTTAAAAATAATATGATATTCTGATATTTGTCCATACAGGGATTTTTCACTGTTTGAATCACTTGTCTTTGTTTACTGGTTATAGCTTACTGGGAATTTTTCATTGACCATTTCTGCAGGTTAAATAGTAGGTGTCGAAAAAGTCATTGAATCCTTTGCTCAGCCTACTCAAACGAAAAATATTAATGCATTCAGTGACTGTTTCTGCAGGTTACATATTTAGATTCAATTAGGGACGAAACAAGTAAGGCTCTGTCCCAAATGGCACACTTCATATGCACGTATGGTCTTGTGGACTTACAATTGTCACTGTGTGCACATGACCATGTAGGTTGTTCCATTTGTCATTTGAGCTTTGCGGTCGATATGTTTCCTTTGTGTGCACTTTTGACTCAAAAGGTCAATACGTCACAAAAGTGCGGACTCAAAGGGAGGCTGTGTGTGTAAGGTGCCAATTGTCTGACAGGGCCTAACTGTCACTCAACCTATTTGTTCAAAAACCCTGATTATTTAAGGAACTTGAGACTCTTAAAACACGAATTGAATAATTCTATCATGATCATCTGTTGATCATCTGTCCATCATCATATAAAGCCCGCCCTGACAATCTGATTGGTCCGAACAGCTCTGATTCGAGCATAGTTGCTCCACAACGGATCAAGTCTAGACCAAACTTCCCGACCTCAAACGTGTTTGGCTGGCATCCAGGCTACCTGTGCTCTAATCTTCACTGAGAAATTGCGTCTTAGCTACACGGATGCACATACACAAACAGATCCAAACGAGAGTCTTTCTACCCACTTATTGTGTAATTACAGGTTGGAGGGCAGCCAATGGGAGAGGTGCTTCTATAAGATGGTTCTGCTGCCTTCATGCAAATATACCACACAGTGACACTGCAAACTGCAGGATATGTTTGTAAATTAGAGGAATGCAGCCTCACTCTTTCTTATTATATCTATAACAGCATCGTTATACCACCTCCATTCTGTCTTTTCTCTCTCCATTCTTTTCTTTCTTGCCATTCTAAAAGCAGTGTGGTTATAAATGGACCTCAGATGAATGACTATAGAGAAGGGCCCATCTGTCTAGATTGGATTCATATTTAAAGGCCTGTTCTCATGCAATATTCATATGCAGCCATTGTGACCCTCACATAAACAGACTTATGCATGCACACACACACACACACACACACCATATATCTTTGTGGGTACTCTACATTAACGTGATAGTTTTTCTACTGTACAAACTGTATATTCTATCCCCCTACACTAACCCTACCCCTAAACCTACCTATCACATTTTTATATTTTCAAAAAAAAAATTGTATAAGCTTTATAAGAAAATAAAAATAAAAGATTTATAAGCTTGTTTCCTCATGGGGACCTCGATTTAGTCCCCCATGTCCCTCAAAGGCTTCCCATGAGTCAGTGTGCATTCAGGTTAAAGTTTCCAAAAACATGTACACACACACACACATACATATACACACACACACACACACACACACACACTACATCTGCCATGAATTAGTTCTGGGTCATCAGAACTGAGAGTCTAAATATTTAAAGATCTGTGTGGAGTCCTGAGTGTGGAGGTGCTGTGGATGAACCCTATCAAGATTTATGGGCCAGCCAGAGACTTTCTGACCCAAAAACCCCAAGGGCTTTGACATAAAAGTATATGTGCAGACTGATGTCAGAGAATGGCAATGAATCTTAATCACTCACATTATTCAGTTCTAACCCGATTCCATATCCATATCTGCATTTGTATGCCACCCCTTTGTCTCTATATAGCCACATATGCTGCACTTTTATAAACGTTGCATTGATCCTCTGACACCTTTACTATTCCACACACACACACACACACACACAGGTTTGACTGTAATAAATCAGAGTTGCCTTTCTTACCAGTGGGCTGCCTGTGGGGGAGCACTGAAGTGACAGGCTGGCATTATCATAATAGACTAAAGAAAAGAAAGACTCTCTCTTAACCTCAGCCAAGTAGTTTACAAAACACACACACACTGTTTGCGCTGCAGGTGAATGCACAGTATGTACATTAAGTATAATTGAGGACATAATTCAGTTTTTAAAATTAGATTAATAGTGACAAGGTTTGAGTCTAACTGGTTGATAAGTTGTCTGGAGGGTCAAAGGTTAATGAAGATTGCTTTAATGGCTCTACAGGCTTCTCTGAACATGAGGTGCTCTGATGAGAGTTGCTGTTTTGACATAGGAACTACTATGAGTGTGCATGAAGTATGTAGATTGTGCTGCTGAAATGTGTGCATGGTTTACACAGTCAGGCACATGAGCGTAAACACTTCCATAATGTTCATATACTAAATTTTAGAAAGAATATGAAGCAGTTTTTTTATACTGAATGTAAAAATATAGATGTTTATAGAATTATTATACTGTAAATGTTAAATAATCAATCTAACATCAAGGTAGTAAGAAAAGTTGCTAGTTTAAAAAACATCTAATATCTGTATGTATAGGCTACACTACTGGTCTACGGTTTGAAATAATATTTTTTTTTAAAGCCGTTTCAGATTTACTACAGACCCCCACCTGTATCTTTATGATTTGGGGGATTCAACAAAGATTATGGGAATACTAAACTGTGATTAGGTGCTAGCTTTACTCTCCTCCTTATTCCATTACAAAGATAAAAGCCATTCTTGAGTGTTTTATGCCCTGTGCTAGTAAAATATAACATAGATCACATATCACCTTTACTACAGCTGTAAAGCTCTTGGCCCGTTCTTACAAAAGTGAGTGCTGCTTACCTTCTTTTGACTGAGCTTCACATTAGGGATGCACCGAATATTTGGCCACCTAAAATTTTCGGCCGAAAATGGCCCAAAAGTGCATTTTCGGTTTTCGGCCGAAAGACTTTTATTATCTAAACAATACGGCCGAAATTTTGTGATGACGCAAACAGAAACCGCGACCTGCACGTGCTGGTCTAAACGGTCTAAACAAGCAACATGTCTGCGGTGTGGACGCATGTGGTTTATCTCACATCTGATGAGGCATCTATAATATGGGTTGTAACTTGAAAATAATGCTTTGTTTATGTTTCTGTTGATGGATACACGTGCTGGTTCCCCAGTGATAGGCCTACACTACAACAACAGAGATAATAAAAGAAAAACGTGGGCGAAACGGCCTCTCTTTGTTCAATGCATGCGAGTGCTGTCGTATGTTCGAATATGACCAGTCGTTTCCTCCGTCATCACCGGGTGTAGAGCCAGAATACGCGAATGAGAACTCGCGCGCTGTGAGAAGATTTGTCTCTGTGCACTCGTCTCACAGCGCGCAAACACTGAGTTCTCTTTCCAGTCTTACGCTTAAACGGACAAACTCACACAAAAAGTATGTCAACATTTCCATCTTGATGAGTATCCTTGCAGACATAGTCTGTATAATCCTTAAGTGAACTTTATACAGTGAGAAAGACGACGCATATCCGTGTATCAGCTCTTAAAGGGGCAGTAGCCTTTACTGCGGTCTGTTAAATTTCAACAAAAGACAAGGACATCACTCACTGCTCCTGATTGAATAGCTTTTGTAAGTTTAATAAGGATTAATCTTTAATTTAAACAGTTAAATATGCAGTTATTTTAAGTTTAATTACTATGAATGTATGCCAGTAGGCCTGTACATTATTATTTAATGTACATATGAGTGAGGTCAAGTTCAACATTTTTAATTAGAATTTTATTTTATAATGTGCATTGTTGCAATGTGCTGAATAAATATTTGCATAATTTGTAATTGATTTATTATTTGAAATTTTAATATTAATTTATGCAATTGCAATACCTTGATTTTTAGTAAAGTTACACAGTCATAGCTATAAATGCAATGGTACTAATAATTGGTATAATTTATTTCGGTGTTTCGGTTTTCGGCCTTGGTCTCCTCTTTTTCGGTCTTCGGTTCCGGCCAAGAATTTTGATTTCGGTGCATCTCTACTTCACATCATTCAATTCATAAAGTGCAAAGAATTGCTTAAACAAATATATACCGATCAGGCATAACATTATGACAGCAGAAGTGAATAAAACTGATTATCTCGTCCTAACGGCACCTGTTAGTGGGTGGGATATATGGCAGCAAATGAACATTTTGTCCTCGAAGTTGATGTGTTAGAAGCAGGGAAAATGGGCAGGCATACGGATTCGAGCAAGTTTGACAAGGACCAAATTGTGATGGCTAGACGACTGGGTCAGAGCATCTCCAAAACTGCAGCTCTTGTGGGGTATTCCCGGTCTGCAGTGGTGAACCGGTGACAGGGTAATGGGCGGCCAAGGCTCATTTGTGTGGCTGGCTTGTGTGGTCCGCGCTATACTGTAGCTTAAATTGCTCAAGAAGTTATGCTGGTATTTGTTTATTTGTGTGTGGATTGTCAGATAGGCTACATGCGGATCCTGACTTACGCAATCACACAAAAAGTGATGTAGCCAGATGTGGCAAGGGCCCAGGTTTGCATTCCTTTCTTTCTATATAAACACTTTCTTTCTAGACCGTGGCCCCGTGTCTTGCTGCGTTTTCAGCGCAAGCGTAGAAGTGCCACGGTTTAAGAGTTCAGTTCTACCTTTTGTCTCTGTATTCATGCTAAAAATACTGTCCATCTGTGTTTTCTTCATGAAATATTGGTGAATAGTAGCTTGGATTTGCAATGCATTGATGTCCTCATATGGAAGAAACAAGCACATCCTTTTATGTGGGAACAGGACAGTTTGAGACATAAAAAAATCATAACTTGACCATCTGCAGAAGTCTATGTACTGAACAACATGTCGTTCAAGATGGTTTATTCATGCTGCTTTAACTACTGTTTCTGTGTAAACAGGTGCAAATATCTCACAACTAGCCTACAACATTTTTCTTTTCCTTTCTTCAAGCATATTTCTCACAAGTTTTGTGTCCTGTACACCTTTTAATTTTCTTTTATTCACAGTACAGTACACTAGGCAGCACATCTTTCAGTTCTAACGCTGCATGCGATATGTAGAGGCAAAAAAACAATTACTCAGCAAGCAGAGGAGAGCAACTCTATTAAACCAAAGCCTTCTCGCAGTGAAGGATAGTGCTTATCACAGCTGAGAATATAGAGAAGAGACCTGACTGAAAGTGGTCTGTAGTTCCAAACCCTCAGGAAAATGATCTTTTAGTTCTGTCTTTATTCTTCAGGGCTGTCTATCCTCGTGATGGCAGGCTTTTGTTCTATTCTCATACAGTTAAACAGCAGTTTTCATTTTAAAGCATTATAATCACAGAGCCTTTAATGGCTACCTGAATGGAAGGAAAGTATACAGAGTTGTGTTTAAACTGTCAAGAAGGGAGTGAACTTAAAGAAAACTGTTTGGGTGCGAGAGAGAATGGACGGTCCCTCATAAAAATAAAAATAAAGATTTCTATTTTTGTGATATTTGAGTCATGTGTCCAATACATAAAGGAGGTTTATATTCAAGAGCTCCACAACAATTTAAAGAGATATGTAATACAAAAAATGTTTTAACTGTTGTCATCATTTATTCAGCCCCCTTTAAGTGTCTTTGTTCCATAGAACACAAAAAGAAATGTGTAATGTACTGAATTTCTCCTTTTTTGTTTTACAGATATAAAAAAAAAAATCGTACAGGACATTTGGAATGACGTGAGGGTAAGGAATTAGTCCTTTAAATCAGTTTTTTAATGCTGTAGATAGATCATATATGAAGTGTTTTGTCATATGGTCTCTAAGATGGAGTAACTTGTCTTATTATATTCCTCATTCATGTGTGAAATAACAATTAAGATCCATAAATGACTGAAATGAAATTTTGTGCTTATGAAAATCTTAATGCTCATTCACTTGTGGCAATAATTATAAAGCTAATTTCAGTATTAACAAAGTAATATTACAAGAGTGTGTCTGCCTGAGGGAAAATACATTCATCCTTTTTATATTGACGCTTTGGGATTTTGATAAGATGTGAAATCATCAACAGAGTTTGAGAGAGCGTAGAATTTTATTAATTTCTTGCAGGCACTGTTTTATTACTCACAGTGTTCAGAGCTACAAAAACATATGAACACGTAAATAGCATGAAGGTTAGCACTTACAGAAGACACGACAACAACACCTAGACTGAGTGGAGGGCAGAGCGAGACGGAGTCACGTACAGAAGCACATGCACACGCTCACACAGATGCATGAAGGTTACTGAACTGTATTACTAAAGGTGTTTAATAGATATTCTTGCCATAATCTATTTATATACAAAAATATAAATAGATTTTCTGTTTGTACTATCATCAGGCTGTCATTAAGAAAGAAAATATACAGGGCACAACACAAGGCACAACACAGTACATAACAGATGTTCAAAAGGGGAAACAACAGAGCACTCTATGATCAAGATAACATCCAGCAAAAGACAAAGCACGTGGAAGCAGTAATAAACAAAACAAACAAAAGCCTAAAGCACAACGGGAGATTGAGAAAAAGACTTTTGAGAGTCGGGTCAAGCACTTTCACTCATGCGCTCTGTTCATCTGTTTCTCAAATCGAAAAGGACTCTGAGATCAGATTAAACCTAACGCAAGACAATTCCATAATAAATGGCCACTTGATTTGGACTGTTACCAATAGAGAAGGCATCCATGGTTTGTGTTATGAAGACTGTACGGTTTCAAATGCTTTAGTTTTGATACTCTGTGTGACAGGTCTGTCTGGAGCTCTTCTGCTGAAGAAAGTCCATCAGACCGGTATCCAAATGTGGGTTAAATAGCCGTAGGAGCTCAGATGAGTCATGCAATTATGCTCACAGAAATCTAGCCATTCGCAAGGAGATGTCTCGAATGCGCAAGAGAGTGATGAACTCTAATTTGTACTAAAGGACACTGAACATTTGTGCATTGTAAAGGCTGCTCTGTTCCTTTTGTTCGATATATAAAAATACACATGAACCCTTTTATGTTGGGCACATTGGCATTTCTTTGTGTCATCTATTGCAGAGACAGCTTATTAGTTCAAGTCGAAAACATTTCACAGTATAATTAAAGGCTAATTCCAGGTAAATGGCTTCTGGGTAATTCTCGAGCAGAACAAAATTCTATTCACATAACCTTCAGATATCTATGCTTTGGTTTGTTTAGTACTCAAGTGAATGCAGGTAAGTCGCACAGAAGTGTAGCTGGAAATAAAAACAGAGAGATTAACATATAATTATTAGTTTTCTGACATGTAGCTAGCTATAAATTATGCGAAGCGACAAACATTATCTTCTTTTCTTTGCAAGTAATTATAATATGCTTCAGCCAGAGAGATAATAACCTGAAGTTAACTTAGTTGCATTAGTGGTGCTAATATTGCAGTTCCAAAAAATCTGCAGATATTTTGGTGGATATTCAAGAAATCATTTTAAGCTAGGCAAGGTAGATGAGATCTGTTTGATGGCCTATGGTTCGCATTTCCTTCTTAAAAACTGAGATCGCTGGTAATATTCAGCTGGCATCGATGCAGAATCACTGTAATCGTCCTTCTAAGATTCAAATCCTGCAATAAATCACATCTCATGTACAATTAAAGACGCATTAAGTATTAATACATCCAACTCAAATCTCACATGTCCCCTTCTCTCAAAGATTTATGCTGCCGGATTTAGCAGATGGAGAATTTACAGATGATTTGCAAATATAAGTCCCTGTCCCACTTGCTCAGCATCTTTAAAGATACAGATATCCAATCCAGTAGACAAGATTGAAGAGGCCAAAGGCGGTTGGGAAGAATATTCGGGAGTAGGAGTCGATTTTGGAGACATGGACATGCATTCTGTTCTCACGCCAAGCTCCGGAGCGACAATCATCAAAGCAGCAGAAGAAACTGGCGCAGTCTTTCCCGTCCAGACATTCATATGCATAATCATCATCCTCATGGTAGGGAGGAATATTGTTCATCTGGAGCAGAGAAGTCCCTGGTCTGATGTTAACCATGCTGGGTTTCTACACAAAGGAACAGCAATGTCACTATACTGCTTCATTGCTCAAACAAAAGCAAATGCCATAGCTGCTGCACAGCACACTCAATTAACTGCACACAAAAGTACAATGTGACCTATTCGATCCTGAGCTGTAAAGAGATTAGTAAGCTTCTTAGTACTATAGTTGCTCATATCATTGATCAGCTACTGTAGGTGCTTAATTACTTGTTCTGTGTTCTAATCAACACAGTTTAATATTTTGTCTTTTAATCATCCTTGTGCGACTTTATATTATTACTTTGTTCTCAGATTCCCATTAGTTGTAATTGTATGGAAAAGAGCCACCCGCACATTATTCCGAATTTATTTTTGTTTTCCACAGAACGTTACACACGCTTTGAATGACATAAGGGTCATGAACTGGCCCTTTAATAACAAATGACGTTCATTCACCTCACCTGTGCTTGGCTTGATTTAGTCTTCTTGTTCTGTCGATTGCTTGTGAAATAGTGTAGTGTCCCATATTCCATTAGAGCAGCGAAGGTGAAGATGAAGCAGACAGACACAAATAAATCCATGGCTGTCACGTACGACACCTTCGGCAAGGACTTCCTCGATATGGTGCTTAGGGTCGTCATGGTAAGCACAGTTGTGATTCCTATGCCAATCACAGAAATTCATGCATTTTAAACATCAAATATTATTGATGTTTCTATTGATTTGTATTCATTCTGAGGCTTTTTAAATTACCTAAAGATGTTCTGGCAGGTACAGCATCCTTGTTAATCCAGAAAGAGACCCAGGACAAAACCACAATCATACTGCAGGGGATGTAGGTCTGGATGGTAAAGTAGCCCATTCTCCGGCTCAGGTCAAAGAAAATAGTCATAACAACGTATTCTCCTAATAATACAAGACATTAATACATTTAAGATACTTTTTAACTTACAATAATTATAATTATGCAACATGTATTAATAATAATAATTAATTAAAATGTACTATTATAATACTATATATAATTAAGAACAACTGCTCATGTATTATTAATAATAATAATAATTATGCATTCACATAATATCAAAATCTTCCTATTATTAAGTTTCCAAATCTACTATTAAAAATAACTGCTTGTGTATTGTTGTTATTATTATAATTAAAGATTGCAAATCTACTATTATTAATGATAAAAATAATAAACAATATCGGTAATACTTCACAACAAGGTTTCATTTATTAAAATTAGTTTAAACTACATTAGTTAACAAACTAAGAACAATACATCTACAGCATTTATTATTAGTTAATGTCAACATTTACTAACACATTAAAATCAAAAGTAGTATTTGTTAACATTAGTTAATGCATTAACAATATTAACAAATGAGACCTTATTGTAAAGTGTTTCCTTAATATCAGCTCATTTATTGATGTTATTATTATTAACATTTACTTCAGATCTACTATTATAAGTAATCTTAATATTACGTATTCTCCTAATAATACAAGACATTAATACATTTAAGATACTTTTAACTTACAATAATTATAATTATGCAACATGTATTAATAATAATAATTAATTAAAATGTACTATTATAATACTATATATAATTAAGAACAACTGCTCATGTATTATTAATAATAATAATAATTATGCATTCACATAATATCAAAATCTTCCTATTATTAAGTTTCCAAATCTACTATTAAAAATAACTGCTTGTGTATTGTTGTTATTATTATAATTAAAGATTGCAAATCTACTATTATTAATGATAAAAATAATAAACAATATCGGTAATACTTCACAACAAGGTTTCATTTATTAAAATTAGTTTAAACTACATTAGTTAACAAACTAAGAACAATACATCTACAGCATTTATTATTAGTTAATGTCAACATTTACTAACACATTAAAATCAAAAGTAGTATTTGTTAACATTAGTTAATGCATTAACAATATTAACAAATGAGACCTTATTGTAAAGTGTTTCCTTAATATCAGCTCATTTATTGATGTTATTATTATTAACATTTACTTCAGATCTACTATTATAAGTAATCTTAATATTTATTCTGTATGTTCATACCGGACTGAGTGTTTGCCACATCAGAAGTGTTCCGTAGGCCCACAAAGGCAAATTGGTAAAGCCTCCAGTACCGCTGGTCTGCAACTTCAACCGAACGACGCTGCCATCTATACTGGATCTCATTCTTTGGATACCCATCTGCAAATGGAAAAAAGCACATCCAACAGATTGCATGTGACCTTTCATTTCGGTATGTAAATGACAAAGTTACAATGATGGCAGAATGACATTGAGTAGCACTCTGTTAGTGTAAAGCGTGGCATGCCCTTCCCATGCCCACGGTGGATGATGACAAATGAGAAGCTGAAGCATGGTGCTAATAACGGATGGAGGGGTGATGTAGACTGAGAAGAGGAGAGAGGGGTTGGAGAGCGGGCTGGAGAAGGATGGGTTCTGACCTCACTCATTCCAAGGTTGGAGGATGGTAGTTGCTACAGGCCAGCTGTAATGTTAAGGTTTGTTTTGGCCGATATTGGTAATGCATGGTTGGCTGAGAGAGGCAATGTGTGGGGATTGGCTGCCCGGCCGGCAGCACTCAGGACAGGACTGAGGCTGAGTGACAGATTGACATAAGAATTTAACACCTACAGCTTGAAAACTCCAGAGGGCACGAATGTTCATCCATGGGAAAGTTATGCAGCTTAAGGTAGCATTCCGCATTAATAGTCAACCTAATAAAAAAGAATAATAGACAATAGCAAAACAAACAAAAAATGTTGATTGTGACATTTCATTTTTGAGTGCATTTGTGCAGGTTTTGACATTTGTACTACGACATCAGAGATCAAACCCCCCTGACATAAATATGTGAATCAGATGTAATGGCTTAAACGTGCTGCAACAGACAGCGGGTGTAATTCCGTACAAAAGCAAATGTTACGGGACAGGAATACAAGGACACATACTGTTGTCGCACAAACAGCATACACTCGGCTCACAATGTTACCTTAGAGTATACATCACTCTTCCATTGCTCCAGAGCCGCAGAAGGCGATTGGGTGTCGTGATCCAGTGGGCGTCAGATTTACGTGAGTTGCGGAAAAACGTGTCAGGGATCCAGATTTTTCCCACCATGTTGCTGTTCAGCATGAGGAGTTTCATTGAGCTGTTGAATTTGAGTCTGCTGTCGTACCACGTCTGAGCAAAGAAGATGTCGATGGTGTACTCCTAAAAAAACAAAAAGCCTTACTACTATCAAAGCCAAACAGTTAGTTTTGTATCTGTGAAATCATGTAGGTATTTCTTGTGACTGAGTATGGTGGTCATGAAATGGATCTAACCAAAATATTGCTGTACAATCAACTTTGATGTTTAAGTTATTTCAACTTAAATTACATTACACTCACTAAAAAATTTATTGAATCTTGTATAACTTTTTTTCTTGTATAAAATTGCTTAAAGGTGCACTATGTAACTTTTTCATCCGCTAGAGGTCGCCTATTCAAAACAAAGGTGTAGTTTGATGACGCCAAGTTTGAGCGCAGAATCTTGGGACATGTAGTCTTCACCTCACAGCGGGTGGAAAAGAATCGGGATAGGACTCGGGCAGAAATCATGTTCACGGATGTGATTTTTAATCTTACTGTAGTGTGAAGCAGAGCGAGACCGAGTGTTGTGGGAACTGAGCAAGGCCGCTGGAGTGATTGCTAATATGATTAACGCAACACACGCCTCGCGAGCAACGGGACTTTTATTATGCCACAGTCACCGGCGCCATTTCCGCTTTTCCAGTCATGAGTATGAGGTAATGCAGCTCTGTTGATCATATTAGATACATTTGAGTGTGTTGAAAATTATGTTATGACGTTACTCTGTGCGTTCGCTTTTTTACAGTGCAGCATCTGTTTTGTTTACAGCTCTGCAAATAATGTATAATACATTTCTACTTACCATATTGATAGGATCTACCGGGCCTATGCTGTTCACGTACACTGCCGTCTCAATCACAGTCGGTCTCACTAGAATTTAATTTCAAATAGAAATATATTCAAATGACAATTTCAAATACAAATATATTCAAATTACATCAATAATCATAACTATCAAATAAAAAGATAAAAATACATAAAAATCTTTATCAAAACAGTACAATAATGCATTTATCTGAGTAATTTTTATGTTTATAATATGCAGCATGTTATCAGCATGCATTCATAAAATGCCCCTAGTTACTTAATGCGCACCTTTGTTGTGAATCTTTAATCAGTGCATGTTATACCAAAGGAAATATGTGTCTTCACAATCTTTATTCATTTAATAACTTGCTCTTCCTCTTTTTTTATCTTTCTCTTTCTGCATCACTTTGTGTGGACTATTGAATCATGTTAACCAATAGCGCAATTTTTGGCAAACTCGCATTCCGTCTGGCTCCGTCCTAACGTAACAATTCCCAATCAGTGGATAAAATCAAATTTTCTCGCTGAATATCCTTTTCACTCAGAATTCGCAATTCACATTTCCTGTAACAGCGACACAAATGACTCAAAGCTTCCTGAATCTTCAAAAAATATTTATGTCGCAGGAAATCCAGAGACATGACAAATAAGACGAACGCTGCTAGTTCACCTGCAATCATTCAGCACATGCTCTGCGCTGATTAACTGAGTTCTTCTCATACTTACGCTCTCTCCCTCTACCTCAGACACATGAAACACAGATAAAGAAGGAAGATCAATAGTGATTTGGGTCTATTGTACCCAAACACCACTGAGATAAATCCTCTTAAATAACTGAACTCCAGTCAGCTGTGGCGCTTCCAGAACACTGATGTACTGAGAACAAAGAGACCTGTACAGCTCCTGCGTAAAGAAAAACATCAGCAAAATCCTACTGCCAAACAACTCTTCATTTAATCCTGCAAAAATTCATTACTTTGCTGTCCACGTCTGCAATTTCAAAGAAACTCTGAGCTGCTCGGAGGGTTTAATTGTCAGTTTGTTCCTCTTCATTAAGCTTCATAATAATGATACCAATATCTTATAATTATTAACATTTTGCAGTTACCCATTAAGCTGTAACACTGTGTTTGAGGGTCATAAATAGGCCTAGACAGAATCTTCAGGAATTTTGCATAGATTATGTGTGGGCCTGGATAACCACGCAACCTTTTCCAAAAGAATGACTTGCCTCCGATATCTGGTCTCAGTTTGTTGTCATAACCTTGCAGTAATTTGTTTAGGATAAGGGTGACGTCGCTCTCGTAGACCTTTGGTGATAAAACCCATGTTTTATTTATGGGGACATCCTCATAATCTTCCTCCTCTGCTTTGCTTGGGCCAAATGCCATGCTGTCGTAAAAGCAGAAACAGAGGGTATATAAGTAGACAGACAGCAGAGAGGTAAATAATAGAGCAATATTCGTTAAATAGTTAAATGAGAAGTCAGTTTATAGGAGCTGAAAATCAAAAGAGCGAGCGACTGATTTAAAGGGCTAAATATGACAGTCGGAGTAAGAGAGAATTTTACAGGAAGAACAGATAAAAGAAGTTGTCAGTGACTGTAAATGTATGACAGCGCGAGAGAAGAGTTGTTTAAATGAGCACAGTGCTGGAGATACAAAGAGGAGGTTCTAATAAAAGAATGCTGTGATTAATGAAGATGTTCTGGCAGTGGAGGGAGGAAACAGCTGAAGGTGAGGGGTTTAAATTATCACCCCCAACTCCCTCTCTCGCTCGCTCTCTGCAGTATATGGTGCATCTAAATTTCTTCTCTGGTGCATTATCTGTAGGAACAGACATATTTCTAACTGAGATGTGTGCCATTCCCATGGAAGTGAGTAGTCTAGACATGGGTCTCCAGACTTTTCATTTGGAGAAATGAAGGTGATGTGCATCAAAGCTACTGGCCATAAAAACTAACTGCACAGGTGCCACCTGGGTATCTGAAAAACATTCAAAACAAGATTCAGTCCCACTTTAAATAAATAAGGTATAGTGTACTTGTGTTCATGTTATACTGCAAAACTCTTTTGCTGCTATACTGATATAAGTAAGGTGAGGGACCGGTTTCATGTTATGGTTAGTTTTAATGGTGGGTTAATGGGTAAGGGAAGGGTTAACTGTGTATAGATGTAATTAGAAAAGTGAATTACAGCTGTAATTGCTGCATATCTACCTATATGTACACAATAAATGCATTGTAGCAAATTATAAATTTAAATGTTAGTTTAAGTAGTTAAAGGCACTTAATATAAAGTCAAGATTCAAATGTCTTCATGCCTGTTATTCTGTAAAAGAAAATAGTTTAAACAGTAGATATAGCCTGCTACGTCAGATTTGCTTGTGCAGATGTGTGTAGTGTACTCGTTCATCTAGATGTGACATGAAACAATCAAATTGATTAAAATGTGTTCACATCTGAGTGGTCTAAATACACCACCTGGCCCAACAAAAAAAAAGTTGCTGTTTGGATTTAAATAGGCAAATGCTTAAGAGTCTATAATTGTATCATTGTTGTGGCGATTATTATGTTTCTAGCATGGTATATGTTTGGCAACAGTTCTTCTAATCTTAATTGATGGCATGTGTATCAATGATGCAAGTGTCCAGCACTCTGTAAAGTTTACTCTGCAAAGGACACCCCAAAGACTTTATGAATTTAAGGTCTGAATTTAGAGATGCCAACTGATGTGTTAAAATTATTCTTCCAGCTTCCTTCCAACCATTGCTTCACTATTTGAGCATGATGAATCTTGACATTGTCATCCTGGAATGTGGCCATGATGTCTCTTCATACATGGTTGTTTAAAAAAAATGAAAAGCTACACTCCACCAATTACGATTTTTGCCAAACGTATATAACGTGATAGAAAAATAATAATAATTGCAATAATGATACAATTATTGTCTTGTAAGCATTTGTCTATTTAAATCCAGACAGCAACTTTTTTGAAGTATATATGTATCCTCAAAAAGTACCCAAACAAACCAGTAATTTATATTTAAGGCTTTGTCTATAAACAAACAAAAAATTAAAAATGTACATTCCCATACATATACAACTAATGAAATACAGAAAAATCAATATGGAGAATCCCTGTGGATGAGACCCATGTGGGTGGAGAGAATGTATTATTGATCCCTGTGGGCAGATCGCTGAGCATTTAAAAAGCCGGCTGTCAATGGGAAATACAGACAGAATATTTTCCTCAAATGCAGAATTTCATATTGTCTGGACACAATAGCCTCTGAATGACCTTTGTACATGCACTAATAACCCAGACAGATACACAGTTATAAGACAAAGGCCTGGATAAAACAGGAAAATAGCATTTTCAGCCATAGGAATGGTTTATGTCCAGTCACTTTTTCAGATGTGTAAATGAGAGGAATGTAATATAACACACCAAGTATGTTTATTCTATTAAGCGTGTAGGCTAGCATTAACATATCCGTGAATACCATGAATGAGCCGCCAAAAATCAGCAGAAGTTGGTGTTAACTTATGCACAACATTTACATTTACAATAAAGAAATTGTGACATAACCTTCCAATCTGATTACTTGATGATGCAAAATCTAGCTAATAATGTGTGAGCAATGTAGTTTGGGTGTTGTTTGCTTAATTGCAGCTGGATGCTGGCTAAAGTATCCTCAAGGTTGTTTGTAGACTGACATTGCACGTCCTCGCTAAAAAAAGACAACACGACATCAACACGAATGCCCTGACCAAAACTGTCACTTAGCCTACAATCTGTATTAATATTAACAAATGTATAGAGTGTACAAACAACTGCACGTGTCGTGATTGAGAGCCACATGCAGAAATGTCTAGATGGATGAACGTAGATGATGTGCTACAAGAAAAACGTAAAACTAAATCGTTCTGCAGCAGAATCACGCCGGTTGTTCACGACGTGGACTGTTGACGGTCAAGGGCTATTTTAGTAGCCATATCGATTGCACCCCTAGTTTCTTTTGCCCCCTCTGAAGCGAAAACTTACCAGACTCCAAGTAGACTGGGCAACAGCCAAACCAGTGTTTCTTTTCTCCGGCGGCGATGCAGCAGAACCATCGTGCGAACGCCCGGTTTATAACCAACGATCTCCAAAACGAATTAGAGCTTATAGACGATCAAAGCTTTGATATATTCAAGCTATTCGTACAGTTAAAAGCGTCAGCGTATGCTGTCAGTTGTTGTCCAGACAAATGCATAGGCTATAGTTTGAGCCTATAGTCTCTCTCTCTCTGTCAGGCAGCAGACGCGGTGTGGATGTGAATGCGGGATTTCGCTGATTGCGGCACCGCTGCTCTGCGTTCATCCACCGTTCTGCTGAGTGAGACGCTCTCAGTGTTCCGGGAATTATTAGAAACTGCCTGTAGGAAAAGAGCTGACTGCTCTACCTCAGAGAATTCACATCAAGCGGTGATTTATGAGACCTTTACTTAGTTTTGCTGTTGTTGGGGATTAATAAAGTGGCAAATGCGACAATTTCAAAGGCGCTTCACCAAAATGTGCAAAGTAGGCCTACTATGACCATGACCATACTTAACTTATGAATAAAGGGTGTAAAACTTATATGGTAGACTAATGTAATTGTTGATTGTGTGTGTTCAGTGTGCTTTTTAAAGGAATTTCTGTCAGTGATTTCCTGTCAACTTTTCTAACAAAGTTAATTAATCTTAAAGACGGCAAACAAACCACTAAAGTTTGTTTACATCATTTAATAATGTATGATAAAGTGATTAAATTTACCCCACGTAATAATATGCTTTGTCAATGTGCATCTCATTCTGATCCTAACGGAAACAGCTCGAGCGACGTACTGTTGCTATGGTTACCTCACCTCAGACCAAGCAGCAACTTCCCACAAAAACGCTCTTCAGAAACCAATGGGTGACGTCACGGACCGCGGATTCCCTCGCGAGCAATATATTGTCGTTTTAATAGTTCGATTTTTTTTCATCTAACTTTTGTGGTAAATTAATCGTATAATAACGTAGGCTATATATAACATGGATTTAGTCTATAACCTATGTAAACAATATCATAGGCCTATTCCTCAACCTTTTGGGGATCAAGGCTTAACGTTAGTACTAATGGGGGGTTGAGATGAGGATCAGAATTTGGTTTGTTAGTTTCATAGTTTGTATTATAGGAGGAAACATTTCCATTATCTTACTTGTGTAAAACAAAAAAAAAAATTCAGATTTTGAACCCACTGGCCTGACTGACTGAATTAATATGTGTGTGTGTGTGTGTGTGTGTGTGTGTGTGCGCGCTCTTATTCATGGAGCTCTCCATGGCACTGACAATAATGAATGACCACAGTTACCCTGTGAGCGTGTTTCTATCCCGGTGGGGACTTTAACCTGAATGCACACGGGGGACTCACTTGTGTGCACTGTGTGGACCTAAATTGAGGTCCCCACGAGGAAACAAGCTTATATAAGTCATACAGAATGAGTTTTTTTTTGAAAATGTAAAAATGCAGAAATGTTTCTGATGGGTAGGTTTAGGGGTAGGGTTTGTGTAAGGGGATAGAAAATTCCGTTGGTACAGTATAAAAAATATTGCGTATATGGACATACCAGTGTTCATGCACCTAAAAAGATAGAATACCAGACATGGTAGACTACATAACCTACTTCGCCATATTTTGAGAACAAACTTTTCTTTTAGGGTTTAGGTGAGGTTATACCAAGCTATATATAAAAACAATATAAAAACATTTCCCCATTTAGGTAGCTCCTTCTGGAGGGTATTCATCTCCTGATATATACAGGTCCTTCTAAAATAATTAGCATATTGTGATAAAAGTTCATTATTTTCCATAATGTAATGATAAAATTTAAACTTTCATATATTTTAGATTCATTGCACACCAACTGAAATATTTCAGGTCTTTTATTGTTTTAATATGGATGATTTTGGCATACAGCTCATGAAAACCCAAAACTCCTATCTCAAAAAATTAGCATATCATGAAAAGGTTCTCTAAACGAGCTATTAACCTAATCATCTGAATCAACTAATTAACTCTAAACACCTGCAAAAGATTCCTGAGGCTTTTAAAAACTCCCAGCCTGGTTCATTACTCAAGTCACTTTTTCAAAACTCTTCACACACTGAGCACAACAGCAGTTTATGTGGGCTAAACTGTAGATTATTTATCATTGCTGACACAAAATGCAGTCTGCAATGACATCTTTCAAATGACATGAATTCATTTCTCACTCTGACACAAACAACACCAAAATGATGTACATACAGGATCATTTTCAGATGCATACACTTGTCAAAACTGTTACATTTTGAAAAATTTCAACATTTTTAAATGTTTAGATTTGGAATTAGTTTCAATATAGAATTAGCAAAGTGCTGTCTTTTTAAGTTTTGATTTAAAAAGACAGCACTTTGCTAATTCCATATTGAAACTAATTCCGAATCTAAACATTTTAAAACTATCAAAACAATTAGATGTAGCTGAGCAAGTGTTAGTATTTCGTTTTTATTACCATGTATACAAAAGGGGGAAAACTTAGGAATAATTTTGTACTGTAAAGTATATAACATATACTGCAGTGAATTGTTTTGTAAAGAAATCGTGTAACCTGTTTCTGTTTTTTAGGTCATTGCGTGTATATATTGTGTGCACGCACACACACACACACACACACACACACACACACACACACACACACACACACACACACACACACTATGTAAACACAGAGAAAAAACAGTCAAGTTCTGTCACACACTTTAAGCATCAAAGCCCTGTGCATGCCCCCTCAGTTGCCAGGCAACTCAACCAAATCCTTATTCATGCTTGGCTGGTTTCTCAGTGGAGGAATCCCATTCCGCTTTTACCTATTTATTTTTTTTTAATTTGCAATCTAGCAATCTTTTATCAATTTTTTTTTTTCATCTCACACATGAACATTTATGCGTAAACATGGGCACAGATGAAGTCTATAATTTCCCCTGCTCCTTTATAACCTCATATGCATTATTGTCACTTTTGTAGTGACTTTTGTATATATATATATATATTCATATTTTTGATTCAGATTTTATTTGTATTTTCTTTTTAAGTTTTGGTAATTCTGTAATTGTGTCATGTTCTTAAAAATATTTCAATTAGGCTTTAATTTATTTTAATTTCAGTTTCAAAATTAGTCATTTTAGTATTTTAACTTTTATTTCAGCTTTGTATTAAATACAGAATTTTTTTAAACAATGTAGGCAAATGAAAACAAAATTATAGTAAAGTATTGTAAAGAGAGCATGTGCTAAGGAAAATAATAGCTGCAATATATTCCTATTGTACTGCCATTGTCGAACATGAACGCCACCGAGTTGTTTGTTCTCTCCGATTGTTCATGTATCACAGGCGACAACTAATCAAATCTTGAAAGGAAAGACATTGTCAGTCTGTTTGAGAGGAGGAATGGAATTAGGAAACAATGAAACACATTCTCATTAAACGAACGATTATGATTCGGAGCTGCAGCTCTGCATACATATGATGTTCAAACATTCTCGACAGGTTCCAGAGGTGAAGTAAATACCATATTAGTTCCCTTTATGTGTATAGGCCTATGCGGAAGAATAAATTATATGTTTTGTTCTCATATATATATTTTTTTTCATTGTTAGCTGAGGGATCCAAACGCTAAGCAGTGTTTGTGAAGGCTTTAAATGGCTTCAGCCATAAGCAAACACACACTTCTGTGGATCCTTTGCCTCTGTGATCTTTCCCATCTGATAAACCCACACAACAACCTCACAGACGTCGCTTAAGGCAGAACGCTTTGTTAATGTCACCTGACAGAGGATCAGCATCGGTTCCACCTTAAAAGGGGCCAATAAATGAAATTCAACTTAGTTTTTGAGTCTCCCCCCGGTCAAATCTGTGTGTGCAATGATTGTACGCACAAGTGGACACATCTGTTCTGACAGATGCTTGTTTGTACCGAAAGATATGCTTTTCTAGAAGGTGCAAAGGAGTGAGGGAAGGTTAATGGAGTACTGTCTTTCTCTCTTTAGCCTCGTGTGGGCATTGATAGCTATATCTCATACAGGCAGATACTGCTTCCATAACCTATAGAGATGAGCTGGGGAATGCTGCTGTTACGCTATTAAAGGAAGATCCTAGATAAATGCAAACAGGCTGCCGGTGCTCTATTCAACGCTGCTAATCTCAAATTCTGGTGGTTAGTCAAAGCAGAGTCAGCTATACAAAAAGCTCTCAGACAGAATAGAGAGACAGATGAAAAGGGAATGAAATGCAGAAAGACAATATGGATTGGGTGGATTTGACCAGAAATGCTATTCACTATTTTTTCCAGACAGACAGACAGACAGATATATATATAGATAGATAGATAGATTGATTGATTTATTTTAGGGTCCCAATTTACCAGAATTCACCCTATATAGTATAATATATATATATATATATACACACACCGATCAGGCATAACATTATGATGCTAATATTGTGTTGGTCCCCCTTTTGCTTCCCTGACCCCTGACCTGTCAAGGCGTGGACTCCACTTGACCCCTGAAGGTGTGCTGTGGTATATGGCACCAAGATGTTAGCAGCAGATCCTTTAAGTCCTGTAAGTTGGAAGGTGTAAGCTGTACAAGCTGTAAGGAGGCCAAGTCAACACCTCAAACTCGTCGTTGTGCTCCTCAAACCATTCCTGAACCATTTTTGCTTTGTGGCAGGGCGCATTATCCTGCTGAAAGAGGCAACAGCCACCAGGGAACACCGTTTTAATCGATACTGACCACTGCAGACTGGGAACACCCCAAAAGGGTTGCAGTTTTGGAGATGCTCTGACCCAGTTGTCTAGTCATCACAATTTGGCCCTTGTCAAACTCACTCAAATCCTTACACTCGCCCATTTTTCCTGCTTCTAACACATCAACATTGAGAACAAAATGTTTACTTGCTGCCTAATATATCCCACCCACTAACAGGTTCTGTGATGAAGTTATTCACTTCACTGTCATAATGTTATGCCTGATCGGTATATATATATATAAAATAGCTGATGGCTCACTGGGAGGGCACCATGTTCTTAATAACAGGTTCTCTGTTGAGATATGTGGCCCAATAAACCAAGTTTCAAGGCTTTTAAAAGCAGGGAAATAATAGAAGCAGCTGGAACACTGCAAACGTATCAATGTGTATTGACTAGTGCCACGTCAGCTTAAAAATGCCATTCCACTCAATGAGACTGCGGTCAGTTAACTAAAACTAAAGCATAAAAGCTATTTTAAACTATTATATATAAAAGGATTGAGGGAAATTAGTAAATATTACACTAAAAACCAGTATATGGTAATAATAATAATAAATATATATATATATATATATATATATATATATATATATATATATATATATATATATATATATATATATATTAATAATGGGATCTCAGTGATACTGTGTGTGTATGTGCATAGTTGAAAGGGCACTTTTGAGTCGCACAGTGCAAAAAGATCACCCACACAAAAGGAGAGTTACTGAGCCACGTTGGCTTTGACAACACTTTATTTCAGTCAACAGGGGAGCTGTATTTTTGCCCATGAAAACCGAGAACAGTATGGCAAATTGAAAAGCTGTTAAAAGTAAGCCCACAGTAGTTCATTCAAGCGTTTAAACTTGTCAGGATTGTTGATGTTAGGAATGAAAACTCTGAAACTGTTTGACACATGATGTATTGAGCGAACAGTACATTTTTATTTCCATTCTCATGGCATCATTAGGCATATATATCATACTGAGAAGCCCATTACAACCTTTATCTGCATTAATCCTGAAGCTACAATAGACTGGCAATACTATATAAACAACATCATGTCACTGCTGCAGCATGAAGCTAATGTGAGTATCAGTGGCCACAATTTGAGTAATATACTGTAAGACCAACATATTGCTCTCATTTCAACCTAATGACAAGCGAAATTAAGAATAAATAAATTAAATCAATTATTTGGGAAAATCCCTGCAGCAGTTTTCACTCAATGTGGACCACAGAAACAGAAATGACTCAAATGCAGTGCTAATTCCACTTGAGACTGAGCTCACAGATCGAAGTGTCCACAACAATACAGTGCGCTGAGGTGCTTCAGACAAAATCATTGAATTATTAAGCTTTGAACCATGTGTGGGTGTGCGCTTTCATTGATGATAAATTGCTCACGGCTGAGAATTAGATGCACAGGTGTGTGTTGTGTGTGAAAAGCTAATATGCAATCAAATTTGATGCAAAAATAAATAAATAAAGTGCCATATTTAATTGACTTGAAATGCTACATCAGTCAATTTAAAAGTGCAGTGATCTGTTTCACAGATACTATAGTGCAGCTCTAACAAAACAACACAGCAAACACATTTTGTACAGGCTTTCATTTTAAACACCATGTCTTTGATGCACAATACCTTGTGACCTTGATTCATAATTTAGCCAAAATACTGACACAGACATTTAACACTTTGTTTAAATGGAGGTTGCTATATTATAAATACATAACAGACAAATATAGTTCAATAAAAAATAAATAAATAAAAAACAAACACATAAATGAAGTCTGTATGAAAATGCCAGTAAACACTGCATAAAAAGGCAAGGACAAACATTAATTTATCTATCTATAAAATGATTTCTGTTTCTTTGATCAGTTACATTTTCAGAAATCATACAACAACATACAAAAATAAAGATGTGGAAAAAAGTTAATTTGTCCCATTTAAGCATGCTAAGATGCTCTCTTGAAATTGCCCTGGCAGTGTAAGGAGGCTGTTAAAAGCAAACATTTGAAACATGAAAAGTACACTGAAGAAGTTGTTCAAAAGTTTGGTTTTTGAATACCACTATTTTTCCAGACAGACAGACAGACAGATATATAGATAGATAGATAGATTGATTGATTGATTTATTTTAGGGTCCCAATTTACCAGAATTCACCCTATATAGTAAAATGTATATATATATATATATATATACACACCGATCAGGCATAACATTATGATGCTAATATTGTGTTGGTCCCCATTTTGCTTCCCTGACCCCTGACCTGTCAAGGCGTGGACTCCACTTGACCCCTGAAGGTGTGCTGTGGTATATGGCACCAAGATGTTAGCAGCAGATCCTTTAAGTCCTGTAAGTTGGAAGGTGTAAGCTGTACAAGCTGTAAGGAGGCCAAGTCAACACCTCAAACTCGTTGTTGTGCTCCTCAAACCATTCCTGAACCATTTTTGCTTTGTGGCAGGGCGCATTATCCTGCTGAAAGAGGCAACAGCCACCAGGGAACACCGTTTTAATCGATACTGACCACTGCAGACTGGGAACACCCCAAAAGGGTTGCAGTTTTGGAGATGCTCTGACCCAGTCGTCTAGTCATCACAATTTGGCCCTTGTCAAACTCACTCAAATCCTTACACTCGCCCATTTTTCCTGCTTCTAACACATCAACTTTGAGAACAAAATGTTTACTTGCTGCCTAATATATCCCACCCACTAACAGGTTCTGTGATGAAGTTATTCACTTCACTGTCATAATGTTATGCCTGATATATATATATATATAAAATAGCTGATGGCTCACTGGGAGGGCACCATGTTCTTAATAACAGGTTCTCTGTTGAGATATGTGGCCCAATAAACCAAGTTAAAGCTGCCAAAAAGCACCGGAAAGATGATGCGGGACATACGGTCAATCTTGCTGACGCTATTGAAGGTCTTCTTTACTTCTTTAGCCACCGGTTGAGGTTTACTGGGCTCTGCTGTGGCGCTTTTAGAGACAGTGGGCAGAGCCGAGTCCTTCGCCATGTGGGGCGCGTAGTTTGCCACAGCGACTGCATATGCGTTATTCTTTTTCATAACGGACGTCTCCTTTTTCTGAAATCAAAAGAAATTAGTTAACACATTGCTACATATTAAATCATTGATATCAAGCTAAATGTTATGTTAATTTGTAATTAATGTACAATATCAGACAATGTTCAATCAGGAAAAATGGTGAGACATTAGCTGTACTGAATTAACAGTATTGGTTTCCTTCATCTAAATAACACTTCTCTTCCCAATGACAATAATCAAAGCCACCAGATGTGCTTCACTTCAAAATCAAAGCGCGGTCTGTCGTCATGGTTACCTTATCACTGACAATGCTCTTGCCATCCCAGGCCCAGCCGCGCTTGGTGAAGTAGTTCACAGTGGCAAACTCGATGAGAGCAGAGAAAACAAACGCGTAGCACACAGCTATGAACCAGTCCATGGCTGTGGCGTAGGCCACCTTTGGTAAAGAGTTTCGAGCGCTGATACTCAGAGTGGTCATCGTTAGCACTGTAGTCACACCTGGAACAGAATAACAACACACAAAAAAAGCTCAGGGAGTGCTGTATATAAAGATACCGCATTAGCACTGCATGCCTCGCTGCAGATAATTACCAGCATTTATGCCGTTCACTCATTTGTGGAAGAGACAGCACAGATGTACTCGTGTAATCACAAATGCCCTGGGCTAATGAAAAAAATTGTTCATTTCAGTCATATGCCCTGAGTGGATCTCCTGCCCTCATTTTATATAGATGGTCTTCTGTTTTTAGTGAGCAATTGTAATTATTTTTTGCAGCCTCCGGGTAAAATAAATCAATCCAGATATATTCATCATCATAACAAAAATTAAGGAGAAAAAGCAGAAAATGCCAAATATACTATAATTTATCTAGAAACTACGGTGGCCCAGTAGTGCAGCCGTACTAAATTAAACCATAACACAACGAAATCGCCACAACACAACGGAAATGCTCCCGACCACGAGGGGGCTCTCGGAGTGCAATAAAGTTAGTTTTCCTTGCCATTGTCCTATAGATTGGCCAGGTTAACAAAGATATAAACACTACGATCAGTTTTAAGTGTGTAACGATTGTATATATCGACATGAAATATAAATTCAAAATCACCTATAGCTGTATATTTCATGCTGTCACGACGCTTGATGCCCAAGGGAACGTCTGCCAATTCCACCAAGTGGTTGAAACGTATAATTTTATGAATTAAAATTACTTTTTTGTTTTGTTTAAATGTTCCAATGTTGTGCATTATTGAGTCAGTTTTTTAGAATACAACAAAGCTGTGGAATTTTAACATGTCTGTCACTGTAAAGAACTCATTTCTTTCTAGTGCAATATTGTAAAAAAATGAAAATTTGTGTATTCTGTTATATATATTGTGATATAGGTGGCACGGTGGCTCATTGTAAAACTACAATTTTCAAATGTTAAACCACCGTGCTTTTATTTTGCCGGGTTTTCAAATGAACAAATGCGTGGATTTCAGAGTGAAGCGCAGCACTGTTCATTTCAGAGGCGGACAGTTTTTACTCTGCATAAGTAGATTTTCCAAGTGTCTATACTTTATCAGTGTTTTTCTTTGGAAAACTTTTATCTCAAGACATCCCAAAGCATAATATTATACTTTTTATATGTTTCATATTGAACATCATTTAATACTTAATTACATAAAAAAAAAATTGTATTGTATACTTTTACTCAAGTAAAAGTGATTAAAATTTTACTTGAGTACAAGTAAGAAAGTACTATATTTTTAATGTAATCAAGTGTTAAAGGTTAAAAAAACTACAACTTTTATTTATGAAATGTAGTGCAATAAAAAGTATGACATTATATAGTGTGCTTTGAAATGTAGTGAAGTAAAAGTTTTTCAAAGAAATACACTGATAAAGTTTATACTTGAAAAATGTACTTGAATAGAAAGTAAAAATACTTCACAACTGTCTGCCTCTGGTTCATTTACACTTGTGGTGTGCAGCTCACACATACAGCACTAGCAAGCACCTGCAGTCAAATTGAACTATGTTCTGTCTGTGCTAACATTGCACTGCATCATACATAATTCAATTTAACCATTTGTCATTTTTTTGCACCTTATTCACAAAACTTAACGCAACAAACACTGAACTAACTTAAGAGGGATTTGTTTTTTTTGTGATCATGGCAGCATTGATTGATGAAATGATGATGAAAGGATGGAGAATATCATATAACCAGCATTTAAGAGCCAATTTAAGTGCCTGGATCACAGTGGTGAAGTGATGCTGTACAGTCCCAGAAAATTGTATCATATTGCACTCCAAGATGTAGAATTATGGAGTTCAAATTGCGTTTTTGATAATTCCTTTAGAGAGTTTGGCACTAAAACAACAAAGCGCATGAATAAATGATGCTATCAGCGTTTCATTCTTAGTGAATTTCCCCCCCGTGAGTCTGTGTTTAATTTAAATGTGTCTTTCGGATGCTATAAATTCCTCCCACCGAATTAATAAAAATACCCACATAACTGCATGGACAAATCCTTCACGTACAAAAACACAGAGAAACACAATTTTATAGCTATTTGCCTCTGCTTCATCCCTAGAGTTCAGATAGAAATTTAAACTGCTATAGAGAAAATAAAAAAAATTACCCACCCAACATCAGCTCTACCCATGACTGCATCGATAATTTAATCAGAACAACAAAATCAGCATGCTAAATTTGCATTGCAAAAACACAGCCAACAAATAAATATGCTGAACTGAATTAAAAACCTTTCCACATTATGTTCTGGTCACAATATAATGCACACAACACATGGTCACCCACCAAAAACTGTGCGTGCAGGGACGGACTCTCGGTTGAGCCAAAAAGAGACTTGGGATAGGATGACGGTCATTATGCAAGGCAGATAGGTCTGGATCACAAAGTATCCAATCTTCCTCTTCAGATGGAAATGGGCAGTCATCACTGTATATTCACCTATATGGTAGAAGAGAAACTTAAGACAGGGAAAGAGATCCAATGGATCCAGATGGTTTTGTGACTGCTTGCGAACATCTTACCAGTACTGGACTTGATGGTTTCTTTGCCAGCAGTCTGTCCCATTAGGTCATACTGGTTAAGTCTAGATCCATCCGGAGCTACTTCCACTGATAAAGTGGCATTGCGTGTCCAAACATACGTCACCTCTGACAGAGTGTAAGCATCTAAAAAGATATATTAAAATAAAACCCAAAGCACTGACACATATTAAGCAGCATGGGAATAAAATGAATGTTTAACATTGTCACTCACAGCTGCCAAATTTCAGAGGACAAGAATGGAAATCCATTGGAAAGTCCTCAAGATGCATTGGGCATTCAGCTTGCACTGTCAACCTGGATAAATATACACACAAACACACATTACACAACAGACACCCCTCAAAGTTATCTGTTATTACTTTGAGGGGTGTCAATTTAGTTTTTCTCAATCGATTTGACACATTTCTCCAAATGAATGTAGTTACTCAAAATAATTAACACAGCAAACTAAACACTCTTCAGTTCAGTATTCACCGCATAACGAAGCTCTGCAGTTTATTATATTATTGCATTTATCAAAAATAAATACTAACATCAAAACTACAAGTGTGATCTCTGTTGATGTAATAACGCATTCAGCTGTAGATATACAAATACATGAATGACAATACAAGTTTTTCATGTTCTTTAATGACGAGTTTAGTTGTATAATGATGAGTTATCACCCAATGAATGAATGAATGAATAGATGAATAAATAATCTTTTAAAATCAATTAACTTTATAGATCTTACCTCTCAATTACATCTGGTCAAAGAATTTCATTAACATCATAGCATATTATATTTTCATGAGTCATGCATTGTAGGAAAAAAAGCTTGAATGCTGGATCCATCCATGTGCCTCAACCACAGGCCTCTTCCATCGCTTGAGAAAGACTTACTTGGTTGTATAAATTTCATCTCCAAGAGGAGAACATGACGGAAGAAACACTATCCTGAAATATGGGTGATGCTCAAACTACTCTTGCACCAGTGCTGAATGGGGAAATTGGACATTGTCGCACACAACTACACAACTTTGCAGCCCCAAGACACCAGTGGATTGCAGCACTTGTTTTCCAGGGACATTGACTGTGGCACAATGTTCATATTGGGCTGGAAACTCTGTTCAGCTTCTCTCAAGTAAAGACCATAATTTATGACATGGTGAATTTGGATGACTCTGATTTTATTTGAAACCCGTCTGTACCCTATCCTTCTGCCTCTCCTCCCCCGTTACATTTTGCTCTCCCCTTGCCCTCTGTCCATGTCTTCTTACATTTTCTTCTCTTGCTCTTTCCACTAATGCCATTGTCTTCCACTCTACCATCTCTTCTCCCTCTACTCCTCTTCCAACATCCTCAGCTCTTATTGCTCCATCTTTTTAGCTGTGTTAATAACTAGGAAATGTACATTGTGTGTAATACTAACTCAGCAGATATTTATTTAGCACTATATTAAGAACATTCCAAGTGCAACTGATAATTTAATAAATAATAGTTTAGTTTGTTGTGTTTGGAAAAATAACCAATAAAAATCTAAACACTCTAAAAAATGCTGGGTTGTTTTAACCCAATGTTTGGTCAAATATTGACTAACCCAGCAGCTGGGTTGTTTTAACCTTGCGGTTGGGTTAAATGTTTGCTTAAGACAACCCAATCGCTGGGTTAAAATAACCTTATTGCTGGGTTAGTCCATATTTGACCCAGCATTGTTTTTTTTTTACCTGATACATTAAAATTTTGGTTGGCAGTATGAACTAATGTGAACACATTTGAGAATTATATACAGTGCTTTGATAACATTATGCATATGATTTGTAGTTTGTATGAAATGGATGAAAACTTAAAGTCTGTTTAGGACGATTACAAAGTGTTCAGATCACTGTATTAATTGTTTTGAGAGCAGTGATCTGAGAAAAACTGTATTACATAAATTGTATAAAAAGGAATTTTCCCACCATCAGAGCAATTACTGCTTGAAATACTGTTAAATTAACCCTACCTTTCAAAAGTCTGAGGTCAGTAAGATTATTATTATTATTAGCCAAAAATGAATACTTTTATTCAGCAAGGACACATTAAATCGACCAAAAGTGTCCGTAAAGACATTTATAATCTTACAAAAGATTTCTATTTCAATTGGGGGCTTTTTCTTTTTTTTTGTGCAAATATTGAATAATTTGATGAATTAAACAGCACATCATCATTGATCACTATAGCACATGTAGTAATATGGGCACCTCATGGTGTACAGTAGAGTGCCGTTCTCCATGATGCGCAGCAGTTTGTTAGGCATGGTCATGTTGTGAGCCACAGATTTCTTGCCGTTGTGAAAGAAAGTGTCTGGGGTCCAGATTTTACTGGCCATCAGGTTGTTGAGACGCAGGATGTTCATCGGCCCGTGAAACTTAAGACGCTCGTCTGTCCATCGCTGACGGAAAAACACATCCACTGTATATTCCTGAGGACAGAGAGTGACATACCAGGAGCTTTTGGAGATCAGAGTGCAATAGTGCAAGACATTCTTCACTCACTGCTTATGTGCATCAGGCAATACCTGACACAGTAAATGTGTTTCGATTTAAAGTCTGAATCCACTAGCCAGAATCAGAAAAGGATAGAGCATTTTTTTTTGGAATTTGTTTTGGTGACAGGAGCTTCCACAGCACAAACAGAAATCAAGAGTAGCGTCAGTTCTGGCAGGTCACATTAATCAAGCTCACATCAGCTGACTGTCAGCTGAACACGTCTACCTATAGGAATATGACGTCTTTCACAACATACATTTATAATACATATATAAACTCCTTCAGTACTATCAGTCGATTTACCCTCCTCCATCCCCAGCTCCTCCTCTCGTCCAGTTAGGATTTGGTATTCTGATTCCCCTTTGAATCAGACTAAATTCCCAAATTGTTTTGTACATTTATGCAATACATTATGTTGGTTCTGTTCTGTTTACCATAAGGGGGGTTATCACTGCTCTCCCTGCTCTTATCCAAGCTAGGCTGCATGGATGGGCAGGGAGTTCTTGCCCAGAACAGAACCATACTGCCAGTCCAAACTATATGCTAATAGTCAGTCATCTTTGACGATAGTGATCCTGACAGAATGACAGTGACAGGACACATATAATAAAAATAGAACAAGTAAATAGGAAACAACAATATACAAAAAAAAGTCAAATCCTTTTTTCTTTCTTTCAGTTTTTCTCAGCTCAATACTATTGTATTATAAAATATACTATTATCAGGATAACAAATCTGAAAAGCTGATTTTTTTGTTTTTAATTCATATATTTATTCATCAAGGACAAATGTTATTAATCAATAGTGACAGTAAAGACAAGTATAATTATTTATGTTTCAAAATAACTGCTGTTCTTTTGAACTTTCCATCACCACAAAAATAATAAGCTGAACTGTTTTCAACACTGATAATAATTATAAATATGTCTTGAGCAGAAAATCTGCATATTAGAATGATTTCTGAAGGATCATGTGAGACTTAGTAATGATGCTGAAAGCTTTGCTATCATAGGAATTTATTAAATTTAAAACATAATTAAACAGAAAACTGTTTTAAATTAACATTTAACAATATTACTGTTTTACAGCCATGGTGAGCATAAGTGACTTCTTTCAAAAACATTTAAAAAAAAATTATAAAATCTCCCCTTTTATCTATCTATCTATATATATATATATATATATATATATATATATATATATATATATATATATATATATCTGTTATATCTATATATATGTTTGTGTGTGTGTGTGTGTGTGTGTGTGTACATGTATACAGTATGTATATGTGTGTATGCATACTGTATAAGAATGTATGCATGTATTTTTGTTAAAACCACTAGTTTTGGACCAGTATTCTTATGGTGTGTACTTTTATATATTTTGTGAAGATGTGCCTCTTCTAGCAGTCTTTATCTCTTTTTTTGCTTACTGTCATACTCATATGGATTACTCATATGTTCCCTACCTGCTGTTAAGCCTTACACCTTTAAAGATAACTTATGGACTGGACAAAAATGGAAATGGGGGTTGGGGGGTTATGATTGTATTTGTAATGGTACATTTTAAAGCTCAATAAAGAATATATATATATACAGGTCCTTCTCAAAAAAATTGCATATTGTGATAAAAGTTCATTATTTTCCATAATGTAATGATAAAAATTAAACTTTCATATATTTTAGATTCATTGCACACCAAATGAAATATTTCAGGTCGTTTATTGTTTTAATACTGATGATTTTGGCATACAGCTCATGAAAACCCAAAATTCCTATCTAAAAAAATTAGCATATCATGAAAATGTTCTCTAAACAAGCTATTAACCTAATCATCTGAATCAACTAATTAACTCTAAACACCTGCAAAAGATTCCTGAGGCTTTTAAAAACTCCCAGCCTGGTTCATTACTCAAAACCGCAATCATGAGTAAGACTGCCGACCTGACTGCTGTCCAGAAGGCCATCATTGACACCCTCAAGCGAGAGGGTAAAACACAGAAAGACATTTCTGAATGAATAGGCTGTTCCCAGAGTGCTGTATCAAGGCACCTCAGTGGGAAGTCTGTGGGAAGGAAAAGTGTGGCAAAAAACGCTGCACAACGAGAAGAGGTGACTGGACCCTGAGGAAGATTGTGGAGAAGGACCGATTCCAGACCTTGGGGGACCTGCGGAAGCAGTGGACTGAGTCTGGAGTAGAAACATCCAGAGCCACCGTGCACAGGCGTGTGCAAGAAATGGGCTACAGGTGCCGCATTCCCAAGGTCAAGCCACTTTTGAAGCAGAAACAGCGGCAGAAGCGCCTGACCTGGGCTACAGAGAAGCAGCACTGGACTGTCACTCAAATTTTGCATGTCATTCGGAAATCAAGGTGCCAGAGTCTGGAGGAAGACTGGGGAGAAGGAAATGCCAAAATGCCTGAAGTCCAGTGTCAAGTTACCCACAGTCAGTGATGGTCTGGGGTGCCATGTCAGCTGCTGGTGTTGGTCCACTGTGTTTTATCAAGAGCAGGGTCAATGCAGCTAGCTATCAGGAGATTTTGGAGCACTTCATGCTTCCATCTGCTGAAAAGCTTTATGGAGATGAAGATTTTGTTTTTCAGCACAACCTGGCACCTGCTCACAGTGCCAAAACCACTGGTAAATGGTTTACTGACCATGGAATTACTGTGCTCAATTGGCCTGCCAACTCTCTTGACCTGAACCCCATAGAGAATCTGTGGGAAATTGTGAAGAGAAAGTTGGGAGACGCAAGACACAACACTCTGGATGAGCTTAAGGCCGCTATCGAAGCATCCTGGGCCTCCATAACACCTCAGCAGTGCCACAGGCTGATTGCCTCCATGCCATGCCGCATTGAAGCAGTCATTTCTGCAAAAGGATTCCCGAACCAAGTATTGAGTGCATAACTAAACATAATTATTTGAAGGTTGACTTTGTATTAAAAACACTTTTCTTTTATTGGTCGGATGAAATATGCTAATTTTTGAGATAGGAATTTTGGGTTTTCATGAGCTGTATGCCAAAATCATCAGTATTAAAACAATAAAAGAACTGAAATATTTCAGTTGGTGTGCAATGAATCTAAAATATATGAAAGTTTAATTTTTATCATTACATTATGGAAAATAATGAACTTTTATCACAATATGCTAATTTTTGAGAAGGACCTATATATATATATATATATCGTATCAACCTCAAAACTTGCATAGTGTGTATTTTAGCATGTCTTAGTATTTTGTTCCTCCTACTTTTGCTTTAATGGCATCTAGATTTTAAATTTGATTTCACAAATGCAACGTGGTCTCAGACTTTGGATGTCACTGTAACTCTTTTTCAAAAGCATCTACAAAATAGTATAAAAGTAAGACTGAATGGGCTTCTTCAGCAAGATCCAGTGACTTTTCAGTTCTCTCATTGTGATCATTGTCTGTGTATAATGTGTGTTTCATCTTCCTCTCTATAGTACTAGAAAGTGGCAAGGTGTCAGAAGAGCTTCACATCAGTGCATTATATCCTAATCCCTAAGGCACAGCACTGCCATGCACCGACCGACCCCCAGGGTGAAGGCGGGCATCCTGTTTCCATGGCAGCACAGAGACAGAAAAACACAATGTTATGTACGTAAAAGAAAATACTTATGCACTCCCACACTCATACAGGAAAGATAACATTGTGTGACAGTATATGCTGTCACTGGACCACCAGAGCCCCGCAACACTTACAGAACCTATTTGTAATGCTTTGTTTCCTTTCATTCTTCCATCTATATCAGCTTTCCCAAAATCACAATCATACTGTAGTAACAAACCTATTATGGCTCCATGCTAAGTTAATTCCAGTACTGTTATAAAATCTAAAACCTTTATCTCAGGCAAAGTTTAAGAAAAGCTTGCCTGGTCATTTGATATTCTTGCTAACGTCTTGCAACATTACTCTCCATTATGCTGGAGTCCCACAGAACTCCTCAAGCAAACAGACAATACTTGTCACTTTCCATTCTGTCATATCATAACCACACAGCCTGAAGGGAGTGGGACAGTAAGACAAAAAAAAAAAAACCTGCTTTTGTGTTCCTCCATATGTCTGTTATACGGCATTACAATGTATGTAATTGTGCAACACTAAAACTAAGTTCTAATCATTTGTAATGACATTTAGGAAAATTTATTTCAGAACACAAGGTTTCATTTCACACATACACTATATTACATTAAATTGCATTGACCAAAAGTGACAGTACATATTGATAATATTACAAAACATTTCTATTTCAAATAAATGCTGTTTTTGAGCATACTATTTAATGACAAAAAAAGCAGCACATCTGCTTTTAACATTATAATAAAAAAAAAATTCTTGAGCAGAAAATCAGCATATTTGAATGATTTGGATATGAAGGATCATGTGACAAATGCCAAACTTTTGAATGGTAGCGTCTGAGGGTGCAAAAAAATCTAAATATTGTGAAAATCGGCGTTAAAGTTGTCTAAATGAAGTCATTAGCAATGCAAATTACTAATAATAATACAGTAGGAAATTTACTCAATATCTTCATGGAACATGATCTTTACTTAACACACACACACGTCTGGTTCACTATCTTTGTGGGGACTATCCATAGATGTAATGGTTTTTATATCGTACAAACTGTACATTCTATCCCCTTACACTGCCCCTGCCCCTAAACCTATCCATCACAGGAAAAATTCTGCATTTTTACTTTCTCAAAAAAACTCATCCTGTCTGATTTATAAGTCTTTTGAAAGGTGGGGACCACTGGTAGGTGATCTCAGGCTTTACTATCCTTATGGGGACATTTGGTCCCCACAATATAAACAAGGGCACACACACACACACACACACACACACGCACACACACACACACACACACACACACACACACACACACACACACACACATATATACACATACATATATATATATATATATATATATATATATATATATATATATATATATATATATACATACATCATGCACAACTTTCATTTATTAGTACTGTGGAAACCTGTGCCATTACATAGGAGAATTACAAAGCGCAGTGTTAACAAAATTATGCAAATCTCTCTAGAATCTCTCTAGAATGGGGAGACATGCGATTCAAGCAATGTACTTGGGTAAATCCCAAAATAATTTCCCAAGAGCACCCAGAAAAAAACCCCCATAGAAATACGTAGTGTGATGGTCGTCCTGACATAATAATGTCTTTACGAACAGATATTTCCCTACTACAGGATAGTGAGAGTATTCAGTGGGGTTTAGAAAACACTCCACCAGACAGTAAAAGAGGATAAATAAATAATGAATGAATGAAAATCCTTTTTCTTCCATCTGACCTTTTTTTTCCTCTCTATTCTAAATATTTGAGAGCAGACAGTGTGAAGTGGGGAAAAGAGGAGTACTGAGAAAAGCTTTTAGCCAACAGCAGGTACCAAAAGCTAGGAATAGACAACAGATGGAAAACAAGGAATGTGGGAGAGCGATAGCGAGGTAAGAACAGAAAATTGATAACCAACCGGACAATACCATGTATTTTTGATAAATATCATTTGATTCACATTATACACAGCTCATCTGATGTGAAACTACTGTCTTACCATGTCTGTATCTGAGACTGGCCCAAAACTGGTCACATAGATATCAGTCTTCACTTCTGTCACTCGATCTATGTCACACAGAACAAAGAAAGTCCAAATTACGTTAACAACCAGGAACTAAAAATACCAACCTTTTCACAACCGTCTTTATGGCTAATGCGTTATATTCAAAGTTCACTGAAACCATATAATAGCTTTATATGAAAGCAAGCTTCAATTTCAGCCTGCTCTTCATATAACACGTTTCAGCAGATGAGTCATGTGGATTACTTTCATGGTGTTTTTTGAAGCTTAATAAATCAGCATTCACTTTAACGGTTGAAAAACAGAAAATCAGATATTCTGCCTAAGATCTCGTTTGTGTTTCACTGATGAAGGAAACTTATTCAGTGTTCAAATGATATGGAGGTGAATAAAAGATGTGACATTTCATTTCTGAGCTAACTATTACTTTAACTTATCATTAGTGGAACCATGGCAACACTTCATCCTGGCTCTTAGCCCGACTGCATGTCCACTGACTCCAGTGTATGCGTATGTGTGTGCTAGTCTCTGTAAATCTCAAAAGGAAACACTCACAAGAAATCTATTTGTCTCATGGTGGGCGTTGCTTGATCCATGGCGTCTTTCATGTTGCCAAGCTCAGATCGTACAAACAATGGCAAGGGTCACATACATATACAATAACACTGACAGACTACACAAACAGGGTTTGTTGACTGTCAGGTGGAGCTGAGATTTCTGGTTTTGTTTTCCTCTCCTTCAGTCAGTGTTCTCAGGTCATCAACACCTCATTATAATTAGTTTAACAGTGGTGAAATCAGGTCATAAACATTGAATCACTTAAATGTTTCTTAACACATAATGTTACTTTTTTTAAAATCCAGCTACTGATTTCCCTCCCTGTTGTGCTAAATCCATAGATCTATATGAGTAACATTTATGAAATTCCTAAATAGAAAAAACAATCACTGTAATTTGCTTATTGGTATATCAAGTGCATTTAATTGTAAAAACTTTGCACATTTGAATAGAGTAAAACAACAGCTCTAATTCCTCAATTATCACACACTTTCTTACCTCCAAGACCAGGTCTCAGCCTGTTGTCGTAGCCATCGAGTAGCCGGTCCAAAATCCGTGTGAACAGGGTTATGTTGTTTTTAAAGGCATCCGAGCCAGATACCTCTGCCTCAGAACTACACAAGATACATTTGGCATCACAAAAGTCTGTTACATAAACATACTACACAGAGTTGCAAACAGAGAAAGCTTTGCTCTAGTAGTCTAATAAAGTTATGAGAGGATGAGACCATCTGTCAAAAGCACAAATACGGCAGCTGTGCCAAAACACCTGAGCCTTCATCTTAGGAAACTTGTCTCCGAATGGCCTGTATACTAACATACCCCTTCCCTGTAGGTGTTTGCATTTTGACATACAAATTTATGTAATTATCATAATTATTCATTTTGCGGGCAAAATACAGACTTTTTTTTCTAAAAAATGTAAATCGCCACACTGCCATAATTTAGTTGCAAACACTGAAGCAAAGGATTCACTAGTATTTTTGAATAATGTCAATTACAGCAGAAAATTAAATGAACTTATACCCCAGAGTTAGTGTAGACACTGACAACGCAAGGAAGTAGTTGTAGCATGCAGAAATATTTTGCTCATATTTCTGTTAAAGCACTTTCATTAACTCTTAAATACATAAAAATGGGTATACCATTATCTAAACCATCATTCTTGTGGTGGGAAGACTGTACTATGCAAATAACTGTTATTAATAACAGACAACTTACATATAACAAAGTTAATAAGTGATTTATCACACTAGAATTATGTTACGTATAACATGTGTAATAAACGGTGTGTATTTGTTTGTTACCGACAGTCTTGTTTACCCATGCCATGACCCTACCCTGCAGAGGATAAGCGGTTTGGAGAATGAATGGAGTCTAGTTTACTTTTATTCCAAGTTGCCTTGATGATTTTTGCTAAAAAAATATATTACCAAAATTACTATCTGTGGTCATCACCAGGCTGTCCATTGAGACTGAACTAGGAACAATCCTTTAAATTCTGATTAAGTAATGCATAATTCCTCCAATATGTATGTGACTTTTTGGGTGAAACTTTCTGTATGACTTTCTTTCTTCTGTGGATATTTTGAGAAAGAAAGAATAATGTAAGAAAGAATAATGTAATTCAATGGTTTGACCACTGACTTCCATATTGAATGGACAAAAAACAAAAACAAAAGAGTAAGTAACTAATGACAGACATGTCTTTTTTTCGCACAAATCATTTTTTGTCTATTTCAAAACTTTACTATGCTTTGGTTATATTGTAAAAAAAAAACTGTGAAAATCATAACAATTAAGCTTTTCTGACCGTCTTTTGTTTTGCTTACCATGCACGCCATAAAACCAGCAGAAACAGGTAGATAAGAAATCCATTCGAGTGACCCCATCGCCGATTCATTGTTGATTATTTCCTGCCAAAGAAGTCATTTCAGTCTATAACATCAGTTTAAACGATTTATATAACAAAGAATCATGACAAAACTTCCAGGGACGTTTATTTCCGCTTGTAAGCGTTCTGCGTTTGAAAGTAAAGTGGACACGCGCATCTCCAGAGCGCGCGCTAATGTCAATGAGCTAGAGCAAGACAGAGAGGAGCGAGCCTCTGGGTTTCAAAAGTTTTACATCGTAAAACTGTTGCAAACATAACAGCCAGACTTACAGTGCTTCTACATTACAACAGAGAGAAATGAAAACGGTCTAAACTGAAGGAAAATAAGGTCTATTTGGCTATAAGTTTGAATAGTCCGCATTTCCACAGCTTTTGAAAAATGTTCGATTATTTACCAAACCAAAAAAAGAGATGTGTATGAAAAATAAAGACAAATTACCTTCGTTTTATCAGTGTAGCTCCTGTGAGACAAAGAAATAAAAGTTGTAACCCTGAAGCTCGTGCTCCCAGCGGTGTCTCATCCGTTAAGATTGATGGAAACTCCCAGGGCGCGCGCAAATGCATATAGACTGGCACGTGAGAGTGCAGATGCATGGAATATGCCTTCAGTGAATCTTTACGGAAACATGATCAAGATGCGTCCCCTGGTCGCCAAGACACACAATCCTTCTGTATGTCCTGAGCTGCTCATCTGAATGCTGGATCTGCTTATGAAATCCATACAGGCGTAAGCCCGGAGAGCATCAAGTAGCCAAAAGACGCAAGAGGGGACACCGGGTCCTAGAGCGAGCACAGCTTACACTTCTGCCCACTGGAGAGCGCATTGACATCATATGGACTACTCATCAATCAATTGTGTTGAACAAAAAGTAGGCTACTAATACCCAAAATACCCCAAATTAAAATTCTGTCGTCATTTACTCACCCCCATATGTCATTCAAAACCTGTATGACTTTCTTTGTTCTGTGGAACATAAAATAAGTTATTTTGAGACTATGAAACTAAATAGTCACTAAAACTGCTTGGTTACCAACATTCTTCAAAATATATTCCACTCAAACTTCATATTATATATTATATTCATATATAGTCCACAAGACAAAACAATAGCTGAATTTATTTAAAAATAACCCCTTCAAAAGTTTATGAACCATTAATTCTCAATCCTGTGTGTATCCATTCACAGTGAGGACAACTGAGGGACTCAAACACAATTACTAAAAAAGGTTGAAACATTCACTGCTCCAGAAGGATACACATTACACGATGCATTAAGAGCTGGGGGGTGAAAACTTTTGAACAGGATAAATTGTCCACAATTTTCTTATTTTGTTTAAATACTTTTTTTTTTTCCTTTTTTTTTTGTTCATTTAGTGCTGCCCTTCAGAAACAACAGAAGATACTTACATGTTTCCCAGAAGACAAATTAAGTACAATTTACCTTGATCTCCAAATTCAATAAGTTTTCACCCAACCCCCCGCGGGACTCAAGAACAACCATCAGAAAACAAAAAAACAGCCATGGACCATCCAGGTAATGACACACAGGATTGAGAATCAATGGTTCATAAACTTTTGAATGAGTCATTTTTAATAAATTCAGCTATTTTGTCTTGTGGACTATGTAAACATTTTTTATGTAAAATATCTTATTTAGGACAGCACTAAATAAAAACTAACATGCATTTTGTATGATCTCTATATTATTTAGTTAAAATTATTCACATTTTCACAGATTCTGCAAGCGGTTCACATACATTTTCTTGCAACTGTATAGGTCTATAATATATTTCTTACATGTGTTCACTACCGTTTGTGGTCTGTATGGGCCTATATAATATGCTGCATTTATTGTTTTGGGATTTTTCTCTCTCTATGTCAGTTTGACACATTCATGTCGTTCCAAACCCATAAGACCTTCGTTCATCTTCGGAACTCAAATTAAGACATTTTTGAAGAAATCCGAGAGCTTTCAGGCCCCACCATAAATGAGAATAGTTTTTGTGAGCAAAAACAAACCAAAATAAATTTAAATAACTTTATTAATCAATTTCGTTCTGGCCTGTGCCAGTCTCAGTAGTGACCGAAATTCTCATCTCTCTCATGTCTTGGTTCAATCCAACATAGTCACTCTCAATTGCTTAATTTCTGAAGATAAGGTTCTTGCATACATCACTTTGCCTTTTCGCCTCAAAGTATAATGTGAAAAAAAGAAAAGAAAAGGTGTGCGTTTTTGAAAAGGCTAACTCCTAAACAAAAATTAAACGTATTAACAAGATATGATACATTTCCATATACTATTTTAGATATTGTATTCAATTTTAGATACTGTTTCATGTTTGTTTACACATTAAAATCTGTATTTTATTTTCTTGTGTCTGTGTCATGGATATTACTCAAGGAAGATACAATTTCAATCTTATTTATGCTGACATTTGTTGACATTTTCTGACATATAAGATGTATGGCCAGAGGAGCTCTGCGGCAGAATGTACACACTGACAGGGCCCATAACCAATATGTCAAGACCCAGATAAAATGAACACGAACGACATACTACCTAAACATGAGTGTGTCTCTCTGGCTCATGCACATGCATTGTGTCAAAGTCTTCATTAATTATAGATAACAAAATACTTTTTTGGACAAAGTCACTGTTTACTGAGAGAAAGATATATGCAATTTTGTGTTATTGCCCACACAATGATTAGTCTGTGTTTTCATAAAAATCCAGCTCGTGAAATCCAGTTTATGTGGTGCTGCTGTAGCATGTGCTCTTGAGTTTAACCATAGGATACTCCAGGGAAACAAATAAAAGACAACCACTAATTCATGCAGTGCCTATTCTATCTTTCAAGACAAAACAAAAATGGTTGCAATATTTATAATATGTATTTTTAAAGATAATTAAATTGTTCATTTGTGACTTTTATAAAGGCCTATATACACAGTATTTAATTTTACACACGTATAGTGAGAAGTACAGGCCTATATAATAGGCTGCATTTATAGTTTTGGGATTTTTCTCTCTCTATGTCAGTTTGACACAGATAGGGACTTTAAATGAATAACTTAGTTCACCCAAAAATTTGAATTCTGTCATTAATTACTCACCCTCATGTCGTTCCAAACCTGTAAGAACTTCATTCATCTTCGGAACACAAATTAAGATATTTTTAATGAAATCCAAGAGCTTTTAAGGCCCTCCATAAACAAGAGTACTTTTTGTGTTCAAAACCAAACTAAAATAACTTAAAATAACTTTTTTCAACAGTGCAGTCGTTCACGCCTGTGCCAGTCTCATACGCTGTTTACGTTGTATCCCGCGCATGCGTCGTGGTGCTCACGTGAACAGCATCGGCTGCTGTAGATCTTAAGAGAGCGGCGCTGTGCGCTATTTACAACGGAAACTGCGTAGGAGACTGGCACAGGCTAGAAATAAATTGTTGAATAAAGTCGTTGTTTTTGTTTGTTTTTGTGCACAAAAGGTATTCTTGTCTCTTCGTAAAATTAAGGTTGAACCACTGGATTCACGTGGACTATTTTAACTACGTCTTTAATACCTTTCTGGACCTTGAGAGTGTTAATTAAATAGCTGTCAATGGAGGTTTCAGAGAGCTCTCGGATTTCATCAAAAATATCTCAATATTTGTGTTCCGAAGATGAATGAAGGTCATAGGGGTTTGGAACAAAAGGAGGGTGAGTAATTAAAGACAGAATTTTCTTTTTTGTGAGAAGGTTATCACTTTGATATTCAAGCTTTTTAATGCCTTGCAGGTACCACAAGATTACTTCCACGAGTGAACTATGTTAATAACCTCCATCGGCTAAACCCAAGAAATTACGAGTGATATTATACTGCCCCCTGCTGTCATGGACAGAAAGTGCTTCTGCGGGAATGGGATGAAAACCAGAACCAGAAATCTTTTTTTTAAACAGATAAGGTTTCTATAAAGAAGGATTCTTCAATAGTTAGGCTATGTCACAAGACATGCATTAAATAGATAAAAAAAAAAATATATATATATATATATATATATTTTTTTTTTTACATATTTTACATAAGTCTTATATACTGAAGAAAAATACATACATACATACATACACTATAGTGGTTAAGTGCTCATGGTTCATGCATTGTCTACATTGTTTCATGTAAGTAAAAAATCATTTTAATAATCAGATTTATTTTACTGACAGCACTCCAGTAATTGTGATTTTGCTTGCCTATTTGTGTAGAAAGGAAGCATCTCAGATGTCGTCAGCGCGGTCTCCATGGCAATACATCACACACTCTGTGAGACGCCTTCGCAGGAAGCTGACGTGATGAGTTTGTTATTTCCTTAAAATGATGCATCTTGTCTATGTATGTGTTTGGGTTGGGCTCTGAGTCACCGTGTCATTGTATCATCTCTGATGACTGATTAAGCAGATGTGTAAAAAATAGAGAGTGGTGAAATAGGAGTGAAAGAAGAAAAAAACAAAGGGGATTTTTTAATTGGGGTGTGCATATGTCAACCTGATTTATATGTATTTAGTGTATTTATTTATATTTATTGCATAATATTTTTAATAATGTATTGATAAGTTATTATGCTGCTACTTATATTTTACTTTGAATCTAATTTAAATAGTAAACAGTGAAATCTGAATGTAATTTACAATACACAACTTCAAATCACTCCCCTTTATATACCGATCAGGCATAACATTATGACCTAATATTGCGTTGGCCCCCCTTTTGCTGCCAAAACAGCCCTGACCCGTTGAGGCATGTAAACCACTTGACCCCTGAAGGTGTGCTGTGGTATATGGCACCAAGATCTTAGCAGCAGATCCTTTGAGTCATGTAAGTTGTGAGGTTGGGCCTTCATTGATCTGACTTTTTTGTTCAGCACATCCCACAGATGCTCGATTGGCTTGAGATCTGGGGAATTTGGAGGCCCAGTCAACACCTCAAACTCGTTGTGCTCCTCAAACCATTCCTGAACCATTTGTGCTTTGTGGCAGGGCGCATTATTCTGCTGAAAGAGGCCACAGCCACCAGGGAATACCGTTTCCATGACAGGGTATACATGGTCTGCAACAATGCTTAGGCAGGTGGTACGTGTCAAAGTAATGTATGGATTAGGGGTGTGCATTGGCACTGCCCTCACGATTCGATTCTACGATGCATTGCGATGCATCAAAATTCTACTGCACACAACAAGGCAAATTTTTAATCAGTCATGAGGCAATACAAGCAGTCAGATATTGAACAACAGATTTTATTGGCTGCTATGTGTGTATTATCACTCTCCTGTATCTTAAAATAAAATAGAATGGTACAGGGTATTGGATATGGCATTTTCAAACCTGAAAATAAATGGTGATATAATCGATTATGGAACTTTGCCGCATCGATTTTGAATCGTGCATGCCCCGCATTGCAATGTATCACCGAATCGATTATTGTTGACACCACTAGCTATAATATGACCAACAGACCATGTGGGAACTTTCTGTTAACATCTCAAACTTCCTCTTTGGACAATTCTTATGTGTCCATAGAATAACCACCTAAAGTCATAACAGGAACATTATAATATGACCAACAGAGGACCATGTGGGAACATTCTGTTAACATCCCAAATGTTACCTTTGTCACGTTTTCCGTGTGACTATAGAATAACCAATATGGGACGTCCACCTAAAGTCCTATTGGGAACCATCATTATTATTATGACAAATAGAGGACCATGTGTGAACATTCTGTTAATGTCCCAAATGTTACCTTTGTCACGTTTTCCGTGTGACTATAGAATAACCAATATGGGACGTCCACCTAAAGTCCTATTGGGAACCATCATTATTATTATGACAAATAGAGGACCATGTGTGAACATTCTGTTAATGTCCCAAATGTCCTCTTTGTAATGTTGCCGTGTGACCATAGAATAACCAATATGGGACGTTGACCTAAAGTCATTTCAGGAACCTTGAACTGCAGCACTTTCATAACCAAAAGAGGACATTTTAGGAATGTCCCTAATGTTCTATAAAGGTGACTCTCGTCACCTTTAGAAAACCTTTAGGGAACGTCGTCAAGGTTGCAAGAACCTCTCCTTCTACGTGGGACCTGAGTATTGTTGCTGACTGTCTGTCCATTTATGACCACAGTGTACCCATCTTCTGATAGCGTGCCGTCACAAATCCAAATAATCTCAAACTTGTTTCTTGAACCTGACTGGGAGTTCACTATCCTCAAATGGCCTCCACAGTCACAAGATCTTAATCTAATAGAGCATGGGATGAGGTGGAATGGGAGATTCACATCATGGATGTGTAGCCGACAAATCTGCAGCAACTGCATGATGCTATCATGTCAATATGGACCAAAATCTCTGAGGAATGTTTCCAGCACCTTACTGAACCTATGCCACAGATTTAAGGCAGTCCTGAGGGCCATTGTTACATAATGTAATCTATGGTTGTAATGTATGGTTTAGAAAAAGGGTGTTGATTAAATATTTAATATGATTTGTGATAACCATTTAAAAGAAGAAAAGACGGCACGTTGTCAGGCTTCATGCAGTTATTATTGATATCAGCACAAATATTCAAAACATATAGCACAACACAGCTGAACTTGCTAACATTTTTGTACAAAGAGTAAAAACAGAACTATGCTTAAGACCCCAAAAAGAAATAAAATCAGTTTGCTGCACAGACAAATCATTTTGATCAGCATCTAAAAGGTTTAATTTTAAGAATATATGTCCAAGCATGAATTCATTAGAAAATTTCACTAAACTGTCATTCTTTAAATAAAAAAGAAAAAAAAGTTTTGCTGTACCCACACGTCTACATAACGCTACCTAAATGGTAGGCATAAAGCAATTCCATCTGGGAAAACAGGTTACTGATAAGAAAAAGAAATAACACAGCAACTTTAGCAATCTATGGGTTCTAAGATCAGTGATCAGATTACCGATCACATCCCAATATAAATCAATAAAGAACATTTTTTGAATACCTCATCAGAACCACAGAAACCTTTGAATATTTTCACAACACATCCTGGCTGATCTGCTACAGTGACAGTCACTTGTGTTTTTTGCTGCACTCCCTTACGAATTTCAACAGATTCTTGTAACCCTGCTTAGCTTTGGATCTCAAGGCCACTAGGTGGAGTCAGTGGCTTTAATGGAGGCTCGTAGAGAGCTGGGAGAATGTAAGGGTTCTCCACTCCTCTCTCCAGCCCTTTTAAAAGATCAACATGTTTTATGTCCATGAGCATATCCCAGAGGGAGCAGGTGAGTCCATGGATGGGCAGCGCTGGTTACAGGATGGCACAGAAGAACTTCTTCTCCCTGAAGGGGTTCTCGGACGCAGGCACAGGGGACAGCAGAGGATCCTCTTTAGCATGGGCTTCGCAGTATGATGTCAAATCTGCTGCTGCTTTGGAGACCTAATGTTGATGCATTTAAACACATACAGTCACCAAACACTGTGTTTTCACTCCTAATCAAGTTAATGCTTATTTGGATGAAATATTCATATTCTTCTCACCTTTATCCTGTCAATATTGGCCTCCATCTTGAGCTGCTCCACCAGTTTGCGAGCCTGAGCAATGCTAGCAGTGTTGTTGGTGGCCATGAGGCTTCACGTTCAGGCCTGTTGCACTGGAACACAGGAGGAAAAATAAATTCAGTGAATTTGACATGACATATACGGATGAAAGATGAGTGTTCAGTTATGTGTCAGTGTGCATTAACTGTCTGTGACTAATTTGATATGTGTGATATAAAAGTGTTACTATAAGTGCTAATATAGTTTTAATGGATGGTGTTTTCAAACAGGTCTAGATTTTTTTTTTTTTTTTATAAATGACTGAAGTTGGTATTGCTTTTCATTTCACTTTCTAAACACGTCAGAATTTATTTTATTACACACAAAATAAGATGTGCAAACTCTATTATAAATTTAATATTTTCCACATAATATTTTTCCACTCTACCATTTAAAAGTTTTTTTTAATGCATTTAATAGATCAAAAATGACAGTAAAGACATTTATAATGTTTCAAATTTGAACTTTATAAAAATCTAAAAATATATATAATAATGTATCACAGTATCCACAAAAATATTAAGCAGCAGTGATAATAGTAAGAAATGTTTATTAAGCACCAAATCAGTATATTACAATGCCTGAACATGTGACTATACATTTTAAAATATATGTAAATAGAAAAGTTATTTTCATAGTAATATTTCATAATATTATTGTTTCAAAAAAGTGCAAGCCTTGGTTTGAAGAGACTTCTTTCAAAAACATTTAAAACCTATTTAATCCAAACTAAAGTGTATTAATTTTCTAACAGTTCCTACATATATCCTTAGATTCCCGTGTTTGGTGGTCAATACCATTAATAAAAATCTGAAATCTGTCACTATGGCAGTGACAGTTTAGCCTGGTTAGACATGGTTTGCTTCTGGCAAACCAGCATGGTCTTTCTTATGAACCTTGTTGACCAAGGAAGTCTGCATGAAAATCACGGATACTGTACCTTACTTGCTTCCAAATTGTCTGCTCACCTTTTAGACTGCAACAAACTCCATATTCATTAATAATAATATTAATTAGTTACATTTATATAGCGCTTTTTTGGGTACTCAAACATATAGAAGGGGGGAATCTCCTCAACCACCACCACCACCAATGTGCAGCATCCACACGAATGATGCGACGGCAGCCATATTGCGCCAGAACGCCCACCACACACCAGCTTATGGTGGAGAGGAGACATGATATTAGGAAGCCAAGATGGACAGAGGCAAATGGGCAAATTTGGCCAGGATGCCGGGATTACACCCATACTCTTTTTCCGAAGGACATCCTGGGATTTTTTATGACCACAGAGAGTCAGGACCTTGGTTTAATGTCTCATCCGAAGGACGGTGCTCTTTGACAGTATAGTGTCCCCATCACTATACTGTATATTAGCTTAGTATAAAAATGATAGACGTCAATAGTCTCCACAGCAAATGCATGTGAGTGCTTCTTACTTATTTGTGTAGCTCTGCCATATGGGTATTGATAGCACACTGTGACACACCTGTCATGACTGTGAGCTCAAATGGTCTGTGGTGTTTTAGAGTTTTTAATCTCAGTCGCCTCTCCTGCAGTGAGGTTAAACACAAAGGCCTGGTGCTGAGAGCAAACAGCAGGGGGCGTTAGACTATCAGCTGTCACACTGACCTCATTCTAGGTAATGAGCCCAACCCGGCTCACTGAAAGAGAGCAGAAACTTCTTATCCCTGAACAACGTCCAGTATTATTTACTCCTCTATTACCACTCCACAAGACACACCATCCCTTGAGTGTTTAAATGTGAATCTAATTCAATATACTGGGTTTAGTCATTAATGAATTTGAAAATTAGAGGAAACCCCAACTTGGCCTAAAGGAAACAAGTTCATCACGACCTATTAACTTTCCACTTGTTAACCAATAAAGCTTGCAAATGTAGTCAGTATCTTGACATCCAAATGTTTATGGCTAATGTCCTCACTCTTATCACATTATCTACAAATCTGTTTCCTGATATTATTACATTATGATTCAACAGTTAATGTGTTATTTTGTATGCCACTGAAAATAACATTATCAGATAAACAAGGGAAGCACTAGCCTAACTGTAAGTTATGCCTGGTTAGAGACAAAGGATTCTGCATTTATTCCACAAAATAATGATAATCCAGACTCCAGTGAGAGCAGCATCTTCATCCTCAGCTCCCAGTAATCTGTTGTAAAGACTGTTTCATTAAACCTAGTGACCATCCCATGCATCTTTGCAATGGACCTCAGTTGCTAGGCAACTGAGATACAGAGCGATCCGACAGCAATGAAACGTTCCGCTCCTAAAATCAAGGATGGAGCTCAGCTCACCAAAGGCGACTTTAGACAGGGGACCCCTATACATCTTAAGAGTTCAGAGAAGGGACAGCTTCAGCACACTGCCTACCTCTGTAAATCAGGCCTAAAGAGACATTTACAGCCAGACAAGGAACATCAACACAAATCCAGGGTGGAGTCAGTGTTTAAAAGCCATTTTTAGATTGCAGTCCCTATTTGTCTTCCGGGAGCTCAAAACTTTACCATATAGGGGGTCAGAGAGAGAAGTGGTTTCTGACACAGGAGGCAAAAGGAGAATGTCAGAGATAGGAAAGAGAATAGTGCCAGTAACTTTGAAGAGTGTGTAGCCTGCTAATATACAGTCCATGCTGAACGTGATGAACTAGAGGCACAGAGATGAGCTAGAGACATCTGTCGCCAGTTAACAATTTACTATCAATGTAGTATCAATTAACCCCAAGAGCTTTCAAATTAGTCTAGAGGGGGTCCATGAAAAATTAGTAATATATAACATATTTTTAAATATTACTCAATGTCTAAAGTCAGAAATCAATCACACTTCACACAGATAAACAAAAATAACCAAAAACGCTGTATTATGCATGCCAGGCCAGTAGTTGGCGATGTCACCACACACCTATAGACTGCAATAATTTTATTCTATTAACAGCCCTGGTTTTTAACGGAAAAAAAATATATCTGCATGCCACTTTGTGGGGGGAAAAATACTCTATAAGCACTTTAAAAATAGATTGTTTAATTTTTATTACTCTAATAGTGGGTAGATTTTTTTTCTTCTCCTCGATAATTAGTTAATTTAGTAGTAGCTACAATATAAACATATAAAAGTCACATGTATATTGGTTTCATTGTGTTTTGGTTTGGTTTAGTTGTAGTTCCTCTTTATATGTTCAGATTTTCCACTATGTATGTAACTAAAAACACTATCTAGTTTCCATGGTTTCTAATTAGTTCACACCTGTTGCCTGTTCTGTTGAATAGCTTCCCTTGTGTATTTATGCTGCCTTCATTATCGTAAATACTAGTTTCCTAGTTAAAAAATTGGACATGAGCGCTCTCTCAAGTCAAAATTTGAATGCGATGAGCTCACAATAACGACTTCAGAATTGGGAAGTAGGAAATTTCCGATAGCGTGTGAAGGCATCATTTAGCCCTTGGTTTTCCTCAGTTCCTTATCTAGTGTTAACGTTGTGCTATAGCGTGAAGTGCTTTGTTTTTCTCTGTGTTTACTGACTGTCAGTTTAATCATCTTCCTGTGGGCTCTCCTGGATTGCAGCAGCTTAACTGTGACAATGAAAGTCAATTATCAGCATCAGAAAGATGTTCATTTTCCCTGTAACTTAATGCACTCTCTTTGACTTTAAAAAAATTATTGATTCGTTCATCAGAAGATTGTTAGGGGGTCTATAAATCAGCAAGTATATATTTTGAAGAGGTACAGGGGGAGCTCATTTAATTTGTATCCCCAGAGAGTGGGCCATATGTGTGCCATTTACCCAAGCCTCATTTCTACAGGAAGGCCAGCAGGGAAATGGAAGTGACGCTGCAGGAAGCATGTGAGAAGTCTGTTATAATGTAACACAACAAGAATAATCAAGGTGTAATATCGAGTCTCCACGGGCTGAAAAGGTTCTTCTTAATGGAACATTCTAGAAGAATTACAACCGAGCAAACGGACGGATGCCCTGCGTTACTGCAAAAACAGTGCTATGAAATTGTAAAAATGGGGTGAACACTGATAAACCCAATAATGGTTCACAAACTTTTATTAGTGCAGGTGTCTTATCACATATCTTTTGGCACTGCAAACAGGGTTTCACCTATTTGTCTTTCTCCTTTTATTTTATTTTTTGTTGCATATTTTCTTTCTGGTTCTCACCTTATTTTTGACTCTTTTCGCCTTCTGCCCGTTTTTGTTTATCTTCAATAGTGAGTTCACCTCCTGTGGTTAGTCTTCAGCCTCTGTTGAGAAAGGAAGCCATGCAGTTAGAGTCCATATGTTCTATATCCCGGTTGTAGCTCTGGGCTGTAGGCCCTTTGCAAGCATCTGTGAGCATGTGTATGTGCGAGTGTGTGTGCATGTGCTGGTTGAAGGGTTTAGAATGTCACACCTTTCCCAGACTGTTTGCAGTGAGAAACACTCCAGACCTGACTGAAGTTTATCTTATGTGCCTATACAAAAGCCCAGCCTGCACAATTGAAACGAAAACAGCTGAACGACTGACTTGCACAATCAGCTGATCAATATGAATCTTTTTGTAAAAATGCAACAGGGTTAAGTAGAACTTTGGTCTTCCTGTATTTTCATCCCACTTTCCCTCTGTCTGTCTCTGTCAATGTGATAAATGGGCCAATTACTCTGCTGGAGAAGCTCTGCAGATGCAGGGAATTCCACTATTGTGAATCACTTCCACACAGAATGTTCCAGCAACATTTAATCTCTTCGCGTCTCTTCTGTCTCAGTGGACAAAGCACCGCCAAAACATTTAAACAATATTAGCGTCCACCACAAGTTGGTAGAAAATGAGTCACTCTATTGCTGCAATACTTTGTTTTTCAACATAATTAACACACTTGCATGTAGTTTCACTGAAGGTAAAATGAATGTGATAACACAGGAATGAGGAACAAAAGTAGCCTCACACTTAAATATAAAACCCCGGTCACATGTCCACCTACGCACAGGACAAAGCTCACTCACAGCTCACAGCTCACAGCTCACTGCTTGTTTAATGGCATAATTCCAGTTGTACTAAATGCTCTGGCTGCCTAATGTCTCTGGACAACATATATACAAAGAAATAATAATAATCTTAATAAACAATTGTATGGAAATAATTTATGAATCTATGATGTTGGTCTATTTAATGATTAATGGTGATGAATATCGCATAAATGACAGTGAAAAAAAAAAACTAACTCATGCATAATTTTTATCCAACCCTGTTAGAAACAGCGGTAATTCTTTTCTTCAGTATTTTGAGATACATCCAAGTAAGACGGATTATCGAAGAAACAAATGTAGGGTGGAGACTTGGTTCAATTCATTGGGTGTTGGATGGAGGCAGATCTGAATGTGAGCTTTTAGCTGATTGTAAGAAAAGGGCATGGTTTAAGTGGACTAAATGATTGGAAATGTCACCAAAGATAAGGTTTCACCTGTAAAAGGAGTTTTTTTGTTGTTGTTTTTTTTATTACGAGGTCAATAAGATCAATGAATCAGTGAATTTCCATTTCATGTCAACTTTGAATCAACTTGATTTAAACATGGTTGATTTAAACCATCAATCGTGTCATATTTGCGTTATTTTGCAGAAGCGCTTTACTCTCACTGGAGTGTGAACAAGTGTCACAGAACGTCATAACATCATTTTAAACACACTTAAATGTATCTAATATAATAAACAGAGCTGCGTTACCTCATACTCATGAGGTAACGCCCGCGACTGTGTCCCATCATAATAAGTCCCGTTGATCGCGAGAAGTGTGTACGTGAAACAATCGCTCCTGCGGCCTTGCTCAGCTCCACAGCACTCGCCCCTGCTCTGCTTCATACTACAGTAACGTTAATAATCGCATCCATGAACATGATTTCTGCCCGAGTCCTATCCCGATTCTTTTCCACCAACTGTGAGGTGAAGACCACATGTCCCAAGATGCTGCGCTCAAACTTGGCATCATTAAACTATGCCTTTGTTTTGAACAGGCGCCCTGTAGCGGGCAGAAAAGTTACATAGTGTACCTTTAGGCTTGGGTATTTAGTGACCCGGGACATCATTCACTATACCTCCTCCTCATTCATCCTCATTCTTTTTTTTTTTAAAGTTAGACATCAACCTTCTTAGTATTCTTCAATCATTATTATAATCATTATAAACAATATTACAAGAAAACTTTTTTTTTTACATTGTCAAAAGTTTTCCCATTCATTTTTTAGTTTAAAAAAAATGGTATAGGTAAAGGGTCGCTATAACAACCCGAGGTGTGTAACTAAGTATATTTTTTCTGCACAACAATAACTGAATCTTTGATGACTGAATAAGTTCAATTCACCTTTATTCCACAATGTGGCATGTCTGATAAACAATGATGAAGTGACGTTTCACTCATAGTTACCGCAGGCAGAAAAAAGAACAGGAAGTATCATCAGCAAAACTTGAAATGGCTCAGCGATTTACTAGAGCAAGTACTGAACGCAATCAAATATTAGCGTCACTGTCACTTGATGGTGGATCTGGTGAAGAAAAAGAGCCAGATGTTGAACGAGGACAGGGATGATGGTATAAAACATCTGCTCAAACTTAACCGTTCCTAGCTCCAAAAGGTAACAAAATATGCTTTATTTTTGTTACTCTAATATCAGAAGAGTTTTATATTATCGCAACAGGTAGAGATCCATCTGTGTTAGACACAGTTCCGGGGTTGCTTTAGACCCAAATATGTAATAAATGATTGGCGAAAGATTCATACATTTAAGGGTTAAGAAGTTTTCAAAAGTATGCAAGTTGAAACTGTGACACAGGGGCTTGTCTAACTCCATCAACATTACAGTAAATGTGAATTGTGTTCAAAACCAATTTTACATCTGTAATGTGGAACACATTTCCATGTGAAACAGGATATTCAACAAGCACAAATGTAGAACAGGCCTTGATTTTGTTCTTTGTGAATTAACTGAATTGTGAAAAGTATGACACCATACCTTTACCAAAATTAGATAAAAATTAGCTTTCTTTCTGCAGAAGCGTGTGTGTAAAATTGTGCTCCAACCCAGGCTCACTGGAAAAATGCATCTTTGGGGACATTTCATTGCTATTGCACGCTTGAATGATCTGCTTCTTGCTTGTTTCGCAGCACTTTCAAAGTGAAATATCCAGTGAGTGGCGCTAAAAGCAAGTTCAGTTTCTCTGAAACAGATGACCATTCATTTGGTGGCAACGTTTTGTTAGGCCTACGTTGGTTGTTGTATTGTGTCATTTTGGTCAGTGAGAAAATTAAATGTCCAAGCTCTTACAACCTTTATAATGGCAGTGACTGTTGGGTCATTTGAAGTCCATAAAAGTGCATCTGTCCGTCATAAAACTGCTCCACACAGCTCAGGGGGGCTAATAAAGGCCTTCTCAAGCAAAGCGATGCGTTTGTGTAAGAAAAATATCCATATTTAAAACTTCAAGCATTTTGAACAGTGAGAGGCGCTACATTTTTTCCTTAAGTTTAATACAGAAGGCGTTTCGCCTGAAGCTAGTTTATTTACTTTATAAAGTTTTAAATATGGATATTTTTCTTACACAAATGCATTACTTCGCTTCAGAAGGCCTTTATTAACACCCCCGGAGCATGTGGAGAAGTTACATGACGGACAGATGCACTTTTATGGACTTTAAATGACCCAAAAGTCACTGCCATTATAAAGCTTGGAAGAGCCAGGACATTTTTAATATAACTCTGATTGTGTTCGTCTGAAAGAAGAATGTCATAAACACCTAGAATGGCTTCAGGGTGAGTAAATCATGGGCTAATTTTCATTTTTGGGTGAACCCTTTAATCAATATTCTGCTCCTGTAATCACAATTTGTCCACTAGTGTTCAGTTCAGCTGGAAACTGCAGTGAATTGTCTGAATAGGTACGTTTTTTAGGGAGTTAGAGGAACTTTTTCCCAGTGAAACAAGGTTATAACATTTCCTCAATCTCAAGAAGACTCAAACTATGCACATCACTCTGTTTCTCTGACGCCTATAATGTCTGCCATACACTAGACTGTCTGTCAGAACAATTAAAAACCTCCCATGTTAATTTGACACAAGCTACCACCCTTCAGTTTTAAATATGAAACGTCTGTGACTGAATTATGAATTGCTCTATGGTTTGTTTCCTCTGGTGTCCAGGTACTTTATCAGACTGTAAAAAACAGCATGTTCTCAAGTAAGATTCAGTCTTATAAGCATAAGACTATACTTCCCCTCATGTGTTATGAGTTAGGAAAGCTAGGCCATTCTCCATAAACTTACTGATAGACTAACACTCATACAATATTCAAAAAGTCCTCTGACTTTATTTATTTGTTATTATTCATAAAACACTATCAATCTAAACTGATTCAAATACAGGATGAGATCATTCAGGATTTTCAAGACTTGTGGTTAATGAAACAGGAGCTTGTGTGTGTGTACAGTGGGTTAAAATGACTTCCTGCAGAATCTGCCATTTAGCCAAGAGCAACACCCAAGGTTCCCGGAGAGTTAACAATATTCCAAACATCCGGGGCTGCATTCTCTACTTTTAACAAAGTCATGCTTATATACCGAAACGTACTCGCATACACAGTTTTTAGTGTCCCCTTATCAATAAATACAAGGCTTTTCCCTCTATCTGCCATTTGTTGCCGATTCAGAGTTTTCAGTTTCAGTTAAGATATAAAAGTAGCCATAAAAATGTAATGTTTTATTCATAACTTAATGTTCCAAAAACTTTTAAGTTATAAAAAATAAAGTGTTGTTAGTTTTTATACAAAGTAAACTATTTACATTCTCATTATGAAGTTTACATTTTGTCAGGTTTTTGCACGAAAAGTAAGACATAGCCTACAGATACATACACTCAAACATATAAACATATAAAAAAAACAACATCCTGCTGTAATCTGAAATAAGGTGGAGAAAAGATGCCTGGTGTGAATATTAGTCAGAGTGGTTGAGTCTACAAACAGAGCATGAAGTAATTTCCTCCTTCGTGGGTATTCTCTCTCTCTCTCTCTCTCTCTCTCTCTCTCTCTCTCTCTCTCTCTCTCTCTCTCTCTCTCTCTCTCTCTCTCTCTGCATTTTTTGAATTAAAAAAAAAATGTCTTGTATGTTTAAATGATTTGGTGTACGGGGAAACATAATTTGTCCTCATAAACTATGTTGTAATACCCATTTAATTATTCACATTTGTGTCCTCATAAACCACATACTGTATACCTGTACACACACACACCACCAGATCCACCCACATTGAACAGTGATGTGAGCTGGGTTTGCTCTTATATTATTCACATCTATTCAAGTACATTCATGCTACATACTGTCAGAGTTACAGAGCTATGTCCTGTTTAATCTGTGTCTGAGTTTTACAACAAGTTGTTTTTTGCTCGGTTTCCTTTTTCCTGCTTCTAGTTAGTCACCTAGGTTACTCATAGTTTGATTATCATTTACACCTGATGTTCATTTAGTTGATTAATTTGTTCAGTGTATTTAAGCTGTGTCCATTGTAATTTTTTTGTGTGTTAACTTAGTTGTTCTGTTTTTAAATAAACTAAAATTGGTGCATTGTGTGACAAAGTACTATTAATTTCTGTGATTATAAGATCTAATAAGAATCATTCCATGCAGTGAACACTGTTTAATGTATGTGAGCTATAGAGTGCTAAGCAGAGATCAGCCTGCCATACTGTTAAACGGAACCTTCCGCAAGATCGAGCACTGTTCTAGAGTCATCATCAAAATTCTCTGGGGACTTCTAGGGGATTCCTCTCAAATATTCAACCCCCTTTCTCCATCACTTCCATTTCTCCATCACTCTCTTTTCTCTCTCTAGCATCTTCTCCCTCCCCTCCCCCATACTCTCCTCCACTTTCATCCCCCCATCTCCAGCAGCATTTACCCCAAACAGATGCTCTGTGCTCCTCAAACGTACACCTGACCAAAAAAGGCATTTCTGCTCTGATTACAGTGCGTAAAATTACGAAACTCTGATACCTACAAACAAACACATCCTCTTGTAAATCACAAGCAAACATATTCGTCCCCAGAGCAATTTAAGACTGATTTAGACTGACACACATGCAACGATTGTGGACAAGCCTTGTGTCCATGCAAGACTAGTCAGATAGAACAAACACACCCATCCACACAGTGGAAAAAACACTACACATCTTACTATAATCTAGTGCAGATGTACACTAAAAAAACACAAGTAAACACACACATACATGATAAGAGTCATTTTTTTCTAAATAAAAAAAATGATGATTTCATTTAGACAGCTTGCCCCACTGAAAAATGTTCACGCCTTTCTATTTAAACCTCAATCTGGTGTTTCAAAAGAAAATTAAAAATCCCATTAAAAGATTTTCTACTCACCTCCTCAGTGTGTGTAGAATCTTCAATAACACAAGAGCAGTATGTAACAGTAGCACACATACACTCCTTGTTCTGACACTCTGGCACCCACACACACACACACACACACACACAAACAAACCCACACACACACTCACCGCCTGCTACACCACCCCAGCTGACAGCCTTCCTCTCGCTCCGCCCATCAACTAGTGGAATCGCTCAGGAAGCCAGCTGAAAGCCACTTCCTCTTGCTCCCAAACACTCACAAAGACATTGTTTAAAAAAAAAAATTAAAAAAAAGATTATTTACCTGCTGCCACCCCAGTCAGACCATTTCTCTGGCTTGTAATGCTGTGATTCTAGTGTGTTGATGCTGATGCGCAGCAGTGTGTTATTTCTGCTCTCTGCTCTTTGGCTCCTGTGCATGCATGTGCAGCTCAGCACGGAGGTTCTTGCACCGAGCTGACAAGGAGCACAGATAAATATCCACAACGGCCCCTCCCCCAAAGCATGTGTATGTGTGTCTAAAAGAAAGAGAGCAAGAAAACCTCCCTTTCAGAGTCATTGTGCACACACAAAAACACACAGCCTGAGCTCCTGTAATCAAAAGCTTAATCTTCAGTCTCACAATATTAGAGCGACAGAAGATTAAAAAAGGAATTGCAACTGGCAACTTTTCAATAAACACACATACACAGTGGCGGCTGAGGTGACAATGTGTTACATAATTGCAGATTTGTGTGTAACTGTTGCTATTCTATATTTGGAAATAAAACAGTTACACTGCCTGTCTCTTGAGTCTAGGTTTGCCACTTTGGGATCCAATTTGCATGGTGACCAGCATATGTTGTGTTTTGGATGCTGGTCTTTGGCATTGGGATGCTGCTGTGCTGTTGTCTCCACCAGGCCTCCTAACTAGCCTGACCAGCTTGATTCGTGTTCAGCCAAATTCCATGCTAGTTACACATACTTTTCACTGGTGAACATGTGCAGCTACATGCAATGGTTTTGCTTGTGCAGCTGGAACAGCATCGAACCAGTATTTTCTGGGATAATCCAGCGGTCTGAGCTGGTCCTTTCTATGTGAGGCCATTTTAGCAATTACAAAACAAAAATGTAACTGCAACTTTATGTCACAATGTGACTGTTTATCGTGTTGTGAATTTATTTCTTGTAATTGAAAGTTTATATATTGCAGTCTATCTATATCTCAAAACTGCGAATTCAAAGGTTTAAAATCGGTAGGATTTTTTAAATGTTTTTGAAAGAAGTCTCTTATGCTCACCAATTCTGCATTTATTTAATCAAAATACAGTAAAAACAGTAATATTTTGACATTTTAATATTTTTAAAATGTTCAACTTTTCAATACTTTTCAAAGTTAATATATTTTAAAATGTAAATTATTCATGTGATGCAAAGCTGCATTTTCAGCATCATTTCTCCAGTCTTCAGTGTCACATGGTCATGCAAAATCATTTGAATATGCTGATTTGTTGCTCAATAAATATTTCTTATTATTATCAATGTTGACAACAGTTGTGCTGCTTAATGGAGATGCATGTTCCATATATTTAGATTCATGCTTTAAGAAAAATAGAGATAAAAACTAGTAAAACTAATTATTAAGTAAAAGTGGAGTGATTTGGGATCAGCCATTTTGAGAGAGGTAGAGCATTTGTTGGGCTGAACAGCTTTAGAGCAAATTTAATAGAATTAATTTATCAGTGATCTGATTACAGTTTCATTATGTGAACTAATGGAATCATTTTACGGAATTAACCCTTCAGATTACTCACTAAAACATAATTACATTAATATTCCCACCCATCAACATCACCACAAAACGCTGCGTTCAGTGAAATAACAAATTATTATTTAGAGTTTAAGACGCAATTGAGACTGAGAGAGAATATGCCTATGTGCATGATTTCAATTCTAATTTGAGGCCATCTGGTGCTTCCAGTAGCTGCTTGCCTGCCCCACTGCCCCATGGGATTACCATGAGGATGTCAGTGAAGCCACTATCACCCAGATCTCAACACAAGCTCCCTGCACAGAGATGTTAATCAATCATTTATACTGATGTTTTGTTTGTGTACTCAACAAACACTGAATTTGACATGAACACTTGTTCTAATGTTCCTAGTGGACAAATAGAAATAACTGCAGCACTTGCTTTGCATTCAGGTCAGTGATTGGCTGCATGGCTTCCTGAATTAAACTAAAATGACAAACTTTTACGCTGCAGTTCAGAATCATATTTAAACACAGGGAATAAAAGATACTCAAGAGTTTGTAGTCGGTAAAATGTGTCTCTTATTCTCACTAAAGCTGCGTTTATTTGATCAAAAACACATTAAAACAGTACTTTTGTGAAATATTAATGCAATTTAAAATAACTGCTTAATACATATTACAATGTGATTTATTCCTGTGATGGCAAAGCTGAATTTTCAGCATCTATAGGCCTACTCATCTTCAGTCACATGATTCTTCAGAAATCATTATAATGTCATGATTTGCTGCTCAAGAAACATTTATTATTATTATTACATTAAGTTGAAAACAGTTGTGCTGCTTCATATTTTGGTGAAACCCACGATATTTTTTTCAAGATTATTTGATCAAAAGAACGGCTATTATTTGAAACAGAAATCTCTTGTAACATTATAAATGTCTTTACTGTCACGTTTATCAATTTAATACATCCTTGCTGCATAAAAGTATTAATTTCTTTAAAAAAATGTTGAATGGTAGCTTAAGTTAAATTTTCACTTATCTTGAAATATGCTTTCTGCAAACCCCTGTTGTGCACTTAGTCTGTTCAAAAAATATAAGAAATATTTACAATAATGTCAATCTAAAATATATAGTTATACGAAAGAAATAAAAGACAGAAAATATAGTTTTTAAGAAAAAGAAACTCGAAAGTAATTCACCGTAATTAAACCGAGTGGACATAAGTGTTACATTGCGATTTTGCAAAATATTTTAATGTGCAAAGGGCAGTAGATATGTCATATGATTGATAACTAGAATATGGTGCAAAAGTGTCACACTGCAGTCAGTACAACAGATGACACAGCATGATTCAACCAAAAACAAAGTACAATATGAATCTCTAAATCAAGGTATTATAACAGCTTGATGCTATAGGTTCTGTTCATTGAGGAAGCAACATCCTCTGCTGCTTGTCTACCCCCTGACTGTGGCAGGAAGAAAGAAGAATAACATGAGATGGCATAGAGAGATAAAGAAAACGATGGTTGTGAGGGAATGAGAGAGAGAGAGAGAGAGAGAGAGAGAGAGAGAGAGAGAGAGAGAGAGAGAGAGAGAGAGAGAGAGAGCGGCGAAGAGGCTGATGAAATGGATTTCCCCTCCTGTTACCATGGCAACAGTGGTAGTGGATGAATGATTTTCAGTACAGTCAGGTATAGCTGCGAGGAATAGGCTGGAGAACAGGACAGCACAGCTTTAAAGAGAGGTGGAGCAGCATTTTATTGCTCCTGAAAAATATTTATCGTAATTGCTCTCGTCCACCCACATTGGGACAGAGCTGTATGAGAGACTGTATAGTTGCAAGAGCTTTTTTTTATAATGAAAGCAACCCACAAACACTGCTTACGCAAACAAAACCCTCAAGATGATGCAGTGACGTCTTCAGTGCTCATACAGACGTTCTCTTGAAACAATTTGTTAGTATTGGTGCTTCCCCTGAGGAATGAAATTCACAGCCAACCAAATGTATGAAAAGAAGGATCAAATGCTGCACATTTTGTTAGCTACCAGGTACTCATATCTCTTTTGGAATAGAAGAGACAACAAAGGCTACAAATTAAACATTTTTAAAGGCAAATTTGGCAAGTATGTGATTCATTTTATACCTAAGTTGCATTATATATTTGCAGTATTAATAATAGTCATAAGTTATGGCTGTAATACTTAATGCTGTAGCTTTAGAGATGAAAGAAACTAACGGCTAATAAAAGTCTCACCAACTGTAATGTGGATTAAAACTGCAGAGCTTTGAACGCGAAACTGAAACGTATCTTCACTAACATACAGTGCATCCGGAAAGTATTCACAGCACTTCACTTTTTCCACATTTTATGTTACAGCCTTATTCTAAAATGGATTAAATTCATTATGTTCTTCAAAATTCTACAAGCATTTGTCCCATCGCCAATCTTTTATTATCTTGGCTGTCTGCTTAGAGTTGTTGTCCTGTTGGAAGATGAACCTTTGCCGCAGTCTAAGGTCCAGAGCACTATGGATCAGGTTTTCATCAAGGATGTCTCTGTACATGGCAGCATTAGTCTTTCCCTCGATCCTGACTAGTCTCCCAGTTCCTGCTACAGAAAAACATCCCCACAGCATGATACTGCCACCACCATGCTTCATTATAGGGATGGTATTGGCCAGATGATGAGAAATCCTGGTTTCCTCCAGACATGACGCTTGCCATTCAGGCCAAATAGTTCAATCTTTGTTTCATCAGACCAGAGAATTTTATTTCTCGTGGTCTGAGAGTCCTTCTGGTGCCTTTTGGCAAACTTCAAGCGGCTTTTTACTGAGGAGTGGCTTCCGTCTGGCCACTCTACCATACAGGCCTGATTGGTGGAGAGCTGCGGAGATGGTTGTTCTTCTGGAAGGTTCTCCTCTCTCCACAGAGAAACGCTGGAGCTCTGTCAGAGTGACCATTGGGTTCTCTGTCACCTCCCTGACAAAGGGCCTTCTCCCCTGATTGCTCAGTTTGGCTGGGCGGCCAGCTGTAGGAAGAGTCCTGGTGGTTTCAAACTTCTTCCATTTGTGAATGATAGAGTCCAATGTGCTGATTGGTACCTTCAATGCTGCAGGAATTTTTCTGTACCCTTCGCCAGATCTGTGCCTCGACAATTGGAGGTCTACTGACAATTCCTTGGACTTCATGACTTGGTATGGGCTCTGGCATGCACTGTTAACTGTGGGACCTTATATAGACAGGTATGTGCCTTTCCAAATCAGGTCTAATCAAGTGAATTTACCACAGGTGGACTGTTGTAGAAGTTGTAGAAGCATCTCAAGGATGATCAGTGGAAACAGGATGCACCTGAGCTCAATTTTGAGTGTCATGGCAAAGGCTGTGAATACTTATGTACATGTGATTTTTTAATTTTAATACATTTGCAAAGATTTAACACAAACTTCTTTCACGTCGTCATTATGGGGGTATTGTTTGTAGAATTTTGAGGAAAATAATTAATTTAATCCATTTTGCAACAAGGCTGTAACATATAATGTGGAAAAAGTGAAGCTCTGTTAACTGACTTTAGGGTTAACTGACAGTGCTTGAGTATTTTGACTTACAATATGTTTTACAAATCACACATTAGTTTAAGTTTAAACTGTAGGCTACACAACAACTCTGCAAAGAGCAAAAGACAGTGGCACAAGGACAAGAGTGACATTCTGACAAGGAAGGACAAAAATACATTTGGTTAAATTAATAGTTCACTAAAGGGGAAGCAAAGCCGGGTGGACACAACAAAGCCAAACCAAGATTTAATAGCTTCATCTAGTGGCTAACAGCATAAAGTGTGGCGCCCATAGGAAATGGACAGCGTTTGACCATCAATATAATGGGAGAAACAGGAATTTATTAAACAATTTATGGTAACAAGCATGTGCCATGATACCAAAGTTACACAACTGTTAAAATCATTGTATAGCATATAGCTTATTATAGGCTATCGCATACCAAACTTAGTGACCCAACTAATTTAATGTTTCGAAGAGCTCACGGAGGACATCTGCTGGCCAAGATGTATCATTGCAACGAAATGACTTTTTACATTGCATTAGAAGACAAACTTCCTCAAAAGCAACCAAATCTATAATCTATCTATAAAAATAATATTATAAATTATAATTAAGTTGTTGCTTTTTCCCCCAAAGAAGTTGCCTTCTAAAACAGTGTTTATGTTCTTGTAAATAAAAGTCTAGTATACTTCAATATTTTATAGTGTTTATGTAATGGAATAATTAAGATTGGTCAAAGTACGCCAGCTGATATCAAGTGTTGCAAAGATATCAATGTATTGTATATGTCTCTTTAGCCCGCAAATGCAAAAATGGGCAATAACAAATCTGGACTATTTAAAACTGTAGTATGTATGTATATGTATATGTATATGTATATGTATATGTATATGTATATTGATAATGTCTAGGTTCAGAGAAAAATGAAATCGATGTTATGGTTTATAAAGTTCCCATACCTTCCTAATATAGTGACTAAACAATGTGTTGCACAAAAAAATAACACATCTAATATACGACTGAAAACACACTTCTCAATTTTCATTATACGGAATAAACGTTTATATAATATAGTTTATATAATAAAAGTTGCCACTTACCCCAAAAGTTTGTGAGTTAACTCACGTTCGATGACGCATACTTGGGGCGGGGCTAAACCCGTTCAGTTGCCGGGAACGCAAATAGCACGTGGTTTGTAGCCGGCTGCTGCGCCTGCAGTTGATTCACGTTTTTCCACACACACAGTTGAGTTGTAAGATGGCGGCGCGGTGGGGAACAGGCGAGGAGATGTTAAAAGCCTGCAATACTCAAATGTTCTCACCGGTGAATCTTGACGAGGTAAGAACTGCACATATTGATACGTATATAATGTTGTGGCAGGCTGAAATTGATGACATGTATCACTTTGTCAAATATTCGAGGTAAATATGTGCGATGTGCAGGACTTGTGACACGTGGATGGTGATGCACCTTCATTTTTTTGCACATGTGGGGAAAAAACTGAAAAACAAACATGGAGATTTATCAGCGAGAGAGAGATTTATCACTCTCCAAGTGTTGCTTGATTTCTTTTGTGTTTATATAACTAGCATGCCAAGGGATTGGTGCAAAAGTTTGGTCGTGTTAGCTGATGTTGCCATGCTTTTGCACTCATAATAACTTATTATATCACTCCAGACCGGTGATTAAACAACACATGGTTTTTTTTTAAAAAAATAAAAAAGGACCGTTTTGCATTTCGTAAACTATAAACGCATTGTTTTGTGCGTTTAATGTTATCGAAAGCCAGAAATTGTTAGCTGTTTGAATGTGTCAGATCTAAAGGATAAATCAAATTTAATGTATATGTACTTTGATATTATTTATTAGTAACTTCTTAATACATGTACAATTGTTGCTCGAATATGGCTTTCTTGTTGTTTGTTACATTTTTCAAGTGACTCACGCCCACGTGGTTAAATCATTTTAGGAATGAATCTAACAGTGCTTATGCATGGTCGTACTTTTCACTTAAACATTTATCCCTGAAACTGCCTTTATTATCGGGCATTGGGCCTGAAAAAGTTAGTGCCAAACTTATCGGTAATTTAGCAGTTGTCATCTCTTTCCAGGAACGGCCACTGATGTATTGTATACATTGTGTTTTTTGACTTTTATACACCGTGTTCTTCTCTGAGTGCGTGCATTTATCACCTATTAATTTCGTATTTAGCATTGTCGTGACTGGGAATTACAAAGTTAGCCCTATGTTGTTCAATGCGGTTTGCGTTGACTAGCTGTCCAGCACGTGGTGCAGGTATGAGTGGGTCAGTAATGTTGGGCCATGTGTGTTTACTGACAGCTTTAGGTTTTTAAAAAAGAGCACGATTTAACGATTTATTATCATTAAACTGGGCTAAAGATATAACCTTGGTCTCTATAAAAAATGACTCGTCATGCAGAATGTGTGGTAGCAAGAGTGTTTTGAACTGTACCGGTGTTGGGTTTGCCCAGTAATGCACTGCGGCAGGATGACGTGCTGTGCGCAACACGTGGTTGTAGTTAGAAATTAACGTTTATAAATTGAACATGCTTACAATTTAGTATTTCTCGTATTTGTCCATTACAATTTTTAAATAGCTTGTCTACGCCTCCCCTTCGAGTTTTGTTGTTTTGCTTTCAGATTCATGAGCAATATTAAAATGATTTATTAAAAGGAATTTGATTATTAACACTGTTTCAGTTAAAGTCATGTGAGTAAATGATTCTGTGAACTGAATTAACTCCAAAGCTGACCATAACATCAGCTGTCGCAGAACAAGTTGGCAATTACAAGCCTCAAAGACAGCATGTTGTTTGCAGTTGTTAAATATGGGAACATGAATGTGTTTACAGACTCTGCTAATGTATATTTCACCTCGTGGTGATTTCTGGTTTTAGAAGCATATTTAGTTCTGAAAGTATTGTTTTAAAAACATAAGATATTATTAATACTTCCTTTTGTGTAGTATTAGCCAGACTGTCCAGTAAACTAATGAAAATGACTGCCTGAAGTCTTGAGTTTCAGCTGATATGTTTCCATTTAGTGGACTGGTGATGTCAAGCAAGACCAAACATTAAAGTAACCATGAAATTAAGATACTTTTTTTTTTTTTTATTATGGAATATTACAGGCAGAGATCCTTCAGGGAAGCTTCTCTGGTAGCTGTCTAGAATATCCCGGCCTCAACAACGAAGATGCTCTGGAGGTTCTACATGGCTGCTTGGATCCTTCTATTCTGTCAATTTTTGAGGACAGCCCCACTGGAGAAGTAAATAATGCCTTTATAAAACTGTTCATTGCATTTGTTTTCATGTCATTCAGCAATGGTTTTTATAAATTGCTTCCTGTGTTTCAGGTTAAATGTAATATTGATGAGGAAAGTGAAGCGACACTGCTCACAGCTCTCACTGAAATACTTGACAATGTTGATGATGAGAACTTGTCCCCTTTTGACACACTGCCGGATTCAGAAATGTTCTCAGGGCAGAAGGGTCAGGAACACTCTCCGGTGAGTCTCCAGCTGGTCTTCACTTGTCCGAGCATGTCAGGAATGCAATAGAAAGTTTTATTTTTTTGGAACTGCTTGATGCTTTTTCATGTACTGATTTTTCTTTCTTTCTCTTTTTATTCATTTTAGCTGAGAAAGTTGCTTACACGGTCTCCTCCAGAGTCATTGATTCATGCAAGACAATTTCCTGGAAAGGTATTTTCTCCCTTTTCTATTTTTTGGTATACAGCTGTTTTTGATGGCGGCACAACATGTTTTAACTAGAGCTGCATGATTTGGGGAGGGAATGTAATTGCGTTTTGTTTTCAATACATAATGGGACATTGTTTTTGTTTTAGAGTCTCCCACGAATGCAGAGAGTATCCCAGCAGAACAGTGAAGGAGAAGAGGAAGATGGGGATTCTAGTTTTTCAGCCCCAATAGCCAATATTGATTTGTCGTCACTGGAAGAATTTGATTGGTGCCTTCCCGTGTCCTTGGAGCAGGATGGCGCGAGCATGCCTGTCACTCTCAGCGATTTAGTAAAACACATGCACCCTTACTGCATGACATTATGTGTGGAAGGAGAAGAGGGACAAGAGCATATCTTGCCTGAGAGGGGCCTCGTGCTAGAAGTGGTTGATCAAGGAGAGCATGGAGAGCCCATCCTGGCAATCCCAGACCTCGGCCTCCCTTTTTCTCACACACACTCTGCAGAAGGAGAGCAAAGAGTCCCGGAGAAAAGCATAAACAAGCCGGAACCAAAGCCTGAGGATAGTGCTGAAAAAGTCCCGCCACCTTCTGAAGAATCTCTTGTGGGAGAGGAGAAAAAGGCTGTCAAGTTTAGTAGAGGGAAAAAGAAATGTAAACCTGTTAAAGCTGATCTAGTTGAACAGAGAATTTTGAGAAGCTCAAGAGTTAAAGAGGAGCCCAAGAAGAAACAGCAGGAAGAACAAAAGAAGAAAAAGGTGACTTTTTCACCTGTTGTCTTAACGGCAGAGCCTGAGAGACCTAAAACTGATCATCCAACAGAGTTGATGACCCCTGAGCCACAGGTTGAGGACCCGCACATCATGACACCTCAAACTGAAGCAAAAATCACTGACTCACAGCCAGAGAGCAAACCTCTTGAAAAATCTGTAGAAAAAGAGCCACTCTCAAAACAAGAGCCCATTAGCGAGCAGCCTGCTGTTTGTCATCGTAATGAAAGTAAGCCCAAACCTCTCAGTTTGCAGCAGTACCGTCTTCTTCGCCAGCAGAAGAAACCAGACCCGGTGGACAAAACAGAGGATTACAGCACTAAATGGCCCAAGTTGCCTGAAGCGCCAAAAGAACTTCCCCTAATACCCTGCCTGCCAGACCCAAACCCCAGAGATCCACGTAAAACCTTGCATACTTCTATTAAAAAAGACCTTGCACCTGAAATCATGCCTGCATGGCACCCGAGAGGCCCTGCTGCTCCCCCAACACCTGAAGCCTTGCTCATTCCTCCAGCTTCTCTGATGGTTTCCTCTAAGAAACCTGCAACTTCTAAAGCATCAACCCCTCCAACTTCAGGTACATCGTCTGAAACTTTACCCCATTCAGTCCACTCATCACCCCAGAAACTACCTGCTCCCAGCGTTGTGCCGCAAAACACTATTCATACCGAGACCTCCACCCCGGTCAGTCATGTGGCTGAGGTGCCTCCTGAAAGGATGGTTTCACCACCAGTGTCCACTACATCTGGAGACTCTCACAGTCTCAATACACCCAGTATTAAGGAATGTTTACATGGTAACCCCAATACTGCTCATGTGTGTGAAGGTGTGCCTTCTAAAGATCCCTCAAGGCCTCAGATGATCACTACACCAGTTCAGAGCTCAAACTCCAGCCCTTTTAAACCTAGTGCTGCTGTGCCTGCAAAGAGAGAGATCGAGCAGGTTGCTTTGGCCCCTGTGTCTCATCAAGCCCAAAACACCCTGCCAACTAATTCTAAAAAGCTGACCTCACGGTTACAGCCTCATGTTGCACCAATAGCTGCTCAGCCGTTTTTCTCGGCTCAAGTTCAGGCCAGAGTTGTTGAACTGGCAGAGCAGATGAGGATGGCTTCTTCTGAGATCCCCAAACCAAAGAATGCCACAGCTGAGCTGATTGAGTCATTCACAAATGAAATTGGTGAGTAGTTTTCCATATGTAATTAAGAGTTTCTGTGGCTTGGATTAACAAAAGAACTTTTTCTTTCAGGTATTGAAGCTGCTGATCTTACAAGCCTACTGGAGCAGTTTGAGGAATCTCAGTGTAAGTGATATGTCTGGGCTCTTTTCTTTTTTTTTTAAGTACCAACAAGGGTTGTTAAAATCATGCTATTAGTCAAGCTGACTAATTGAAGGATGTCTGAACACACCAGAGCTTTCTTTGAAAACAAATGTGCCCTCTTATGCCTAGTTCACACTGCCCAATTTTAGCCCCGAGTTTGATTCGCCGACAGGTTTTGCTAAATCGCCGAAAAATGCCCGAAATCATAGCCAGATCGATGCTCATGCATACGAGTGACAATCACGCTGTGTGAATGATCAAAGACATGATCAGAGAGAATCGATTCAAAATCCTGCTGTGTGAAATGCGTTCTGACTAGTGGTGGGCCGTAGGGCTGGGCGATATATATCGAATATTAGTGCCGGACTCTGACCCGAAGCATGCGCACACGCACACGCCTTTCAGACAACATGCGATCGGGATACAGTTCCTTCATGGATTATTGGGTTTCAATGGTCAAACAAATGTAAAAATGCACGTCCTGGCGAGTATTCAGGTAAACACAGTAGTGGTAGTGTATGTCTTTAGCGAACGTACACAGGAGTTGAGTGAGAAATCGTGTGTTACAATGAATTTGGTCTGTGGAGGTCTTAAAGGACTGGACCTCATATTCTGTGTGATTTAATGTTAATCACACAACAACGAAAAATAGAAAACCACCCCATGCTTGGCTAAACAACTTTAATATATTTATTAAGGATCAGTGTAGCCTATAGTTAATTTATAGAGTGAAGACTTTTTATTTGATTTTTTATTTATTTATTGACTTGCTACTATTAAATAGACCCACTGAAGCTGAAAATAAAGCACTGTTTTTGTCATATTGTTTGTAATTTGCATGTTTTGCTTATGTTTTTTTTTTTTTTTTTAAGTTCAAATTAAAAATCTGTATTGTAATTATAAAAGTACATTTAAAAACATTAAATTACTCATATCATGATTTAAGATTTTGGTCATCCTAGTGACCCCATGACCATAAAACGTAAACATTTTGTATTTAATTTGGTTCTATCTAAATAGTTTCTGTTGTTTTTAATGGGGGCAAAATAAAACCTTTTTTTTTTTTTTTTAAAGCAATTGCAGACATATCGAGATTTTGTCCAAATTGTTACGATATTCGATATATATCGAGATAAATATATTTTTTGGATATCGGCGTTAACGTGCTGTGTTAACGTGAGACTCTTATCGGGCAATTAAAAAAAATATCGCCGTTAATCTATTCTCAAAGTTGGGTTGGGAGCTGGGTCTATACTACGCAAGCTATGATGACTTTCACCGTGATATTTTAGCGCGGATGTGAACCTAGCCGAATTACACTGTAGGTCGCGAGAATGAGTCTTCGAACCTGCGTGTATACCTACTATGAAATTACCACATCAAGCATGAACGTTGTCTTCCGAACTCGGGTGCGCACCCGCGGAACCGTACTCGAGTCCTGACGAGCGTGACTGACGTACTGTAAGCAGAGAGCTGTAAATCTCATTTCTGCTCGTCGTCAGCATTCTTTAGAGCATTTGCAGTACATTCGCGGCAGATAGACGCAAGTGCCATTACCTACTGAAGCTTTGGCAACAAAACCAACGGTTCAAAACCAAAAATATAAAAGTTAGGTGAACAATGCTATTCATTTTGCCACCTTCTTGCTCGACGTCGTTACCAAGTAACGGGGTAAACAGCTGCTGCTTTGATGACGCAAACGCACCCCAGTTTGGACCCAAATAATATCATATGAACACGGTCCAGCAGGGGGAGCAATCGAACTCGGGTCAGGACCGGTCCAGGCAATCGAACCAAGTGTGAAAGCACCAGTCATTATTTGGGTAGCACACATATTCTGAATGCCTTCAGCAGAATTTAAATGAGCCATTTTAATCTAGATTAATTCCAAGATCACAGTGAGATTAATCTAGATTTAAAAAAAATAATCTATGCCCTAGTTCTGACTAAAAAAAAATTACGTCGGCGATGACCAATAGCCAATGAGAGAGGTTCAGGGAGCACAAATAGACCAGAATATTAGTATTTTAATAGATATATTTACAACTCTTTCAAACATAAACAAAGCCCAAACATTGCACGTCCAGCCGCAGCAGCAGAACAATGCAAAATGATTTATTTACATCAAACTTTCTTTGCAGTCATTGCTCCCTGTGACTCCCCAAAACAATTTCCTCCGTCATAATCTTTTTTCTTTTTTTCCTTTTATCTGCAAATCAGCGCACAGACAATTGGGAGCACAAACTTTTTGCAGTTTATAATTTTTAATAACAATTCCAGTCTCGTGCGAGAACTCCAGTTTGTTTACTTGTCACGTTGCACGCGGGTTTGGTTGGGAAACGTAGTTTCCGCACCGGAGAGAGAGTTGTCGGCGATTCTTCCTCTTGTACAGTCATGCGGTGTGAAACCCCCTGTCACCGATTCATTGTGCAGTGTGAGCACAGCAGTGACTGAATGCTACCCCAGATAGTCATACAGTGTGAAAAGAGCAGTGATCCGACGAGTTTGAAAATCGTGCTTGGTTTTAGTGAACACATGCACTCATACTGCCAGCTTCAGAATGCAGAACATTAGTGTGTAAGCAACTAGGCCACACTAACATTTGGAGCTTGGAGAAAGTTGGCAGTCCTGGGGATTTTTGTGTCCATGTTGCCAGGTCATGTACAGAGTTCACAGTTTAAAATGACCCAGTGGGTTAGATAAGACTGTTGTCACATAACAGTGTTCATCTTATCTTGATGTATTAAAGGCATTCTGTTCAAATGAGGTAAACTATCATTACAAAAGTTATGCAGATGTAATATATTTTTGGTCAAGAAAATGGCTATATTTCAGTCTAGCTTTAAAAAAGAGGGGGTGGTATTCCTAAAGTTGCGGTCACATTTACTGTTGCTTGACTATTTCACTGGCAAAATCATTCCAATAGGAATCTGCCAGATTGGGAGTTTTGTTTGAGGTCAGTTTTTTTAAAATGCATTTTCAAGTTGGTGAGTTAACTAAACTGACTAACAGAAAGCTCTTGCTTTAAAGTGACTTCTGTGTGAGCTCTGCTTTATACACTTCTCCATTGTTAACAATTGACAATTAAACATTTTCCCACGAAAATTTGCTGAAATTACGTTAATGTGACCACACCTTAAGAGTAGGGTCTGTCGCTTTAAGAGAGGGTGTGTCTTTAATGAAACCGGCTGCTATGTGCTCATGTTCATTGAACTGCTGGAATTCTGCCCTGTTAACAAAACCATTTTAAAACCAGTTGGCTGTCTTTGTCTGAGGTCATGCAGAGGCTTAATACTGACTGTGTGCCCATTAAACAAGCATTTATCTTTAGTCTGCTGTTTCTCAGCTGTTGAGTGGGGAAGTGTGGTGCATTTTTGTAGAGTATACATGTTGTTTGTTGTGGCCGTGTTCTGCTAAATGCTGAACAATCTGCAGACATTTTAAGGGTCTGTCCCACCTTAACCTCCCCTATTTGGTCATTCACAACCCTCCTTTTTTCTTTCCAGCAAAAGAAGAGCCAAGGGTACCGGAGGTCTGTGGTAGAGCAGCCGCTGTAGGAAACTCCAGGTGAGTATCATGAGGCGTAGTGACGGAGTTACCCTACAGCCCTTGTGCTGCTCTTGCACCAAACTCAATGTTTGTGTGTGTGTGTGGCCCTAAGCCACATTTCACCAAGACCTGCCGAAACAAATGAAGTCTTTCATCATGACTTCGGAATGTGAAGGTGGACATTAGAGACAAACATAAGCATAGCTTGTGTCCGTCTGAGTGATGTTTTAACAACATCAGCCATTCAAAGCTTTTGAGGTTGTTGCCACTGCAAATTGTATTTCTTTTATTTTCGTAATTCAGTTATGAGCAGCAAGTGGAGACTAAGGCCCTGGAGAAAACCCGCAACCATGACCTGGGAAGCACAGCAGGTAAAAAAAAAAAGTTTTTTAGGGTGCAATATATTTTATATGCTATATGAAAGTTTGGATTTGATTGGGATTTTTTTTACATGTTTTTTAAAAGAAGTCTCTTAGGCTCACCAAAGCTGGTTTAAAAAAAAAAAACTAAATGTAGTCTGAACTGTAATATTATGAAAATTATTTACAATTTAATTTGTATTATTTTTATATTGTTTATTTATTCCTGTGATGGCAAAGCTGAATTTTCAGAAGCAGTTTCTCCATTGTTGTCTTTGTCCTGTGATCCATCAGAAATCATTCTAATATACTGATTTGCTCAAGGGATGTTTTTATTATTATCAATGTTGAAAACCATTGTGCTGCTTAATATTTTAGTGAAAGCTAAAAAAAATTCAAGGTTCATTGAATCAAAAGTTTAAAAGAACTGCTAATTATTTGAAATAGAAATATTTTCAAACATTATACATTTCTTTACTGTCCCTTTTTTCCCATGGATGCACCCATTCAAAGCTTTCTGGCTGAATAAGTGTTCATTCCCTAAATGTTAATTTCTTTAAAAAATAAATTAAAAAAATGTTCATTTAAATAACTGGTGCATAATTTGATATTTTTAATATAATATAAACACATTCCTATATTATATGCAAATAATGAAGTAATACAAGTGTAAAATGGGGGGAAAAAAGTAAATTCACTGACTCTTCCCATAGGCCTTACACCCCCTGCCACACCCCCACACCAGATGTGGAAACCTATTGCACCGGTTTCACTACTGGGGAAAACCAAGAAGTCTGAGGTCCTTAAGCCATCTCCTAATAAGGCCATTCAGATAGATGCAAGACCACTACCTTCAAATAAACTGCGCAGCAAGCCTCAAACCCCTACTACCACTGGGCAGACTCAACCTTTCTCCCTTGACCATGACTACTGCCTCCCTCCAAAAGAACCCAATCAAAGTGAAGCTGGCAGTCGGTGGAATGTCAAACAACAGCCTGGCATTGTTATCAAGACTGTCGAGCTGTCCTCCATTAAGCCAGTGCAGAAAAGCGTCTCCCAGGCTTCATCAACTCCAACTACAGAAGGAACCCAGAGGAATCTCAGTTTCAGTCAACCTTCTGTAGATACAAGGTGCACATTAAACAGCTCTACCTTGGTGACTCCTGATGCCTCTCCAAACAGGCCTGACTCCGAAAGCTCTTTACTGGATGAAGCAAAATGCAACCAGCAAAAATCTTTGGACTACTCTGAGTGTTCCTCCAGACAGTACCAGCAGGACAGAGGCCGGGCAAAACGAAGATACAGAGCCCGATCCTCTAGTAGTTCAGAGTCCAGCTCTGAGTCCTCCTCCTCCAGATCACGCTCACCACCCAGCAAAAGGTCCGCTTTGACATTTAGTTATACACGTGTATAATAATTAGAAAGTACTGTTGAAAGCCCAGTATTCTAGAGGATGTTTTTTTACATTTACAGATACAGGTCTCGTCACTCAAGCAGCGGATCCAGTTCGTCATCTCGATCTTGTTCCAGATCCAGCTCCAGGTCGTTTTCCCCACCTCGTCGGCGTCGATATTCCTATTCAAGCTCCCGCTCTGGATCTTGGAGTCACAGCCGCTCTAGATCCAGGTCCCGCTCTTCTGATTCTCCTGGACATCGGCATTGGAAAAGTCACAGAAGGTGAGAACTGGCATGTTAGCTAATGCAGTGCTATCGTGCAGGCATAGATCGGCTTCAGAACCATACTGTGCTGTCATCTGTGCATTTTATTATAAATATTGCAATATTTAATTGAGGAAAATGTTTTTTGATTTTATAGTGACTTTTATATTTTATTTCAGTTTTTCATACAGATAGATAGATAGATAGATAGATAGATAGATAGATAGATAGTTTGTTTTAGTACAAGCTAACCCTGATATGTTGATTTTGACAGCCCTAATCAGAGGTTTGATTACCGCCCTTCACAAAATTGCAATGAGGATACAAAGATACGCAAAGAGAAAGCCATTGTGAGTATTTCAATCAAGGAAGATGCCGTCATTTTTTTTTCTTAAAGACACCTTGGTAATTGATTTGACATGTCAATTGAAATTATTTTTTTTTAGGAGGAGCGGAGAGTTGTTTATGTTGGTCGAATTCGTGGAAGCATGACTCGTAAGGAGCTGAAAGAACGCTTCTCATTCTTCGGAAAGATTGAGGAGTGCACTGTGCACTTTAGAGAAAATGGGTATGGATTCTAAAAAAAAAGTGATTTATAGTTTACCATTGAAGGGAGGATTTCTAACACTCTTGTTATTTCAGAGACAACTATGGCTTTGTTACATACTACAACACAAAGGATGCGTTTAATGCTATTGAGAACGGAGGCAAGCTGAGGGAGCAGAATGAGCTTCCATTTGACCTGTGCTTTGGAGGAAGGAGACAGTTTTGCAAAGCCAGTTATGCTGATCTTGGTGAGCTTAGCATCATTAGCTGTTTTCCTTCCATTCAAATTATTGATGCACAAGAATGTGTTTATTACAGAAAATAAAATGAAAGCCTTCATTTAACTGAATATTTCAGATAAACAAATTCTATACATTGCTACTTTTGCATCATTTTGGTGAGTTGTCCACACTGCTGACATGCACACAATGTAGCTAAGCTACAACAGGTATACATGAAATAGATGCTGATGCAGTCAAAACGAGTCTTTGGAGAAGCGCTAATTAAATGTCACTGATTCGGTCAATGGTTTCAGCCATTTAAATCTATTTTGGCTGAAACCAAAGTTCAGGGTTTGTTTTTTGCTTTTTTGGCTGAAATTTTGGTGCATCACTAATTTACAGTTTTTAAAAAGATTACTATTAAAGCATCCAGATGTGACTTTCTTTTTGTTCGCTTTCAGATTCAAACCGGGATTATGATGCAAAACCTACAAAGGGCAAATTTGATGCACTAGACTTTGACACTTTACTCAAGCAGGCTCAGAGGAATCTGAAAAGGTAGCGATTAGTCAAGCCACCGATGAGAAGACCTATTACCTCGGAGCGACATGCTGCCCCACACTTCCAGTGTTGCCTCTCAATTGCTGTTTTTGATTTGTTTGTTTTGTTTTTCTCTTTGTTTTTGTTTCTGCAAGTTTACACCTTCTATTGAAGTGAAGATTTGTAAGAAAAAATCGAAAGTTCAAAAAAAAAGATCATGGAATATAAATATAAAAACTATTAAAAAAATAGAATTTTTTTAAAAGAATTACATTTATTTAAATGTTTAAATCTGACTTGCTGAATGTTGGATACATTTTAAAATGAATTGAATGGAAACATTATGTTGGGGGAAATGGGTTTATAATGCTGAAGTTATTTCAACCTAAATAAACCTATGATAAAAAAAGTGTTTTTCTTTTGATTAAAAATGTTTCATTCCTCTTGTACAGACCATTGTAATAGATTAACAAAACTTTTTGTCCATATATGTGAGATTGATTTGTAATGTTTTGGGGGTTGTCTTGACTTGAAAATAATGACTAGAATACATGAATAAGCAGGGTTTCTGTAGGTCTAAATTTGCCCTGACTTAAATTAAGGCCATAAAATGGTCTTTAAATCAGAGCAGAAAGTCTTGCACCTGGTTCCACAAACAAGGCTTAAGCCTGGTCCTTGGCTAAAATGCATGTTTGTGCTGTTGTAACTGAAAGCAACGTGCAATGACATCTAAAAATGTCTTAATGCCATTGGTTTGTTTCATGTTTTTCTTCTGATGCATGTTTATAAAAGCTACTTCAATGCCCTAAATTGTACTAAGGTATAATCCGCCCGGTCTATGAAACCAGGTGTTAATTGCATAAAGTCGTGGCACAAAAAATATCTTCAGTATTTCTGTCCTGTGTTCCTAAACAAATTACTTCTAAAACAAGAACAAATAACAGTTATGAAAACCTATCTTTGAATTAAGTTGATTTGTATGAGCCCAATGGCAGATATTTTATTTTTATCATTAAGTCGCTTCGTTTTGATTAGTTTCACAGAAAACAAGACTTTTGTAACTTTGCACTTCAAGTAAATGTATCTTGATTTAGGAAAACAATTAAACAGCAATGGATATCTGATGGAAGTTGTATTTTAAAACTCTTAAACAGGGTTCCTCAAATCTGATCCTAGAGGGCCACCACTGCCCTGCAGAGTCTAGTTCCAACCTTAATCAAACACACCTGAACAAGCTAATCAAGATATTCAAAGTTACTAGGAAATTGCAGGAAGGCTATGTGAGTTTGATCAGGGTCTGAACTAAACTCTGCTAGATAGTGGCCTTCCAGGGCTGGATTTGAGGAATCCTGCTCTAAAGTGTTGCTAATACACCTCATTGTGTTTCTCCCTATACATTTATTGATATATTGTGTTCCCTTCGATTTATCACTTACATTTTCTTTACTCGGTCTTAAATTTTAAATGTACCTTCATAAAACCTGCAGAATGGCGTCCAAGCACCAACGGCTTATGTGGAGGATTGGGTAATACAAGTGAAATGTCTTTTCAAATATGTGGTTTTTACAGCAGCTAGTGTAAAATTTACACCAGATAACATGCGTTTCGTGTAACACCGTGCGTTTGTGGCATAGACTGTATGGTTCGCGGAGGGTAGTGTACGTCTGAGATGATTCATATCCGTAATCGTATCTACATCAACGCTGTTGAATGAATCCAGCGCTAAAACAATGGACCGAACCATTCACGACATGTAGAGGGGTGACATGTCCTACACGATAGGACAATGCCGCTGAATGTGACGATTAAATATACCCCACCTAAATTAAATTATCTTAAAATATAACATTGTAATTTCAACATTTACATTTTAATGTTTTGTTTTTAAGTGTGCGCAGTGCGCGCGTCTGTGCAGACTGTAGACGTAAGAGATGTCCGTCTCAATGCACGTCCGGTTTCACTAAAATCCACCGAGTTTATTAATATAGTCTTCTATTCTTTTTTTTTCAGACAACAATAACCTTGTACACTATAATAGTTAGTAAACAATGAATAGTACACGGAGTTTAAGAGACGAACTAAAAACTATTCCAACTTCAAAAATACTTGATCTTGACATTTTTTTATTCAAAGAGTCTCCATTACTGTCAATACCTTTTCAGTAACGCAATAGAGCTCGTTTTAATACTAAATATTCATGTATATAAACTGTATCCAACATGATTATAATGTTAATTAAATGAAATGGTTGGCATAAAAAAAAATATTATTCAGGCTGCACGAGAGCTGATATAGTCGCTGTCTCTTTAAGAGCTTTGCTGGAGATTTGTTTTCAGACTCACACAAACCGTCCTTTACTGGTTCAAACCAGTTTTCTGAGAGTGCGCAGTGAGTGTAAACAGGAAGAAGAGTGCAGCATTAAACAGTGTCGATGAACGTTATGATACATTGACATTATTTGAAGCCGCAATGCAGGTTTACAGTAAGAACCTCGAATAACGTTATTAATTTATGTCTAGCACACGACGTAGCGCGAGTCAACAAAAGCCCTTAGAGAAAACGAGGGGGGGAAAAATCCGAGAATCGGGCAACTGTTAATGCTAACTCGCGGTTCTGACAAACATCGTTTAGACACGGATCGCGTTTACTTGCTAGCAAGCAAGAAGGCAGTCCAGAAAGCTTTCATCATTGTACGTGAAGGACTGTTGTGTTTGTCAAAGAAGATATCTGCAGGTAGTTCATGCAGATAATCTGCGTCCGATTGAATTCCGCTCCCTACCGGTGACTCAATGGCCTACTAACCTAGTAGTGAATCGGGTAACGGGTCAGTTTTCCTGCGGAAGAAAGGTTTTTGCTGACGACTAGTCTGATACTTTCAACCGCGGTTATTTAGTGCAATTCAAAATGGTTCAGAAAGACAAAATAATCGAGTCGTCACAACCAGAGATTGAGGTAAATTCACTTCCAACCGAGGTTGTTGCAGACACGCAGTGTCCAGTTGACGAGCCCAGTATAGTTGAGCGAACGGGACGTAGGAAATTCATCACTGGTGTTGTAGAGGGTGAGATAATTTTGACTAATCCAACCTAATGTTGTCAAATATCACATATATTCAGCAGTTAAAATGGTTTCACCTAATTACATACGGTTCAATTAGAACACATAGTTATATATTCTTTAGGTGTTGATTGATTGTAGCATCTGTGTTTGTGTGAAATGTGTTGCGTTCGTCAAAACGGTTTGTTGCATTTATATTTTTCAATACAGGTTTCTATGGACGGCCATGGACTATGGAACAAAGGAAAGAGCTTTTCAGGAGGTAACTTATTGTGCAAGCATGCAGATATCATGTCCCTTTCTTGTTCGCTTTCTCTAGTATAATTGTATCTGTATAGATAATGTTTTATTTTTCTTCATATATTTTGTGTACATGCGTTATTTGTCTAGTGTGTGTGTGTATTATTTTATTTGTCTCACTCTGCCATTGACACAGTTAGATAAGTCAAAACATGCTAGTATCGTTTTTGCGAGATTAACCTCAAACAAAAATAATAGCTTATATTTATTGTGTTTCAGGCAGCAGAAATGGGGCTTGAACACCTATCTGTATGCCCCAAAAGATGACTACAAACACAGAATGTTTTGGAGAGAAATGTATTCTGTTGAGGAAGCAGGTGATTTATCTGATGCCCTTTAAAATGGTAACATTTGTTATGCTTTTACATGGTTTAAAATATATGAGTGTAATTTTCTGTCTTGTTCTTTTAAAGACCAACTCACAACTTTAATAAGTGCTGCTAAAGAGCATGGGATTGAGTTCATTTATGCCATTTCCCCTGGCCTGGACATTACATTCTCAAATCAGAAGGAAGTGTCGACACTTAAGAGAAAGTTAGACCAGGTAAGAATTGACCTATTCAGAAGCTTATACAGCACTGATGTCAGTGTTTTTATGACCTACATCCTTAATCTCAGACTGTCTTTTGTGCAGGTCTCTCATTTTGGGTGCAAGTCATTTGCCTTACTGTTTGATGACATCGATCATAACATGTGTCCTGCTGACAAGGAGGTATTCAGCTCTTTTGCACATGCCCAAGTGTCTATCACCAATGAGATCTTCCAATATTTGGGAGAACCTGAAATATTTTTATTTTGTCCCACAGGTAAGATATTATCGACTAACCATGCTTGCCTTGTGTAATTCTATTAAATGTATTGTTTATATAATATGCCTTGTCATAATTATTTAATGTCTCCTTGTCCTCAGAGTATTGTGGAACATTTTGTTACCCAAATGTGCCACAGTCGCCTTACCTGCGCACAATAGGTGAAAAGCTGCTTCCTGGTATTGAGGTGCTGTGGACCGGTAAGTTGTATTTTCTTTGCGTGAGCTGGAATAATAGTTTGAAGATATTAAAATGCCTTTTTGTGTTTGACAGGTCCAAAGGTAGTTTCTAAAGACATAACTGTTGAATCTATTGAAGAAGTCACGAAGATACTGAGGAGAGCTCCTGTCATCTGGGACAATATTCATGCTAATGACTATGATCAGAAGAGACTTTTTTTGGGGCCTTATAAAGGCAGGTCCACAGAGCTCATTCCTCGGCTAAAGGGAGTCCTTACCAACCCCAACTGTGAATTTGAGTCTAATTTTGTGGCTATTCACACGTTAGCCACGTGGTATAAGTCTAACATGAATGGAGTGAGAAAAGATGTTGTCATGAGTAAGTATATCTTTATGGAAAAAAAAAAAAATTATGTTCACAGGAGATTGCAGCAATTAGCAAACAACAATGATCCATTCAAATCCAGATGGACAAAATTCCACCCAATTTTATATATATATATATATATATATATATATATATATATATATATATATATATATATATATATAATACACACACACACACACATATATATATATATATATATATATATATATATATATATATATATATATATATATATATATATATATATTTTTTTTTAGCTGTTTCATTCTGATATACAAGACATTCACAATTTCCGTTTATTGGCAACTTTTAAATTAGCTAGAATTCAGACACAATTAGCAGTCATAAGGAAAAATCTTACTTTTTGATATTCTGCAAAAAAAGTTGTTAGTATTTTTAGTTTCTCTCATGTCAATAAAGGACTGTATTTCATCAACTTTATATTATATTTGTGTATTTAGTCTTGTCAGATTGTAGCTTCAATGCTTCTCATTTCTGTGTTTAGCGGATAGTGAAGACAGCACTGTGTCCATCCAGATAAAGCTGGAAAACGAGGGAAGTGATGAGGAGCTAGAAACAGACATCCTCTATAGCCCACAGATCGCGCTCAAGCTGGCTCTCACTGAATGGCTAATTGAGTTTGGAGTGCCTCATCAGTACAACAGTAATTTTCTTTTTTGAATTCTTCTGTTTTGTAACATGATCTTAGTTGTTTTGAATTTTGGTATCGTATATCTTGACCTTTCTCCTCTTTGTTGCAGGTCGACAGGTACCTCACAGTGGAACTAAAAGCACTTCTGTGGATGTTCCTGTACTCACTTCTCCTAGCCTGGGCACTTCCACTACTGTGACTACAGTCTTCCATCAGCCTATCATGAGTCCAGCCATGCCACTTGGCGATGAACTGCATGTGCTCGGCAAAGAAGAAGAGGTAGAGGTGGAGGTGGAGAAGAAGGAGTCCGATGAAGAACCCATGGAGATGGTTGTGGAGAAACACGACGAGGTGGAGGAAAATAAAAATGTCAACCAGATCCTCACAGAGATTGTCAAGGCTAAGATGACCGAAGATCTCAAACCCATGGACACAGACAAAGAGAGCCTGACAGAGTCCAAGTCCCCAGAGATGTCCATTCAGGAGGATTCAGGCAGCGATATTGCTCCGATGCAGACTGATGATCAACTCAATAAGGAAATGTTTGTTCCAGGTCCCAATGAGAAACCACTGTTCACTACTGAAGCACTTACTCTGGAGGATTTAATCCTGCTGGCAGAACTCTTCTACCTGCCATATGAACACGGTCCAAAAGCAGTACAGATGCTAAAAGAGTTTAACTGGTTGAGAGCCAATAGCAATTATGTCAGTGTTAATTCCAAAGCAAAGGATCCAGAGAAGGTGAGAAATGTCATATTTGGAGATGCACTGATTGCATTTTTGCCCGCTTCTGATTTGCTTTTGAAGAACTATAATTTACTGCATACAAACAAAAATCTACTTTTCTTCAACGCAACGTTTTATTTTCATATAAAATCTACAACTTAGTCTAAATCTAAAAAGTTAGTAATAAAATAAGAAAAAATAAACACTCCAAACAACAGCATGGCATAATTTTGTATGTATTTGACAGTTTGAGTGGTTTAAACTCATTTTTGTACTCACAAGCTGTTTGAGAGGCGGCTTTATGTGTGCTCCACTGATATAGATCAGTGGTGCATGCTCTTTTGTTGTTGTCTGTGCTGCTGGCAACAAAACAGACCGGCTCGGAATCGGAAAGATGTGAGACTGACAGGCCGCGGCGGCTGGTCCCTGGCCGGTCGATCGGTGCATCTCTAGTCATATTTTAAAACAAGGCTTTAGTGGATAGAACTACAGTCTGGTCAATATTTAGTGCTTTTGTACGACTTGGTGCCAAACTGAACAAAAAACTATCTACTTTCATGGACAATGGAAAACCTAGGACTATCAGTGAATTTTAAAATATCATTTTTGTATGCCTGGAAATGTCATGAAGATTAATAGAATTTTAAAGAGTCATAAATTCTATAATTGATGTACTTTTTTTCTATTTTATGCTCCACACTAAAATATTTAACAGACTAGACATTGCTCTTGTCTAGAGTAAAATGTAAAACATCCTTTGTCTGATTTGTGAGCTAATCATGCTTTTGAATCTGTTGAGTTAAACCTGCAGATGAACTGGTTCACAAATTAACCTGACTGATTTATTTGCAAACTTGTGATTTTTGAATAACTTTTAATGGTAAAGTCATGGAAATTTGTTGGTCAAAATGTTTGGGAACTCTTTCTCTCTTTCATGGCCTTGTCTTATCCATGTTGAATTAAATGGGAAGTAAAACTTTTTGTTCAGTAGACAGACACAAAATGGTGGCAATGCAGTAATTATTTGCACCACATGGTGGTGCCTGTATGATAAGAACAAAATACTCACTTTGTTGGTAATTACACATTTTTAGCAGTTGCTGCTGAGCTGCGTTAAGACCGTATAATTGTGATGGTGTGGTAATGACTAGATGGTTTTCATATGTTTCACATAGGTGACTGAATGGCAAGCCAGAGCGGAAAACTTTGAGGAGATGTGCTGCTCCGTCATCCAGATGTTCACCAGGCTCTCCAACTCAGCCAACAGGACCATTCTGTATGACCTGTATCCCTATATCTGGGATATAAAGAGTATCATCTCAATGTTGAAATCATTTGTTCAGTGGTTAGGTAGGTATGGCCACATATCTCTTTGCTGTCCCTCAATGCTTTTTAACCATGCTGAGCCCATGAAATGCTTAAGTCATTCAGTAGAATCCCAAACGATGAGCATTAAATTCAATAGTAACATCCTCATCATGAAATTCATTAAAGAATTTACATCTACATTTCAAATATTGCACCTTTTTATAGTGACATTATTAAAATTTCAGGTGCTCAAAATGCATTCCTTAACAGATGGCAGTGCATATTTTTAGACTTAAGTAAATTTAACAATTTCTACTCTATAATAAGACCTTAGTTCTCACTCATAGTGTGATCGTCTTTCACTTGAAATTTCTTGGGCGAAGTCTGCCATTTATGGGAAATTAAGTCTAGTGTACACTCGCTTTTCCGTACTTATTTTCACTTTGTGTAAATACTGTTTTCCTCTACTGACTGGATGCTGTCCTCATTGCTAGTTAGTGCCTCTTCTTCAGGCCACTCAATCTGGTAGAATGAATTGGACGGCTGTGGTCACAGTTGCCAGGGTGGTTTCTGCTGCTTGCTGTGCATTCAGTATCATTGTGTGTTAACTTGGCAACATCTGTTGCAATCTCTTTCGACCAAGGGTGTGATCGTGAAGGAAAATAAGCTCCTTACGCCCTAGCGCGCCGCGCATGCGAACTTGAAAAGCAAGGCGGCTGTGTAAGGCTATTCTGGTGCACCATGAGCAATTACTTTGTATATGATGATTTTATTTTAATCATATCTGCAAATAATGTGCATTACAGGAAGATACTCCACAAACAACCTCAGTGAATGCTTTACTCTAACTGAACTGATCTGGTCCAGTCAGAAAACACTTTTTAAGTGATACTATATTCCGGTGAACTGTACACGGTTCTCATGATCCAAAATTCATTTGGGCAGTCAGCGAACTGAAGGGTCTCTCATGAGAGAAATGCTTGGGTCATTAGCCAGCCTTCTTATTTACGATGATTTTATTGAGAGACCTGTCACTTACTGAGAATGCCCATGTTTGTTATCCATATAGCTTCTGGGCATCGCTACAGTGCAGTTAGAGTAATGGATTCTGTTCTAAATGAGGTTTTTGTTGGAAGTTGGTTGAGTAATTATAGCACCAGCATGGCCTGGGTTACCTTGGTAACCACATTTTGTTCACAGGTTTCTGTCCAGCTTTATAACAAAGCAACACAGCAGGCAGCAACCAAAACTGGCATGCCACACCTAAGTTGTTAGCTGATGGGAGGGGAAAATCAAGTGTATGGTATGCTGCACTAATGAGTGTGTTCTATAGAACTGGAATCAAATTTTGATTAGTTTTCTTAGAAAACCCCATAAAGGCTTCTCTTTATGTGAGAACATACCCATCAATCGAACGTGATGTTGATTGAACTGTGCCTTTAATGTAAATGCATTAGGTTTTTGTGTGGACTGTCGCCTCTCAATATGCTTTTTAGTCTCTGTTTGCATGGACAGTCCGAATCCCAGTGCATTTCTGACCCGTCCAAAGCATTGCAGATGGCATTCAGTCAGCGGCTCACTGCTGTTGTGCTGAGATCACTTACTAATGAGCTCTTGTATTGTCTTTCCCCTTCGTTATGTACAGATGGAAGAGTCCTCAGCACAAGTTTCTACTGCTATTGGATGGACAGTGCCCGATGTATGCACAGTGCTGCGATTATCGTTTTCTTTTCGGGGTTTTCTAGATATATTTTCTTTTTCGTTATGTGCCCAAATGATTTTAATTTCTTTCAATGTCTCAGGAAAGGAAAGGTTTTTGGATGAAGTCACATTTGCGCAGCGATAGCTCAAGCTTTAGGTGTTAACCCCCCCATTCTTTTCTCTGGCAGCTCTAACATGGTTTTTGTTTCTATCAGTAGGCCCAATTGAAATGGCTCAGACCAGCTTTACCACACCATCTTAGGGGAAAGTTCAAAATTGATAGTCGTGCCTTATCTAAACCCCTCTATAATAAGAATGTTCAGTTAAGAAGAACATCATTTAATGAAAGAAAGAAAAAAGTAAAGGAAGTGATAATTCCCTTCAGGTGGTGTGTGTGCTGCGAGTCCTGCCATTTCACCACAGGATGTGTTAGTATGATCAAACTGATTGAAAACGGGGGAACTTTGTCTCCTGGATCTGCGCTGCATTTGTCTTGTTACATGACACTGAGTTCTCATCCCCTCACATTGGTACTGCTATTTAGAAACAAATGGGTTTCAAATTGCAATATAAAGCATGTGTCTGCTTAACAGTGATTTAAAATGTGCCCAATTTTATGGTAGTTATCTGCTGCAAGAGCAAATGGGTGTTGTGACTGGAAAGATTCAGTTGTTGCAGACTCTTGAATTAGAGGTTCTTCTTTTGTGACTTTCCCATTGAACATCATTCATGTTTCAAACAAACTTTCAATCAACCGAAAAGGAAGCGTCCACAGTGGTGGCTGATGAACAATGCTCTATAGTCATGTGACAAGGCAGATAGGTCTAAATGTGACTTCAGATGAAGGTTAGAATTCAGAGGGCTTAAACAGCTGAAGCTTATTTAGTACCAGCGAGCAAACTGATGACGGATAACCAACTAAATCCCCAAACAGGCTGTTGTAGGAAAGCGCTACAGCTAAAAATTGAATATCTCGTCTCTTGAAAACAGACAGAAACATTGAGTTGAATAGCTAGTACCAAACCGTGTCCTAGATTGCATCGTGAACCTCACTTATAACTGCTTGAGGATCATGTGGAAGAACAAATAGTTTCAGTAATGTGCCCAAATCTGATATTGCAGTCAGTGTAAGCCCTCTGTCGTGTAAGCTTAAGCTGCTTGAGCCCTTGGCAGGTTAATCTTGAGGCGTTTTCCATGATTGTAGTATCTACGTTTATTTTCAATGCGTTATTTGGAAATAAGACACCTCTACCCTATACCCCTTCCCCCTCATTATGCCAGAAAGCCCCTCACATAATGTTTTCCGCTTGGATCTGATCTCAACAGGGTGTCGTAGTCAGTCGTCAGCACAGTTCTTAAGTGGCGACCAAGAGCCCTGGGCCTTTAGGGGCGGTCTAGCAGGAGAGTTCCAGGTATCCAATATTGAATTACCAGCAAAATGTTACACGAAGATATATTTTCGTTTGTTGTAGATGTTGGTGTGGTTGCAAAACGCTACGGATTGGTCTGTTTAAGGTGAGCTGTCAGCAGCTGCATAGAAAAATAAAAGGGGTGTTGAGCCACTTGGTCTTTTTTTTTTTTCTTGTGAAGTGTCACTTGAAATGCCGACTGTCAGATCTAGTGTTTTGGGGTGATGGTGTATTCTAACCCAGCCTAAATTTGGATTTCTTTCAGCAACTGCCCAAATGAGATGCTGCTTTTCCCCTTGCGCTCGCGACAGCGCAGCATGGCTAGGTTTTATTTTATGACATCTTGTTTCTTTGCAGGAAACAGCGCAAAAATTATTTCCACATTTTGTCTGCGCTTGCGTCCACAATACTGCGCTTGCGTGTGCGATTGCGAGTCTACCTACTCAAAGCTCCATGAACAAAGTATTAATAATCCATAACCTCAACATTCTAAACATCTTAAAATAGTTTGATTATCTCGAATGATGTCATGGAAAATGTGATGTTTTAAACTGGAAATGTTTGGTCATGGAGTTTTGCTCTGCGCTCTAGCATCATTCTTTTTCTCTACAGGAAATTCTCGCGCAGCGAAAAAGAGCGGGAAAGGAGCATCTCCTTTAGCCAGTTAAGCCTTTCTCAGACCAAGCCTGCGTACTTTTGTTTCATTTTGTTTTCTCTCAGAAAAAAAAGGTGGAAAATGATTGTCAATGGTACGCATCTTAAGTATGATGTTTACATGCTCTTGCTGAAAACTGACCAACCAGAGAAGCCAGTTTACTTGTGAAGGCATTTATTTCCATGCCGGTATTAGGCGCATTCTTGCTCGGCCCCTGTGTGAGGTTGGTTCAGCTTGAGCAGGTAAACTCGTGCTGAAGTTTCAGTAGCAGTGCAGTCACATGGTCAAATCTAGAAACATACTAAACTATGATATACGTTTGCTTTGGTCTCCACAGAGACTGTTGCCAATTGATGGGGCAAATGATCTTTTCTACCAGCCACCACCATCAATGCCTACTTCCAAAATCTATACCATAAGGCCTTACTTTCCTAAAGACGAGGTAGGTTTTGCCCTTCATTTTGTGCTTGCTTACAGTTTTACGAAAATTGTATTTGTTTATTTTAATTTGGCATGCACAGCATGGACTTATGCACACAAAGGTGGGGTTGGGTTCATATTGAAGAGTTGACAGTAAGTCATGTATTCACATAATGTTCTATTTTTAAAATGTTAAAAAAGAATAAATGTTAACATCATATATGTCTAAAGGATTTAAGTTTGTCAGGTAAAGAATTAGCTTTTTGATGTAATTCAATCAATCTGCTGTTTTATTCCAACCATTACACCTGGTTGCAGACTTGCGCCATCACAACCAAAAAAACACATGTTTACGCAAGACAAAAATATTTAGTAGTGCTTAATTTGTGACTTAGCATAGTTGCAATGAAAAGGGGCACTAAGCTGAAACTTGCCCACAGCTGTTGCAACCGACCCAAGGAATGTTAGTTTTCTGCTGTGTTGAGGGCATGGCTTGTCTAAGGCGAGCTGTTTGTATTATGAAAACTCTATAGATGTTCTATGTCTTAATAAAACTTTGCTGTTGGCTTCTTGAATTCCCAGCTGTGGTGTCCCAGTTTAAGCTGTGCTTTTAGGTTTATTTGTAGCACATCTGAAGCATTCTGCTGAAACAGCAGTCTGGTCCACCTGTTAGTCTTTAGAAGGTTCACATTTTCTGGAATGAGAGCTGTCAGATGCTGTCTCACACTGCATCTCTCACTTTCTGTCCTCAGTCTGCCATCTATAAGGTCTGCAAGGAGATGTTCACTGAGAGCTGTGATGCCCTTTCTTTCCCAGATGAGTCACCGGACCTAATTGGAGACAGGTGAAGTTTGAGCGTCCACGTTGTTTAGTCACATTATTGTGTTATGCATGCTTGATAAATAACATGTGAACTTTCTACATGGTATCATCATCTCCATCGTTGCAGGTTTGTGGGAGGTTTTCTGACACTCAGCCCAGACTATGGCTTTGTGCTTGAGGATGAAGAAGGTATCTGCGGCTATGCTCTGGGCACTGTGGATGTCAAACCTTTTGTGAAGAAATGCCAGATGAGTTGGATTCCGTTCATGCAGGAGAAATACATCAAGCCAGACACCGAAAAGGACCTGTCTGAGGCTGAGGTTTGCATGTTTTTTCTTCTACATCAAACTCATACTTAAAAGCCTAGCATATGAGCCTACCTACCATTTTTTTTTTAAAATGGAACCATTTATTGAACCTTCAGACAGAATAAAAACATGCATAGGTGTTTTTTGTTGTTGTTGTTGTTGTTGAGTATCTGGCTCATAAAGTATGATATAGTATGGGTCCGATACTGCACTCGTGTACTCGTACTCAGTAAAATGCTCCGATACATGCAATGTGTACAGTACTTGTGACAAAGAAACACAGACAACAGAGTAAACATAGAGCACAATGGAGATATCAGAGAAGGATGTCTTTTGAAATAAATGTATCAATTTAATTAATACAATATTTAACAAATTAAATATTCATGCTATACCTGCTGTGTGCAAGCTGATAAGTGAAACACAGAGTGAATTGTATTTGTCGATCGCACATCCCTTTTTTACAGACATGCTGGAAACCAAGTTTGTACTTCGGTCGAATATGTCAATAGCAAAGAAAGTAAAATGAGGAGCATATCACTAACGTTAACTGACGGTAAAGAGAGAGCACGCACTTCTGTTGCAGACTGATCTCATGAAATGGCGTATGTATGACACGCCAATTCGTATGCATTTTGGCGTGCTATTAAGACGCATAATCGCTTTTTAGCGTGTTTATCAACGCCGTTGCATTCTATCTCCCTACACTGCCCCTAACTCTAAACCTACCCATCACAAGAAACATTTAGCATTTTTACATAAACCGTTGGGAAAGAAAACGTGTATAACAGTATGTTGGATACGTGCAGCTCCTAAAGTGACAGCAGCCTAATAAACCTACTGCTGTCTTTGTCCTCAATATTAATCTAACAAAAGACAGAAAATCTAAATATTCACTGTGCTATTAACTTAAAGATAAAATATGATAGAGCAATAATTTGAACAGTGAAAGTAACAGTAGCTCCTACAATGCATTTTAACAGACATTATTTAGCATGAAAATACCTATTTGCTAGGCCAACTAATTTGCTTCATATATTTCCTGCCCAATATTTTTAAAAGTTACAAGTAATGAAAATACAGGTAACGGTACTCTGTATCAGCAAGTACTAAAAATGAAATTATCAGTGGTATCTGTGCATCCCTAGTTTTAGTCAGAGGCGTTTGCAGTTGTTGTTTTGTTTATTTCCAAAAAGTAAAAGTCTGATAGCTTCTAATATAAATCAATGAGATTGTATAACAATAAAGGAGACTACTTGCATAAAATGCACCGAAATATCAGTTGTTACTCTATATCTCCCAATAATGCGTCTTAGTGCGGCGTTATTTAAATGCTATGATCAAAGCTCTGTTTTCATTTTGGTGAGCAAAACAAATAATGCAATATATAACATATTATTATAAAAATGCGAATCAAATTTGGTACAGTAGGCAGTAATTTTATAAGGTAAAAAGGTTAATAGCATGTTTATGGCAACTTTAATCAATTTTTCCCCTATAGAAAATGATGCTAAGTTTCCATGAGGAGGAGGAGGTTTTGCCAGAATCGTTCCTCAGTAACTTCCCATCGCTTATTAAAGTGGACATTCACGCAAAGGTTACTGACCCCAGTGTAGCTAAAAGCATGATGGGATGTCTGCTATCATCACTGAAAGCTAATGGTAGGTAGAGTTATGTTGTGTGACATGAACTTTTTCATTTTTATTACGATTATTCATTGCTATTGTAATAAATCAGTTATTGCACCGTAATTAGTCACTAATTACTTAATTGTACACTAAAGCTGCTTTTTATCTCTGTGTGGTCTTCCACCTCTCACCACATTTTACTTTAACTTCAATCAGCAGAACAATGCTGATGCTTACATTAAAGAGGGGGTGGTCTTTGCTGTTAGGAGACATGAAAATCTGCTGTGATTTTTATTGTACGCTTTGTCTGTTTCATAAACACATCTTTTCCTTCTCGTTTGTCAGGCTCGCATGGTGCTTTCTGTGAGGTCCGGCAAATGGACAAAAGGATGTTGGACTTTTATGGGAAACTGGGCTGCTTCGAAGTGGCCAAAATGGAGGGATTCCCAAAAGACGTTATTATAATGGGGAGGAGTTTGTGAGTCTGAGCCACCTAGAAGAGAAAACATACAGAAGGAGCCTCCTAGAAAGTGCACAAAGCTTTTGCCCACACTTCGCTACCTGTTCATGTAAATATCACACGTTTTGTAATAGCAACTCTGGTGCCCTGTAACGGTAGCTTAATTCACATCATTATGCTGAATGCACTTCTAGAATTTTAGGTGCTGTTCATTCACTTTGCCAGTCTGTAGTGGATGCTTAAGTGTTTTGTGTGTTCAGGGGGAGCGAGAACTGGAAAAAGAAGTGAAGTGAGTCTGTAAGAGTAATTCAGGACGCATGAGTTACTTTCACTTTTTTCTGGTAGACAGATTGCTTGAGTTGGCCAAGTGCCATTGAACCTACTAAATCTCTTAGATGTGGCCGAGTTGCAGTTTGTGTTAAGCATATGTGCATGTTTAAGTTAATGTCTAAATTATTCAGACAAAAAAAACATGCCATTACTTGATAAGATCTTCACTTTACGGTTTTTAATAGTTTATTTCAGTGCTTTACAGTGTTTAAAACAATAATACAGAAGGACTTCTTAAGTCAGGGTTTGTGTTATTGCTTTTCAGGACATTGTAATAAATTTTGCAGTTTTCCAGGTTCAAACCGTGTCGGTGAGCTCATATGGAGAATGCAGCAGGCTAAAGCTATCCTTTGAGGTTTGGGATGCTTTAGAAAATGAGAAAGAAAAAAAAAATACAACTTTGAGTGGGCAGAAGTAAATACAGTTAAACCATTATGTTCATTGTCTTTAAGACCGCATGGAATACTTTTGTGTAAACCTTTAGCATGTGTATCTTTTTTCAACGATCTTTTTTCAATGATTTTTTTTTTTTTTTTCATTTTTTTACAAAAATGCCTTTTGGCTCTTGCCCTTCTCTGAAATATATTTGAGGATAATGAAAAAAAAATACTTTCCTACATTTTTGCTTTTGTTTAAAGTGGTGAATTATACATTTCCAATACATAACAGGGTTGCATTATAATTCTGTTGTTTACAAAAAAAAGTTCAATTTGTAACTTAAACCTCAAGACCAATGCTCTGCACCATGTCTTTAATTAGAACAGGAGGAAAATTTAAAACAAATGGGAATAAAAAAATAAGGTTCATTAATGCATTTTCTTTAACATGCAACCTTTTTTTGCTGCCTGAAGAGAATGATAACAGCCATTGCCTGTTCTTAATGACGGTCCGCCTATTTGTTAATATGTTTAAAAGCCCTGCAGTTAAATTGTGTTTCTCTGAAATCCACCACATAAATGGTTTATTCTCTCATTATTCCCCTTTTTAACCAAAAGCATGGACAGAAGTTTTTTTTTTTTGGGGTAATAATCTATTGTGCTGTATCCTGAAAAACTAGATGAGCACAAATGTATCTTGCAGATTTCCATATGTAATGTTTAAAATAATGACTGAGTAAAAGAAAAAATGTAAATACTTTTGTGCATGTAATGGGCAGTTTTTCACTTTTTTCTCATCCCATTTAAGGGAATTTGTACAAAAAAGCTATTGTTTATCTCTATGGCCTGTTGCTTGGATCATTTTATTTTGGTTGATCACATACAATGTAAAGGGCTTTTTTTCCTCCTTTTTTAAAAGGTCATATACAGTGCATACATTCAAAAATATGAAGACCTTTCTGTATTTTGATGTATTATGATAATGTATATGTAATATAGTTGTAATTTCTGTAAGGGTTGTATGTAATTAAGATGGTTATTAAAATGTTAAATAGAAGAAAAATCTGTGGTCAGTGAGTAAAATGGAAAAATGCTGGTTAGACCCACAATTGTCACCCGTAGTGAACGCTCTGATTTATTAGTTTCACTATAAACTTTGCAGGTGGTTCATTAAAATTGTTACTAAATTGGATTTTATTGCATGTTATTATACACAAATTTTCTCATCACTATAATTAATAGATTGGTGGAGGGTCAAGATAATGTTGATAAATATAAAGCTACTCATTTTATATATATATATATAGATAATGTGTATACATACATGCACACCACATGATGTAAAAGAAAATGTGATCAGACCAGGCCACCTTCTTCCATTGCTCCGTGGTCCAGTTCTCATAATCACATGCCCACTGTTGCCGCTTTAGGCTGTGGGCAGGGGTCAGCATGGGCACCCTGACTAGTCTGTGACTATGCAGCCCCATACACAACAAACTGCAATGCACTGTGTATTCTGATACCTTTCTATCAGAACCATCATTAACTTCTTGAGCAATTTGAGCTACAGTAGCTCATATATAGCCTTCTCCCCCCACGTGCATAAATGAGCCTTGGGTGCCCATGACCCTGTCACCGGTTCACCACTGTTCCTTACTTAGACCACTTTTGATAGATACTGCAGACCGGAAACACCCCACAAGAACTGCAGTTTTGGAGATGCTCGTCTAGCCATCACAATTTTGCCCCTGCCAAACTGAAATTCTTAAACTTTCCCATTTTTCTTGCTTCTAACATCAACTTTGAGGACAAAATGTTCACTTGCTGCCTAATATATCCCACCCACTAGGTGCCATGAGGAAGAGATAACCAGTGTTATTAACTTCACCTGTCATAATGTTATGATTGATTGGTATATATACACTCACCTAAAGGATTATTAGGAACACCATACTAATACTGTGTTTGACCCCCTTTCGCCTTAAGAACTGCCTTAATTCTACGTGGCATTGATTCAACAAGGTGCTGAAAGCATTCTTTAGAAATGTTGGGCCATATTATAAGGATAGTATCTTGCAGTTGATGGAGATTTGTGGGATGCACATCCAGGGCACGAAAGCTCCCGTTCCACCACATCCCAAATATGCTCTATTGGGTTGAGATCTGGTGACTGTGGGGGCCATTTTAGTACAGTGAACTCATTGTCATGTTCAAGAAACCAATTTGAAATGATTCAAGCTTTGTGACATAGTGCATTATCCTGCTGGAAGTAGCTATCAGAGGATGGGTACAACCCCAAATCAGAAAAAGTCGGTACAGTATGGAAAACGCAAATAAAAAAAGAAAGTAGTGATTTCTAAATTTACTCTGACTTGTATTTCATTGCAGACAATATGAACACAGGTCTAAATGACAGGAAAGGATGCATATTTACAAATTACATGAAGTTGACCAGACAAAACATGAAATATTTTTTGTTCATATTGTCTGCAATGAAATACAAGTCAAAGTAAATTTAGAAATCACTTCTTTTTTTTATTTGCGTTTTCCATACTGTCCCAACTTTTCTGATTTGGGGTTGTACATGGTGGTCATAAAGGGATGGACATGGTCAGAAACAATGCTTAGGCAGGCCGTGGCATTTAAACGATGCCCAATTGGCATTAAGGGGCCTAGAGTGTGCCAAGAAAACATCCCCCACACCATTACACCACCACCACCAGCCTGCACAATTATGACTCTACCATCTGAATGTCTCAACAGAAATCGAGACTCATCAGACCAGGCAACATTTTTCCAGTCTTCAACTGTCCCATTTTTGCTGAGCTCGTGCAATTTGTAGCCTCTTTTTCCTATTTGTATTGGAGATGAGTGGTACCCGGTGGGGTGTTCTGCTGTTGAAGTAGCCCATCCGCCTCAAGGTTGTGCGTGTTGTGGCTTCACAAATGCTTTGCTGCATACCTCGGTTGTAACGAGTGGTTATTTCAGTCAAAGTTGCTCTTCAATCAGCTTGAATCAGTTGGCCCATTCTCCTCTGACCTTTAGCATCAACAAGGCATTTTCGCCCACAGGACTGCCGCATACTGGATGTTTTTTCACTTTTCACACCATTCTTTGTAAACCCTAGAAATGGTTGTGCTGGAAAATCCCTGTAACTGAGCAGACTGTGAAATACTCAGACCAGCCCGTCTGGCAACCATGCCACGCTCAAAATTGCTTGAATAACTTTTCTTTCCTATTCTGACATTCAGTTTGGAGTTCAGGAAGTTGTCTTGACCAGGACCACACCCCTAAATGCATTGAAGCAACTGCTATGTGATTGGTTGATTAGATAATTGCATTAATGAGAAATTGAACAGGTGCTCCTAATAATCCTTTAGGTGAGTGTATATATAAAATAGAGAAGCCATGGGTGACAAACTAAGTATCTTTACTGCTTCCGTAGGAATTAAGAGGGCAAGTACCAGTCAGGCACTGCTAATCAAATGCCTTTGATTAACTGAGCATGTTAAAAGTTGTAGTTCATGACAGTATAGAAAAAGACTGGACAAGTATGGCATGTTTGGAAGGGTTCCCAGGAGAAAGCTGCTTCTTTCTAAAAAAAAGAAAAAAAAGAATGGCAGGATAGCTTAGGTTTGCAAAGTTGCATCTGAACAAATCACAAGACTTCTGAAACAATGTTCTTTGGACAGACGAGACCAAAGTGGAGATATTTGGCCATAATGCACAACACTACTTTTACCAAAAACAAAGGACAGCATATCAGCACAAACAGCTCATTCAGCTGTCAGGCATGGTGGTGGGGGGTGATGATTTGGAATTTTGCAGTCGACCATGAGCTCTTCTGTATACCAAAGTATTCTAGAAACAAATGTGAGGCTATCTGTCCGACAGCTAGCACTTGGCCGAAATTGGGTCATGCAACAGGACAATGATGGAAAGCACACCAGCAATTCTACAACCGAATGGCTGAAAGAAAGAAAAATCAAGGTGTTGCACTGGCCCAGTCAGTCCCAGTCCAGACTTCATCCTGACTGAAATGCTGTGGCAGGATTTTTAGAGAGCTTTGATACACAAATGCCCACAAACCTAATGAACTGAAGCAAATTTGTAAAGAATAGTGAGTCAAAATTTCTCCACAACGATGTGAGAGAGACCGATAAAGTCATATAGAAAATTAGTACTTCAAGTCATTGCTGCTAAAGTGGTTCTACAAGCAATTCCATAATAGAGTTTAGGCTACTTGTGACACATGGGTTCTCCATTTTGGCTGTATTTTTGTTCAATTGTAAGACCTAAAGACCAGAGGTGGTGATAGGCTGTATGAATGTGTGTATGTGATCATGTGACATTGAAGACTGTTGGCTGCTGAAAATTCAGCTTTGCACTCACAGGAATAAATTACATTATAAGACATTATTATTAAAAATGGAGCGCAGCTGGAAGAAAACAAAACTGGAGGTTTTTCGCAATTTGTGGAAAGAGAGCATGATTGCATACAGAAAGGCCATAAAAACTGCTAGATCTGCTTATTTCTCAACTCTTTTAGAAGAAAACAAACACAACCCTAGGTATTTATTCGATACAGTGGCTAAATTAACAAAGGATAAAGCTTCAACTTGACGCTTGTAAACAACATAGCAGTAATGACTTTATGAACTTCTTTACTAGTAAGATTGATAACATTAGGAATAAAATTATAACCATGCAGCCGCCTACTACAGTATCACTTCAGACAGAACATTGTAGTCTCACTGAGGAAAAATTACACTCATTCACTGCTATAGGAGGAGAAGAATTGGCTAAACTTGTCAAATCATCAAAATCAACAACATGTATGCTTGACCCTATACCGACTAGGCTATTAAAGAGATGCTTCCAGAGGTCATAGATCCTCTGCTTAATATTATTAATTCATCCTTGACATTAGGATATGTTCCAAAAACTTTTAAGTTGGCTGTAATTAAACCACTTATTAAAAACCGCAACTTGATCCTAAAGAATTAGTCAATTACAGACCAATCTCGAATCTACCGTTTCTATCAAAAATATTAGAAAAGGCAGTGTCTTCACAATTATGTTCCTTTTAGAAAGAAATTGTATATGTGAGGATTTCCAGTCAGGATTTAGACCGTATCATAGTACTGAGACTGCTCTAATTAGAGTTACAAATGATTTACTCTTATCATCTGATCGTGGTTGTATCTCTCTATTAGTGTTACTCGATCTTAGCGCTGCATTCGATACTATCGATCACAATATTCTTTTGAATAGACTCGAAAATTATGTTGGCATTAGTGGAACTGCATTGGCATGGTTTAAATCTTACTTATCTGACCGTTATCAGTTTGTAGCAGTAAATGAAGAGATGTCACACCGATCACAAGTTCAGTATGGAGTACCGCAAGGCTCAGTGTTAGGACCGTTGCTTTTCACCCTGTATATGCTACCACTGGAGATATTATTAGGAAGCATGGCGTTAGTTTTCATTGTTATGCTGATGATACTCAGCTCTATATTTCTTCACACCCTGACGAAACTTACCAATTCACAAGATTAACGGAATGCATAGCTGATATTAAAAATTGGATGAATAGTAATTTCTGCAACTTAATTCAGATAAAACTGAATTTTTAATTATTGGACAGAAAAGCTCCACAAGTAGTGCCCTAGAATACTGTCTAACCTCGATGGCTGCTCTGTCAAGTCCTCGTCAGTGAGGAACCTGGGTGTGCTCTTTGATACCAATCTTTCATTTGAAAGCCACGCTTCTAGCATCTGTAAAACTGCATTCTACCATCTTAAAATATATCTAAATTACGTCACATGCTTTCAATGCAAAATGCTGAACAACTAGTACATGCGTTCATGAGCTCAAGGCTAGATTATTGTAATGCTCTACTGGGTGGTTGCCCTGCTCGCCTAATAAATAAACTCCAGCTGGTCCAAAACGCAGCAGCTCGAGTTCTTACTAGAACCAGGAAGTACGATCATATTAGTCCAGTTCTGTCAACACTGCACTGGCTCCTATTAAACATCGCATAAATTTTAAAATCTTGCTTATTACTTATAAAGCAATAAATGGTTTAGCTCCCCAGTACTTAAGCGAGCTCTTAACGCAATATACTCCATCACGCCAATTGCGGTCTCTAAACTCTGGCCAGTTGAAAATACCTAGAATATCTAAATCAACTGCAGGCGGTCGATCCTTTCCTATTTAGCACCTAAACTCTGGAACAGTCTTCCTAGCATTGTTCGGGAAGCAGACACACTCTGTCAGTTTAAATCTAGACTAAAAACACATCTCTTTACTATGGCATACACATAGAACATTTTTAACTTTCTTTATTCAAATCAAATGACTGATTGTTAGGCTGCATTAACTAGGTCAGCCGGAACCGGGAACACTTCCCATAACACCTGATGTACTCGTTACATCATAAAAGAGTGGCATCCACACTAATGTTAGTCTCTGTTTATCCCGAGGTTTACTGCAGTCGGCCGGATCCAGGCCGTGTCCGGATCGGATGGTGGACCTGCATCTGGACATGACCAGCTCATCCTGGAGTGTCTGCTGAGACCGTGTCAATTAGTGTCTCTTCTGATTTACGCCTCACCGAACGTGATCCTCAATTAACCCGTCTCCGCACAATAACTCCGATCTTTCAAGTATTCATATTCTTGTGTAATCGGCGCGCCATCCTAAATGAGCCCGTCTCGCGTCATACCCAAAATTTCGAATATTCCTATCTAATATGATTTTAGACCTGCAAGGTTGCCAGAGTAATAATTATACACTGTTAATAATAGGCCAGAGGAGAACTGGCACCCGACTGAGTCTGGTTTCTCCCAAGGTTTATTTTTCTCCATCATGCCCTGATGGAGTTTTGGTTCCTTGCCACTGTCGCTTTGGCCTGGCTTGCTCAGTTGGGGACACTCAAATTATGATCCAAGTTACTCAACTAAATATACAAATAGAATTTATTAATTTGGTCATATATAATTCTATAAACTATCCAAATTAAACTAGCCAAATCAAATTTTGTTGCAATGTTGTCCTGTTTAACACTGTGAAGCTGCTTTGAAACAATCGTCATTGTAAAAGCGCTATATAAATAAAGTTGATTGATTGATTGATTGATTATTATAGAATATTTCACAATATTACCGTTTTAACAGCTTTGGTGAACATAAGAGACTTATTTAAAAAAAAAAAATCTTAATTATTCCAAACTTATGACCTGTAGTGTATATTTAATTGTTACGATGTCTTTCAGATATTGTAACATAATTAAAGACTAGCTTTTAGGTAAATGCTAATGATGTCATCATTCCTGCGACGTTTTTCGCGTACTCGTCACATGTGTTTTGGAAACGCGGCTTGCACTGTGTACATTGTAGCATCTTTTAACAGATATAATAGTAACGTTTGAACAGTCATGTCGTTTTTGGAGGACGAAACATCAGACAGTGGGGTGGACTCACGCTCGCGATTGGAAAGCTATGTGTTCAGTAAGATCAACTGCGACGCTGCATGCTTTGTAGATTTAGTAACACACGTGGGACAACTGCAATTGCCAGCCTTTAATAATTGTGATGTTTAACGTTCATAAAAATAAACGCGATCACTGTACATCGGGATACCGTTCAAAAGCCTTCGTTTTCTGAAATGTTGTTAATTTCTGCATGTAAATTAAATATAGCTAACGTTACTTATTTAATAGTGTGATTTTGAATTCCCCTAGGTTGTGAGTTGTCTTCTGAAGTTCCATTTTACACATTTCAAGCAGATGAAGATGAAGATGTGGAACATTTTCTGGAGCTCAGGACGGTTCGTAGAATATTTTATTAATGGAAGAGTTCGCATGTTGTTCCAAACCCGAGTCGCCATTTACTTTCATAGGGATTTTTTTCTACAGCCCAGGGAATGTTGACTGGCGTTTTCAATAGGGAAAAAAGAGAAACCCCTATGTGTGTGGACTACTAATATAATGACTAAAGAATGATAGATTTTCATGTGGCTGCTTTAAACTTTAAAGTCGGTATGAAATTATTAATTTATATGATTGCATTTTATAGATTTTGTGCAAATCGTCTGTGTGTATGGCAAGCCGTCTTGACTTTTATTTATTCCCAGTATATAAATTCTTTATATCAACAATTAAATTTTCACTTGATAAAATGCTAATTCTTAGTATAATGAATTTGTTTTTTACTGGTAATAATGGCAATGTTTGATATCAAGAATTACGTTTCCACTAGTAAAAATGTTAATTCTCGATCTCAACAATGATGCCATCACTTGCAGAAATACGAATTCTTGATGATAATTAAATTTCAACAAGTAAAAACTATAACTCTTGACATTTGTAATTGTTTTTTCACTAGTTAAATGTCACCAGTTAGAATGCCATTCAAATTCAGTTGTTGATATCAAGAATTGATTTTTTACTAGTTGAAATTCCAATTTCACATATCAGAAATACAATTCTTGTAAAATAATCATAATTTTTGATATCAATAATTACATTGTTACTAGTAAAAATATAAATTCCTCATATCAAGAATTCATAGTTAAAGCCAGTTGAAATGTTAATTCTTGATACCTGTAAATGTATTTCAATATGTTACATGCATTTCTGATATCTGAAGATGTATTTCTGATATCAATAATTAGGAGAGTAATTTCAGATATTTAAAATGGCTTTCTTACAAGTAACAATCACATTTATGATATCATAAATGAACATTTTCACTATTGACATCCAGATTTTTTTTTACTATTATCAGTTCAATTGTTGATATAAAGAACTGATATCACCTTCTAATGTTTAAAGTCACCTTGAAAACCAACTTGACTTTTTTTTAATGGAATATAGCTGTGTATTATAAGTGATTCATCCATGCACATAATTTTTTTAATTCATGTGCCCTCATAATCTTTCATTAAAACAACTTCCCCCTCCCTCTTGCGACAGGGCGGGACAACCTGTCACTCGCATGAGATCACAGCAATAGCAAACCACAACCATCCAATCAATTCCAGATGGACAAAATGAATAGCCGCCCTACATTTTTTGTGTGTGTTTGAGAAGCCATTTCACTAAACTAAACAGACAATCGCAACTTCCGTTTATGTCGACTTACATCAGAATGTCCTAACTCGATTTTCTGGTGAAATGACAGATTTCTCATTGGTGATGTATCCTGGTCTAATCCAGCCATTTAAGGAAACTCTTTAGCTCAATTTCGTGGGCCAAAAAGGTCCATGTCCGTTGTCAATAGTGTAGTAATATATGATATAATCAACACGGTGAACCCAATGCAAAATCTGTGTGAGGAAAACTTTTGACCTCATGCGAAATTCCCGCTTGTATGGATTCCTGTTGAAATAGCTGGATTTTCTACATAAACACTGCTCCTGCAAGCTCAACATTTGGAGTGTAATGCCCACATCTTAAAATCCAGTCAACAGCTAGTGCATAGAACCAATTTCCTACCCAACATTTTTTCTTTTACGATAATGCATTATACTCGCCTATACACCAATCAGGCATAATGTTATTCCTAATATTGTGTTGGTCCCCCTTTTGCTGCCAAAACAGCCATGACCTTTCATGGCAAGGACTGCACTAGACCCCTGAAGGTGTGCTGTGGTATCTGGTGCCAAGATGTTAACAGCAGATCCTTTAAGTCTTGTAAGTTGCGAGGTGGGGCCTCCATGGATCGAACTTGTTTGTTTAGAACATCACAGAGATGCTCGATTGGATTGAGATCTAGGGAATTTAGAGGCCAAGTCAACACCTCAAACTTGTTGTTGTGCTGCTCAAACCATTCCTGAGCCATTTTTGCTTTGAGGCAGGGAGCATTATCCTGCTGAAAGAGGCCACAGTCACCAGGGAATACCATTTCCATGAAAGGGTGTAACATGGTCTGCAACAATCCTTAGGTTGGTGTTAAATGTCAAAATAACATCCACATGGATGGCAGGACCCAAGGTTTCCCAGCAGAACACTGGCCAAAGCATCACACTGCCTCCGCCGGCTTGCCTTCTTCCCATAGTGCATCCTGGTGCCATGTGTTCCCCATGTAAGCGACGCACACGCATCCGGCCATCCATGTGATGTAAAAGAAAACGTGATTCATCAGACCAGGCCACCCTCTTTCATTGCTCCATGGTCCAGTTCTGATGCTCACGTGCCCACTGTTGCCGCTTTAGGCTGTGGGCAGGGGTCAGCATGGGCATCCTGACTGGTCTGCGGCTATGCAGCCCTATACACAAAAAACTGCAATGCACTGTGTATTCTGATACCTTTCTATCAGAACCATGAACCATTAACTTCTTGAGAAACTTCTTGAGCTGCAGTAGCTCGTCTGTTTGATCGAACCACACGGGCCAGCCTTCGCTCCCCACGTGCATCAATGAGCCTTGGCCGCCCATGACCCTGTTGCCGGTTCACAACTGTTCCTTCCTTGGAACACTTTTGATAGATACTGCCCACTGCAGACCGGAAACACCCCACAAGAGCTGCAGTTTTGGAGGTGCTCTGACTCTTGTCAAACTTGTTCAAATCCTTACGCTTGCCCATTTTTCCTGCTTCTAACACATGAACTTCGAGGACAAAATGTTCACTTGCTGCCTAATATATCCCACCCACTAACAGGTGCTGTGAAGAAGAGATAATCAATGTTATTCACTTTACCGTCATAATGTTCTGCATGATCTGTGTCATAGTACAGACAAAATGATCTGTTGCTGCTTTCATTTCATTGTGACTTTAAGATGCGTAAAGAGCTTGATGAACTGCACCTTTAAACACTACTTACCTTTCTCTCAAACCATTAGATTTGTCTGGGTGATGGTGCCAAAGAGGAGAATAACGTTGTGGAAGTGACTGCTATGAATCACCAAGGAAAGAAAACATCGGTGCCTGTAGCTAATCTCAACATTTCCTGCCTTCCTATGGTAATGCTATGTATTTCTGAGTTAAACATTTTTTTATCAAACTGTTGTATAATATAGGTTTTCAAATATGTAGCAAGTTTTTAAATATTTATTTTCATATCTGTTTTTACTCAGGTAAGCCTTGGGGAGTTTGAGTTGATGGCTCCTGTCACGCTGCGCCTGAAATCTGGATCTGGGCCAGTGACTGTCAGTGGGTTACATTTAGTTGGTAAGGAATAAAACACAGTTGCATTTAAAGCTAAAAACCACACACAGAGCGTGCTATTTTTTTCCCTTTGTTTTGAATCTGAATGATGCTAATCAGTTCTTCTTTTTCAGCCACAGAAAATGAAGATTCTGAAATATCAGACGATGATGATGATGATGATGATGTTAGTGAGGAGGAAATGCCTTCAGTCAAACCAGCCAAGAAAAAGCAGAAGGTTTAAATACCATGGACGCTGAATTTGAGATGTTTACATCAGACCTTTATACGTTTTATACAATATTAGAATTAATGCTCTTCTATGAGACATGCCGGAGGGTGGCGATGGATTTTATGGAATTTTGTACTGTCCGATTGTACTGTTGCAAATGTTAAATGGAAAGGTTGAAGCCTCAATACAGCCAGCTCTGTGTGTGAACATTTACTTCATGTTAATAATGTTTATATAAGTTAATACTGTTACTTATGTGCATGTAAGTAACCACCAATAATACCACACCAACCTTCAGGTTCACTCTCAGCTGGGAGATCCTCAAATTCACAGTCTTGTCGTCATTGTGCCCTTAAGTGAGGCACTTCTCCCCCAGATTGACCCAGCCTGTCAATCTGCATCTGCTTTTAGGGAAAGCACCAGCATTGTTCTCTACAAGTTTTCCTCTTATCACACATTTAGTTTGAACTGAAATTATTTTTTTGGCAATCAGGGTTTTTAAATCTTAGTCCCTTTTTGAAGGACTGATAGTGTGAAGTTTTGCATGATGCATTTGATGCTGAGATCAGTCAAGAAGGACTTGCCATGGTTGTCAATTTTGTATTTTTAAAGATTTATTTACAGAATCTGTAAATAAAGTTAGTTGTTTTAGAAGAATCAGTGCAATTGGTACTTTTATTTTAAAAGCTCACTTTCCAAATGTTTTGGCTAACTCACCAGGGTGAACCTGATTTTGCAGTCACCAAATACTACACACATACACCTATAAGTATGATTGATCTAAAGTATTATAATTTTATCATGATAATATATGAGTATAATTATATAGAACATTTGATAATCACAAAGAGAAAGGCAACGTGAACAATTAAACCACAAATGCATTCAGACAAGAGTCTTATATTATGAGTCTAAGTTAGATTTTAACCTAAACGTCTAACATCTAATCATTATTTTTTACTTGTCCTTTTATATTTTCGCTGTTTAATAAATTGTTTTGATTCACAATACTACATTTGTTTATTTTAAAGTTAGCTGAAAATCCTATAATAGACAGGCTCTGCTGTGACAACTTACTCCATATTGTGTGAATAGTAGTTTTGTCCTGGGAAATTAAGGTGGAAATATTCATTAGCCGTTATTTAACGTTTGTGATACAATTTGACTTTAAAACCTAAACAGAGAAAAATGTAAAAACTGCGGTTCCTTTAAAATGACGCCAACGGTGGGTGACGTCACTTAACTCCCCCTAGTAACCATCGTCGGCGTCTCGGAAGGAAGGAAGATGGTGAGAAGTTATTTGCCTCTACTCCTATCTTTGTGTGTTTTGTAATTAACTGAGATTTTAGATACTTTGGAGATGCGCATAATTTATTCAGCATTTGAAGTCGTGATTAGCTGCAGTAGCGGCTTTTCTGTATGAGTGAAGCCTGATGGATCAGCGGCGCTAAGTCTCAGTTAGTTGCCTTCCTCTAGCTCGTTAACGTTATCTATTTCCTGAATAATTAAGCTGTAAAGGTTTAACCCATACAATAATTATTAATTATAATACTGTAGCCACCAATGTTAATGGAATAGCTGAAAAAATTGTCATTATTAAATCACCTTTCACTTTCATTGCATTTTTATATACGACGACTGAATAGGGACTGAGTCCCTGCCTTTCATCTCTTTTTGTTTGAATTTGTATTTCAAATAACCAAATGAATAAAATGATAATCTACAAATATCTTTTGTCTTATAAGGTTCTTAGCTGAACTAAGTCGTTTTTCCTCTCTCACTCAAATGTCCTTACATAGTGTCATTGTCTTGTTTAAAATCTGGTTATTGAGCATATTATGTTTATTCCAGGGTTTGTTATCAATCCTTAGAAAACTAAAGAGTGCCCCAGACCAGGAGATACGCATTCTGCTCCTCGGATTAGACAATGGTGGAAAGACGACACTTCTCAAACAGCTAGCCTCTGAGGATATTAGTCACATCACCCCAACACAGGTATAACACACAAAACATGTTTGTATTGGTAATATCCCTTTTGCAGGAAATACAAATAGCCCTGTAAAAGGTTAGCTTCCTCTATTGTTTCATAGAAAAAGCTCTTGAGTGTTTTTGCTTTTATTTTTCTCTTGCTTTAGCACAATATAACCTTGTTCAGTTCGTTTTAATTCTTCTGTCCTTGCCAGGGCTTTAACATTAAGAGCGTGCAGTCTCAGGGCTTCAAACTGAATGTCTGGGACATTGGAGGCCAGAGGAAGATTAGGCCGTACTGGAGAAACTACTTTGAAAATACTGACATGCTTGTGAGTGTTTCTTAAGGTTATGGGTAACACTTTACAAAAAGGTCTCATTTGTTAACTTTAGTTAATGCATTAACTAACAAGAACTAACTAGTATTTAATCTTTGTTAATGTGAATAAATCAAATGGTCATGTTAGTTCACAGTGCATTAACTAATGTTAACAAATACAACTTCTGATTATAAGGTATCAGTAAATGTTGAAATGAACATTAACTAAGATTAATATATGCTGTAGAAGTATTGTTCATTCTTAGTTCATGTTAACTAAAGTAGTTATCTAATGAAACCTTATTGTAAAGAGTTACCGAGATATGTTTATAAGTTATGCATAGCCATCATTCATTCTCATATATCACTACCATTCTAAAGAAGTCTCTAATGCTCACCAAAATTAATCACAAATACAGGAAAAACTCTTATATAAAAAAGCTAAAAGCTGAGTTTCAGCAGCCAGTTATCAGGTATTATTATCATCAATGTTGAATACAGCTGTGATGCCTAATATTTTGGAGAACCATACATTTTTCAGAATTCTTTGATAAATTCTTTGATTCTTTTGATCAATTTAATGCATCCTTGCTGAATAAAAAAAACTTACTGATGTCAAACTTTTGAACAGTAGTATATATATATTTCACATATTTTTCTGTGTGACAGTGACATTATGTTTTTGCATTTTAGATTTATGTCATAGACAGTGCAGACAGGAAGAGATTTGAGGAAACGGGACAGGTAAAAAAAGATTATCATTATAGCAAATCTATTCATTTTTACTCGTCTTGTTTGTGTGTGCATATGTGTGTAAATGAGATTATGAACCTTCCGAGGCATCTGTAGTATATTTCACTCGCTTCACACTTGCTCGGGTCTAAGTCTAGCTACATTTCAAATTCATACTGATTGGATATTTCATACTGATTGGAAGTGAAACGCTAATGCTCCAAAGAAATGTGTATGTTCTTCATATTCAAGCAAATGCATGCTAAAAGTATTTGAATGAGCTATTGCATTACTATTTGAATTGTTTATGTGGTGTGCAGGAGTTGGCGGAGCTGCTGGATGAGGAGAAACTGAGTGGCGTACCTGTTTTAATCTTTGCCAATAAGCAAGACCTGCTGACTGCTGCTCCAGCCTCTGAGATCGCAGAGGGACTGAACCTGCACACCATTCGGGACCGTGTGTGGCAAATTCAGTCCTGCTCTGCACTTACAGGAGAAGGAGTCCAGGTGAGTCATTGCTATAACTTTAACCTTCTTTTATTTTTCCATGAAGATGTTTAGACCTTCCCATCAGCGACTGGTTTTCAGCTAAAGTGCTCCTTTCTTTCAGGATGGCATGAACTGGGCCTGCAAGAACATTACTGCAAAGAAGAAGTAGTGAGCCTAGTACTTTTTGTAAAGGGAATGTGAAAAGCAAACCTCGTGGACTGTGTGGATTTTCTACCAGCTCATCCAGGTTAAAGGGATATGAGGAGGCTTTTCTAACCCCTGACCCCTCGAACCATTCTTCTGCCATCAACTCTGTCTCACTCATAGTTACTTCGTAAAAACTGTGCAATAGCATTATACTCTGAATGAATTTGATTTATAATGTACAATCAACCACTGAACTGAGTGTAATGTGTTTCTTGCATTATTGTTATTATTATTAATTAGAATGTTACAGTGTGTCTGTTTGATCTTGGAATCTATTTCAATATTTTGGATTTCTATGATTTATTCCTTTTAGATGTTTTATACTATGCTTGAATTTTTTCAAATAAATGATTTTTTTTGTTTTTTGCATAGCCGTTGTTATCTTACTGTGTGATGAGCATCAGGCTAAATCACAATACCTGAGTATAACAACCAGCAGGGTTGCTACACAAGTTTGCTTGTAACATGTTTAGCAAGCCTAAGCCACCTGGCTGTGGAAGAGAGGTTTTTTCTATTTATGATGACATGATATTGAGAGCGTAATATTCTTATTCACATGACGCTTTCTGTAAAAAGTCAGAAGCCTGAAGCACCTTTACAAAACACAATACATTAGATTTTATGAAATAAATATTTAAGAAATGTATACAAAATAAAAATTAAATGACATTTCTCGTTTCTCTTGGTTTCAACACTTCAGCTTCAATTATAAACATGAATATTTTATGTATGTATAAATGTTAGCCAGTGCACATTTAATGGTGAAAGTTGACCGATGCATTTTACAACCAGAGATTAATCTGCACATAGACTAAAATGATTTTCCGTCTTGATGCTATCTCCATATTTACATTCTTTGCAGCCTTTAGCCACTGCCTACAACGAGCCGGATCCTTCACTGGCAACTGAAATTAACTCACTCCCGCTTAACGTTTACTCTTTGAATTCTTACACTCGGGAACAATACAAGCGACATCATTATGACTAAAAGTTGGCTAAAAAGTATTTCCTACTAAAGCGAGGCGGTATTTGACTCTGGTAAACGTATCCATAGATGAATGTTGGGAGTGGCTTTGGACGGCAACATGGCCAGTGCATTATGGGTAAAGTTTTCCTACCTATTTGGCAAAAGGGAAGAGAACAGCCTTTTTTTTCTAGTCAGGTTGCACATATTTCAAAACTTTTTTCTCCTTTCGACTATAGGCTGCCAGGTTTTATTGAAAGCCCATTTTGCCTGTGAAGTACCCCTTTAAGGTGTGTGACAGAAGCTGTACATTCCCATTTAACATTCATAAGTCAAAACTACAAACTTCATATCCTGTCGTGTTACAACACACTTAAAGGTACAGTTCACCCAACAACAAAAAAAAAAGTCATGATTTACTCTCCTGCATGTTGTTCCAAACCTTATCTATCTATCTATGGAGAGAGGCAGATGTGGGCAGGTGGTAGTATCACCCTGACCTTGTGTTCCACTGGGGCTCTCCTCCCCCTTCAGAGGGCAGGGCTAATGTCACACCGCCATCAAACCCTATGTTGCCATGGCAACTGCTCCAACTGCTTTATGGTCATGTCAGAACTGTTAAATGCATAGATACCTGCTGTTTCATAAATGCGTAAAGGCACTCAGTCCATGCTTTTCTCTGGAGCTGGCAGTGCACTTACAAATAACTATTGATGCTTTATTCTTGGTAACTGAAATTCATAAGCTTACTTGGAAATCCAATTCCTGATTGACAGACAAAGCACTCAGAGATGTTGTGGGTTCACAAAAGAACTCAGTCCTCTGAGTATACATTCACTCAACTCCTTGCTTTGCCCAGTATTCAATCCAAGCACTCAGCAAACACTGCACTCTTAAAACATAGAGACACAGGGTGGGTATTAATGCACCGGGACTGTCAGCACCGTCGCTTGCAAATCAGTAAGCAACAGACAATTGCTCTTCTTGAGTTTGTCCATTGAATGACACCAAACCGGAACTCTCCACAGAGGCCACCTGGGCTGTGAAGGACATGGTGATGAGCTGCGTCAGCTGCCAGTGAGGCCGACCACAGGCTTCTGAGTCCAAATAAGGAGAATTTCTAGGTGAAAACAAGACCTAGAAGCTGATAAGGAATCACAAACAATCATCACCAGAACACAAAGGAATGCCTTAACTGTTTTTGTCCATATACAGTGAAACTCAGTGGGGTCGAAAACCCAAAACTGAGTCTCTCTGTCAAAATTGAGGGGTTGAGGGTGTGTCCAAATACACTTCCCTCGCCTACTTGACAAAGTTGAACGCACTTCAAAATGGCAGCGGGGATTAAACCAGCATGAGGGCTGGGCGAAAAAGTCTTCCCCCCACCAAACTGTCACTCACATAAGAACGCAGCAATTAGCAAACAACAATGATCCAACTATCCAATTAATCCCCAATAGATAAAATCAAGCTCTGGCCATTTTTTTTTACTCAGTTTTACTCAGATATAGGTCACAGGTAAACATGGAAGAAAAGACTATGGCAGCATCTGAAATTAGTTGGCACTTATTTTGAATAAGTATATATTTTGCAACCGCTAAAAAAGTATAATCTGGGCGTACCACATTCGTCCATGTTGTCACTATCACGTGACCTACCAGCATCAGTTGCGTCTCTTCACTGACATTCACAAATCCTCTCCCGTGGCCTCATACGGACACTTCAGAATCTCGCTGGAAGTTTAGTCCTTAGTACTTTTTGCCTACTTTTTTATGAGTACTGTGAATTCAGACTTACTTTTGTCACGTTTTTCACCTACTTGGCCTATATAGTAGGCAAGTATGCGATTTCGGATGCAGCCTATCACAATTTCTTATTCATGTTGACTTAAAGTCTCTTAAAAAAAGGCAATTTCCTGTATTCAAGTGGAAAATATCATTTTGTTTTTAATGTTGAATATTTAGAACTAATCCTACAAAAAGCATCCAATGACGTTGCGATGACAAACTTTTCCCATTTCCTTTTCAGGCTGTGTTGTCTTTTTTTAATAATCCTCCTGGCTTGATGATTATTAACCATGTACAATATATGTAGCAATTTGTGATTTTTACAGTAAAAGTTAGTAAGAGAAATTTCAAAATGAACATTGCAACACATAGCTGTAATTGTAAGGAGGACGGGAAAAAGAGAGCTGTGCCTCAACTCCCAGTGTCTGAGATGATGACAGCTTTCATTTACAGAACACAATCACATTAACTGTTTCAGTTTGAACGGCTTAATAATTCCCATGTGTCATAATTTTTCCATATGGAGCTCAAGTGCAAGTTTGCTCATGTCTGTTTGAGTAAGAGAGAGAGAGAGAGGAATGGAGATATAGTGTGTTTGTGAGCATCAACTCATCACTATATCACCTCATTGGTGTGTATTTGCCTGTTCACTGGGGTGTGGTCTGATGCACTTGACAGCTGTGTGTTACCATGGCAACCGTGTGTGTGTGTGTGTGTGTGTGTGCACATGCCTAAGTGTAGGGGCCTCGCTGAAGGTGAGTTTTACTGCTGTCGCTCCGCCGGGAGCCTGTCAGCTGTTGTGCAGCTGCCGTTGCATTAGCAGGCCCGAAGCCCTGTGCATTTATCCATCTTCTCTATGACACATCACACTTCTAAATCCAAAGCCTAATCAAAGACATCCACACACAGTGCAGGGCTTGTCAGGCCAGCAAATGCTACAGAGATCTTCTGGTTTCATATTCCTGTAATGAGTAACTGGAGACGAGAGGGAAATCTGCAGCTCTGGCTGCCCTCTTTGTTACCCGAGTATCTCCAAATTATTAACACTGGAGCCTGGGAATTCAGCCTTCAAACAGACACGCAGTGTTTCCTGTAAGCCTCACTGCTACGCCTAGTTCAATGTTATATTTAAACAGGATTTTTAAATCCTTGGTATTAACAAAATACACAGATAGGAATCGCAGTTTCTTAAAGGAACAGGTCGCCCCCTTAAAAAAAAGAAATCAGCATAGCATACTCACCCTCATGTCGTTCCCAGCCTGTATGGTGTTTCTTGGAGCACCAAGGATTTCTAAAGGATAATGTGAAATGCAAATCATACACCAAACTTTTGAACAGTATTGTATGATGAATAGATCATTTGTGAGTTGCCGCAAAGGGGAAGATTATCCGTGAATAATGACAATTTTAAACTGTTCCTCACACAAAACTATCATATGACATATAATTTTATCTAATATGTAAAAAAAAAAAAAAATCATGTTTTTTGCTTAGTTTGACAGCCTGGTCACTATGAACTCTGTGTATGGAAAAGATCGGTGTGAAGATCAGTGTTGCCAAGTACGAGTTTTTCCGCATTATTTGGCTACTTTTAAGTTGTTGCCGCGGGTTGATCTCTGAAGTACCCAGAGTCCCCTGCAGCTCTCCTGCCTCTGTTGCTCCAGGACTGGCCTCACAGGCCCTAAGAGGGATTTTGGATTATCCGTCCTGGCTTTAGGGATTGGAGCTGCAATGTGCTGGATAGCAGAAATCTTAATTCTGCATGGTAAATAGATTATTGAGCATGTGAGGCACTGACAGACATTCCAATTTAGATGTTGCCTCCTTTCTTCCCTATCGTCTCTGCTTTCAGTGTTTCCTTTTTCTTAAAATCGTTTAAAAACTTTATCCCTTCCCCCTCTCTGTCTTTCCTTCACACTCTATGGTATCAGCGTAAAGCAACGTGAGAATGAGAAGCAAGAAAAACAAAGGCCTTACATACATCTGGTTTTAACATCTGTCTCAGATTTACAGCTTAAGTGGTCAGCACTCAATACAGGTGTAAACGGGGCTCACAGTGTCTAATGATCCGAGCACTCAAACTACATTTGATGGTACGCATGTGACCATATTACATATTAGGGTAAACTCAAATCCGTCTAGAATGGCAGTGAATGACCACCGATGAAAAATGGAAAATAACCATCCAATCAAAAAGAAGCACAGAGTTTGGCAGCAGTGAAAAGTCAGCCTGCTCCGTTTCAGATAGACCCAGAACAGAAGGTTTCTGGGAATTTGTTTTGTTTTTGAGGAAGTGCTATGTATCATTTCTGTTCTCTCAGTGCTCTCATGGCCTGTTCACAAACCAAGATGAATGTTCAGTGACTAATTTTGGTGCAATGAATGCCGCTTAGAAATGTTGTCTGACTTGAGACGGTGCTGTATAGATGCATGGCATCAATGCAGAGCAAGAGATTTGAGGGTAGTCGGCTAGCACATTCTGCGCAGCTTCTACAGAGCGACTGCATGAGCTCTAATGACGACACAGCTGTTTCATGATTGGCAGGATTAACTTTGTTTTGTGTTCATTCTGACACCTTCAGGGGGTATTCCAGAAAGCAAGGTTAATTTACCATCAAATATACCCTGAACTCTCAGTTGATTAATCAAAACTTATTGCTTACTTGAGGTATGCAGTTTCCAAAACCAGTCTTGACCAAGTCCAGTCAACCTGGGGTATGAAACTCAAGAGTTAATGGTGATAGAAAGACAATTTGGTAACACTTTACAATAAGGGTTCACTAATATGCATTAATTCATGCTTAACTAATGCACAGATAATAATGAGTTAATGTGTTACTAATGGTGAACTAACCCATTTATTAATGATTACTGCATCAGCAACTAATGAAGATTTGACATGATTAATAGATGAAGTAAGCATTACATTGTTATTAGTTAAATGTGTCATAATGTATTAATCATTAGCTAATGATTTACAAATGTATCATTATGTTATGACTTTACTTGTTGGGGCACATGACTATTAACTAATTCAAAACTCATAACCACAATTACATATTACTTAATCAATTAGTTAATAGTCATGTGCCCCAACAAGTAAAGTCATAACATAATGACAAATTTGTAAATCATTAGCTAATGATTAATTAAAGCAGACAACTGGAAGTTGAAATGCATGGCTTTGACCCGTTGTGGTAATTAACACATTCATTTACATTATTAGTTCATAAAATATGTTATTAAGGAATTAATGCATTATTACACATTTAACTAATAACAATGTGCTTAATGTTAAGTGTTACCGACAATTTCAACTGAGCGCTGAATTCATGAGTCTCCATGGAAAGGGAAGCTAATAAGAAGCGCGCCATACTTCTTTTGATTAATACCGATTTACATTCTTAGTGCATATCGCCACCTACAGGGCAGTTATGCAATCATGTTTTAGTATATATATATCTTAATACATACCTTCTTTTGTGTTCAACAGAATAAAGAAAATCATACAGGGCTGGCACTTGATGGTGAGTAAATAATGACAGATTTCTGCGTTTTTGAGAAATATTTGACAGCTAATCCACTAGCCTAGCTAATCTAATTTGCAGCCAGTGTAGTGGTCTAGCAACTCTCCATATACTTGCGAGATGGAAAAACCAAACTCTGGTCAGGCCAATCACATCGTGTATAGAGTTAGTGGGCGGGCTTAACATAATGATGGCAGAGTTGCGGTTGCGGAGGTTACGCGTGCTACTTGAAAACAAAGAAGCTGGCGAACGGTGGTCTTTTGAATCGGCTTTGGGCGCGACCCTGGAAGACTTGGAGTTAAGCTTTTCTTTGAGAAAAGAACAAAGAACGGTACTGAAGTCATTCTTAAGAAGGGAAGATGTGTTCGGAGTTTTGCCGACCAAATACGGTGAAAGTCCGTCATCTATCAACTAACGTTAGCTACAAGTATATGTCTCTGCAGGTTAGTAATAGGGGTTACCTCATCAGTGGGTGTGGCCATAAACCGAGAGACGATTTCAACTGTTACCTGATTAGCTGACATCACAGTGTGGGTAGGGTTTAGGGGTGGGGTCGGGTGAAGGGGATCATTTTCATTGCGTGATTTATAAACACCCATCAGTTTGAAAACACACACTAATTGAGAAACGCCCACTCTTGTTCCGCAGAGACCTCATACTCACGAGCTCCGCATCACGTTGCTCTGGTTGGTTGTAGCGGTATCCAATTGCGTGCAGAGGGAATTTGAAAGACAACCGTTTATCCCGCCCTTCGGATTGAGCCCTGTCAATGGTAAATTCCCAGACCTTACTAATCCACTACATCTGTGATGAACAGTATGTGCAAATTACAGTGCAAGTGTCACCACGGGAAGCATAGTGTCCAACCTTGTCAATCCATTTTTCAACCATGCCTGCAATTGGCAAATCTTGTCAATCGATTAAAGGTAGTGTAGACAATTTTCGGAGAGGCTATGAATCAGCTAGGAATAGCCAGCTAGCTTTGAAAGCACATGATCCCTCCCTTCCTTCAGAGCATCTCTAAAGTCACGCCTCCTTCAAAACACATGATACACCTTCAGTCATCTCAAACATAACACAATTCAGTACAATAACACAAGTACAGCAGGGAGCAAACAAAAGCATCACGAGAGACTGCGTTAAACTACTTCATGTCTTAAAGCACATAACATTACAATAATAATGAACATAAACCACTCAACTGCAGCAGATTCAGTTCACCATTGATAGTGTTGCCATTGAAACACATAAATTCAAGTCACAAACTGCTCAGAGTATAACGTCATGCGTTTCCATTTCTTCCAAATTACCGTAGTTATGGAAAAGTGACCGAATGCAATGATTAGACAAACATTTTTCCTACACCTTCCAAAAATGATATACCTGTATACATATAAATACATTTAGACCACCTTAGGGTGTGTTCACACTCCACGTGTTTGGTTCTATTAAAATGAACCCTGGTTCATTTGAATATGTGTGAACGCTGCCATCCGAACCCTGGTGCGCACCACCAAGTGGACCAAGACAGATGAGAAGATGGGTATCGGTCCGCTTCCAAAGAACTATTGTACGGTTCAAATGAAATATGAATGCAACATGGACCAAAGACATGTAAACAAACCAAAAACAGGACATGTCACAAGATGCAACGCTAAAAAGGACTCATCATGGCAGCGAGTTTGCCCACCAGTTTGGTACAGACATCAGAACCACGTCTCCTCGCAGCAGATCTTTGTGTGTGATGGAGGGATTCCTACCGCTGTTTTGACTTCTTTACATATTTTATAAGCTTTTCACGAGTTCTCAGCTGGTCAAAATACCATTATATGTAGACTACGCACTTACAAAAAGCATGTTTAGCCCAGCACACATGTTGGGCTAAACAGCACACGTTTTGGGTGTTCGGTATGTTCCGTCACAAAATATATGTAATAAAAGCTGACTAATCAGGTTGTGAACATATCCCTGTGCCTTTAGGTTCTGTGTTAAAATGCCACTGCGTACGCTGAGCAGACCAGAATTTTTTTTATTTTTTTGTCTGAACCAAACGACAGTGAATGGCACTATTATGACCAAAAGTGTGAATGCTAGTGCAATGGAAAAGAGAACATTTATTTGTTCATCAACAGAACGTTCATTCAAATGAAAATGTTTGAATCCAGAACAGACTAATTGGAATAATCTGCAACAGACAAATCAGAAGAAAATTTAGACAGAATTTTCTTACTGGACATTTGTGTTCATGTGAACAGGCCTTCAGGCTGCAAAAAAACATGTCCGCGATCTAATCTGCAAGTTCTCAAACTACATTAAACACGGAGCAATACAAACCTGAAAAGTGCTATGTGATCAACACCAGCAAAGCCATCATTGTGGAACATTGTTCCCCTTAATAACTGGGCAGGTTTTAATAATTGATGTCAAAAGAAGAGCAAGCAAACGTGACTGTTGGAGAAAAACAAGAGGCTTTAGACTACAGCTGGTCTGTGCTGGGCTCAAAGGGTACAGAAGACCTTGAAGCCTTTGTACAAACATGTCCAAATTCTAGAATTTTCACACACCAACTCCTTTACATGAAAAATTCCCATGTGCTTTTATATTCCTTTTCACTTCAGGTCTTACATACATCCTTATGTGATCACATGTATAGAGGAGCTGAGCCAGGCAGCCTCTGTTGTGTTTTGCAATCGATCCTTCCGGCAGGCTACAGTCCTCCCACGGGTTGCAATGAGCCAGCATGAGCAGCCAGCGTGATTAGCATCATGGGACGGCAGAGCTCAGAAAAACAAACCCATTGTAGAGCTCTCAGAGCATATGGCGTGTCCACCCACAGCAAGCAAAGGGGGGAAAAAGAGGGTAGAGTCTAGTCAGATTTCTAATTGGTCACAAAATGTTGACTGTGCTGGTCTGAGAGCGCAGTAAGGGTGAATGTATGGGGTTTGTGGGAGGAGAGGGGCTGGAACGTTACACTTTATAAATAAATGATGAGCTGTTCTTCAAGCCTGATTACTTCCCCCATCCCCTTTCTACCCCAGCCGGCCCTGCGCCCCCATCCCACCATGCTTTAATGGAAAAATGTGACTGATGCCCCCATTGACCCATGAGGAAGAGCTGGAAAGTCTGGCATCACTCCATAGGCTGCTATATTTAAATGATTTAAAAGTTGTCTTGGCTTTTTTTTTTTTTCTGGAAGCCACATATTTTGATAAAGTTTTCGCTTTGGACTTGCCCATAGTGCTGTTACTATCTTATAAACAAATGATTAAACTTCCTCACGAATGATTAACTTCACTTTAAACATAACCTCCAAACCTGTTTTGATAATCAACAACAAGGTCTAAGCAAATGATCCAAGCCAAAGACGAACAGGGTCATGCTTGATTTATGGGATTGTTGTTGGATCTGCAACTGGATAGAGCTTGGCATTAACAAATAATAGGTATATTCATAAAGTATATCAAAATGTCCACAGTGTTATAAAATATTGTTAATTTACATGACATTTCCAGCTTTAGAGATCACATTTTTCAAATTAGGCTACCTCATATAGCCAGGCTTTGTAGTGGTAACTCAGGTTCTTCAAAGAGAAATATGATTTTTTAAAATCTGTCTTGTTTAAAGTCATGATTAGAAGTTTGTGAAGGCTCCCTGGTTGAGAAACACTGCATTAGAAGCTCCATAGTTTAGACCCATGACTTCTGCCGCCAAAAACAAACTACATTACAAAATTAAAGTTTTTGCACACGTCTTTTTAAACCAGCATTTAATACTCTTTTGAAGCACATTTATTTTGATTTCCAAATGTATGCAGTCCATCCAGTTTTCTTGTATAAAATATGTGGAAAAAAGTCAACTGTTCTCTAGTCTCACTCAGTCGAGTCTTTTTGGAGTTCTGAGTGCACAGAAAGGCTTTCCTGCATGCCTACAAACACAAACAGGAAGTTTTTTCCAGCATGTTCACGACAATCAGTGTTCCACGGCGACCGCAGACCCCTTCGGGCTTCACCGTCACCGACTAAAACAGGAAGTACAGTATATCTACACCGTTATAAGACTCAGAGGTGTGTGTAGGCACCAATCATCCTGAACATGCTTCACATTTGCTTAAATGCAGGAAATAACATTATCTGACAGGAAGCAGAATCCAGAAGTACTTCAGATGCAATAGCTCATGACATGCTTGGTGGAACCTCTGAGTGAAGCTTCCAAAGAACCTGGATTGATCGTTTTCAAACTACCGAAAATTAATGAAAAATATTAATACATAATTGTAAACATAACAGAAAAACAAGAACCTCTGGCCTCTAAGGAATGTAAGTAACGCGTCAAACCATAATCAGGTTACCTGTGGAGCGGTTCAGCAGAAACTTAAGCCCAAAATCTGAAGGTGCAGTAGAATTGAAATATGATAAATAATAAACAGACTATCCCTCTTTTTTTAATAACAATATTCCCCATCTACTAAAAATAAAACTGTAGAAGTTTAATAGCAATGTTAAAAGGAATCTTTAGCACATAATAAAAACCAACCAGATTCCAGATGCCCTAAAGGCAGGAAGAGGGGAGGTGAAAGGAGTTAAAACTAACTCCATTTACAAGTGATCATTATCTGCTTTGGGTCAGAACCCTCTGCAATTATCCAAAATCTGTTTGTAATTTTAAAAACTCAGCTGGGTCCCGCCTCCACATTTCTCAAAGAAAGATTCCCTTATTATTTTACACAGGGGTTTAATGCTTAGGTTGGAAGAGATTGGAGTTTTTAAGCCTAGAGGCTTGCATTGCATGATAAAAAAAAGTGCTGTTTTCCTTTGAATTGTGAAAGACAGGCGGGAAAAAAGGTCTATGAAGGAAATGAGCGAGTTATCTGAGATTAACCGGAGATGCAGTGGAAGGTTAACTGGTGACATATGGTTTAGTGGAAGATTGCCCGTACAATCCATAGAAATCAGGGTGCCTATGGCTCTGTGAGGCGTCGATCCAGTCGTGCATTGAGAGCCCTTGGAGGGGCTGGGACATTGAGGCCGTGGAGGGCAGGGGGTGTGAGTAATCCTGTGTCCAAGGGAAAGATCCCGAGCGAGGGTAAGGAGGATGGCCGCGGTGGTTCGATATGGAAGGGACGCTAGAGCAGTAGCAGTTGTCCATCGTGCACATGAGAATCTTACGGCCACCGTACTGCGGCAGCATGGCCTGCTGGGACGAGCTGGGATTGGGGTAGTCAGCTGGAGTAAAAACAGAGCTGGAATGATGGACCGACTGGGCGCTGCTGCTACTGCTGAGGCCTACAATGTGCTGAGTGGAGCTACAGGGAGCCATGGGCGGCTGTGACGATGGCCCGTCTGTGGAGCTGGAACCTTGACCCAGGAACTGCTGTTTGCTCATGGGGCCTGACGAGGAATCCAGCAGGCTGGTGCTGCTTTCAGGGAAGGCTGTGGAGTGTTTGCGTTTCTCACCGCCGGAGGTATTCGCACTGGAGGGGTGGACAGATATGCTCTGGAGGAAGTGTGCGGGAGTACTGAATGGTGCTAGAAACAAGGGGGCGAGAACAACAAGTTTGATTTGTGAGAAGAAAAAAAAACAATATGTTGTACAGAATAGTTTTTGCAAGACAAGTTAGTGGTTCTCAATTGGTTGTGCTTCAACACCCAGATTTTACTTTGGACATCAAGAAACACGAAAAAAAAAAAAGGTTTATCATATACAACTTTAAAAAAGGTCCCCAAACCCCATTTGGTAAATGCATATTTATTTAGCATTTACCAAAATGCATAAAAAGGTTTTAGTTTTTAGTGTTTAAGTTTTTAGTTGAAAACGGTGCTATGTAAATGTCCTCTTATTTCTTCATTGTTTTAGTGGTTTTTGAGATTTTTGAGGATGAACTCATTCCAGGGTCAATGACTAATAAGAGATTATAGGGCTTTCACAACCCTGGGTCATTCTAAACCCCGGGTAAACTGAATCTTGGGTTATCTTGGTTCATGTTTCACACTGCTCATAATTTACTTGCAGTTAACAATTAATCCTGGCTATTCGTACATTGCTGTTTTACACTGTACATTCCTTAATCCTGGGTCCCTATTAATCCTAACGTCCTTATTTGCATATTTGCAATGCTAGTGTCACTGATTGGACGAACGCCACATGAGTTATGCTTACATAAGGGCTCTAGCATTGTGCATCCTCATATTATACATTTGCCCACTGTAATATTAAGTTAATCCTGAATGGACTATAAAAGGTAAGAATGAAACAGTTTCTTCACCACAATTGTTGCATTTTTCTGTTGCCGTTTGACATTTTTCTTCTCAAACGGTGATGCTGCTGTTTATACAGCACACAGTGTTTCCGTGACTGACCAAAGCACGTGAATATGAGGCATGCTATTGGTTGACGGTTGCTAAACATCAAGTCATAACATTCTAACAGAACTTTGTTTCACACTGTACAAGTTTGCCACCACAAAAGCAGTGCGAACCCTGCTCCGGAGCATTGGGGTTAAAATCAGGGTTTTAACCGTGGTTAAAAGCGGTGTTTAGAACGACGATAACACCGGGTTAAGCACAGTTTGAAAAGCCCTAATGAAAAATAATTTTGTTTAATCATCTATTTATTCAAGTTGGTTTCATATTATTCATATGACCCGATTAGAAAAGTTGTGTTGACCCACCAGTTGCTGAGCCACTGAGTTTTTACTTACCTTCCAGTATTTTTCTCAAGTTCTTTTCCTTTTTTGAGACTTCAGACAGGAATATTTTGGAATTAAGATGACCCACTTTGTAAGGAGGCAGAACACTGCCTGTGCATGATGTTGATCTGTAAAAAGACCATTTGACCACCAGATTACTAAATATAAAAAAATGTTTAATAAAAGTATGAAATTTCAATACATTTCTGCATTTTATAAATGACATACCTGTCCATGAGTATTTTCACTGGTTTGGTGTTCTACAAAGCAAAACAAAACAGCACAATATTAATCTTCCTGCAGTCTACAAGCTCCTGCTTGACTGCCTCTTTGTCTGTAAACATGGAAAAATCTGGAAGTGCCGATCTGCTGATAACAACCACACACAGACAGGGAAGCATTTCTCACAGGTATGGGCACATTCACACTGTGTATTTATGAGAGTATGTGGGTGAGTGCAAGGGGATTTATAGCAAAAGTCTAAATTAGAGTGTGCTTAAGGAAACATTCACTATGTCCGAAGCCCAAGACTGCTGCCTTACTGCCCAGTCAGACAGACAGCGCCTTTATAGGAGGAAACTGGTCTCAGACAGATTTCCAGGAAACCATGACATCATGTTTAACAATCAAAAACAAATTCAAGGCTATGCTATATACTTCACTATTTTATTGGAATCATACATTGAAAACAAAAGAATTATGAATTAAAATTTCCTTGAATTAAAAATGACATTTTTAATCCAACATCCAAACTGCACACAGGACTATGATATAGAGGCAGTTAAGGATGACCAGATGAAGGCATCTGTGAAGGGTTAAAAAGAGAATCGGCCGCACCTTCATGATGTTAATATTCTCCGCCTTGTCAAACACAACTTGGACAGAGCTGAGCAGTTTCTTGGCCTCCTGACGGCGTGCATTGAGCTGCAGGGTTTGGGTTGAGTTCTCCTGGCAGTATTTAGAGTGTGCTTTATCCAGCACTTCCAGAGTTCTCCCCAGGTCATCTTCTAAGAGTTGGTGCATTTTGTGATACTGCACACGCACCTCCTCCTTCAACTGCTGTACCTTATCCTGCACAACAAACACAGGGTGCACGATGAATTTCTATAGTCTCCCTAAATGTGAAAACTTTAACAAATATCTCCCTGTAGCAAAGGAAATGAAAAATATCAACTTATTTATTTAATGTCTCTGTCGTTCCCCCATACCTTTAATGTAGTCTTTTATTTAGCTCTTTGTGAATGTAAAAGGTCAGCAAAAATGTCAAAGAGCAAAATGCACTATACTTGGAGTTACTGTCTCCCAAAGGAAAAAAAAAAAGCGTGAAATTAGTCATCAGTAATTCCAGTCTTACATACTGCTCGAACCTACATGGGTATCTAACAAATATGCATAATGGCTGCACGCAAACAATGTCTACTTTGACCTGCCCTCAAACACTGAATTTGTAGCTGAGGCCTGGAAAAGTTTGGTTTGTGTTGTCGACATGTCAAGAAGATGCTGTTTTCTGCGCTGCGAAAGCAAATCCACTTTGTAAGCACTTCCAAAACGATGAGGACTTGAGCTCAAATTGATACAGTAAAACCGACGCCATCGTTACTGTTCATATCACTGTGTAATGTATACATGCGCTGAGGAAGCTCCGGAGCCGAAATTCAGATATGGTAATGGATGTTTTGTTTCCAACATGCGCTACAAGTGGTAGACCAATCACAACAGACTGAGCCATCTGACCAATCAGAGCAGAGTAGACTCTCAGAAAGGCAGGGTTTAGAGAGAACGAATCCTTTATCAAACTGTTAATACATTGTGAGAAAAGAGTTGATGCTGCAATGTTTACTTTTTTTTTAAATCTTAGATGGAAGTAAACCTATTGTAAGAGACCTCCAAAAGAAAACAAGGAAGCATTAAAATAGCATAATATGGGCACTTAATTTTTAACCTGAAAAAAATACCAAGTAATTTCACATCTGCTATAGAGTTTCAGAAGAGGACATGTAAAAGTGTTTCTACTGCAGCTCACTGAACTGACCTTTGAAGGTTTAATCGCCTTTGAGATGCACAGAAGATTGAAATGTGTATATGTGCCATCTAAATTATATTAAAAAATCTTCATTTACTTTTCACAAGATCATCTGTAACCACACACCACCTTTTGATTTGAGAAAAGCTTGTATACAGGGTCCAAAATGTACTTTTTACCATTGAACTGTATTTAGCTGATATATTTGTCCTTATGAACATAAAATATTAAAATGATCAAATTTATATTCAGTGTCATATTAGTATTATTTAAATACTAAACAATATAGTTGTATTAGTAACTTAAATACTAAATTATACACTATTATATAGTGTTTATTTATATTTTAAATTAATGAATCCGTTAATTTTAATTTAATTTATTTTAATTATTTGTTACATGCTGTCATGTTTATGTTTTTTAATTTATATTTACTTTTATAACATTTTCGTTTTAGTAAATGTTTTTTTTAAGTTCAGGTTTTTCATTTTTAGCTTTATTTAAATCAACAAAAACAATATTTCATAGTTTTAGTTAACAATATAAACACTGGCAACATTTGCATCAAAAAGTGCAGCTCATTATGTCACTCGATATGAGTCAGCGACAAAATGTTTGATTTTGTTCTTGATCATTTTCATTTCATAGCTTAATGTGTCAGCACAACTTAGCTCTATATTTTCTCTTTCACTTTTGTTTTGACATTTTAAATTAAAAATTAAATTAAATTAAAAATAAAATTAAAAATTCTGGTTCATGTAAGCATGTTGAATGAAAAGTGCTTATGTATTTGATTGCATTTGCTTCCTTAGATTTTAATTTGAACTTATCTTGAATATTCATTGTCAGTTTCATATTTTGATGTGTATCTCTGAAAGAACGGCAGCCATTGTAGAAGCTATCCAAATTCAAAACCTGAGGAATTTGACCAGACCTCTCCTTGACAGTTTTATTTTGTAGTAAAACACTTATCTAATACATTTTCCTTAAACACAAAAAAACTGCAGACAGAGAAAAGGTCTACACGCGGTTTAAGCACAGACTCTGCCAATGTCATCCCAAAACCAGCCTCTTACATATTCATTAGCTGCAGTAGAGGGTGAGGGGAGAGACTTGCAGACAGAGAGACAGAGTAAGACGGAAGAGTGTGTGCATGTCTTATGAATGTGTCTTTACCTCCACCAGTACTTTGTCAGACTCCAACTTATACAGCTGCTCCTCAAGGTCTTTCACTCGATCGTCAATGCGATCCTGCTGCTTCATTAACATATGCTGAAGGGAAGAACAAAGACAACACAAATCAAACCTTTTTCCACAGATCCATTATCTGCCAAACTTAAAACAGAACGACTCAAGGTTCAAGGAACTATTTAAAATATTGGTAACACTTAACAATAAAGTTCCATTTACATTAGTAAACAAACTAACAATGAAAAACATAGTAACACTTTATATTTTAGTGACCTCGTTACACGTTAAATATATTTACATTAGTAAAAACAGTAAATGGTAGCACTTTATTTTACAGTCCTGTGCCCCCTGTACATACCGTGTAGTTATTTATATGTATTACAATACCTGGGTAATTACTAGGTACTAACCCTGAACCTAACCTTAACCCATGTAGTTACCTTATATTAATCAGTACTTTCTTTGGTACACATACTGTAAAATAAAGTGCAAACCAGTAAAGTATGCATAATTACAAGCAACAAACCCTAAACCAAACCCTACTCCTAACCTTAACCCAATAGTAAGTATGTTGATAATTAATATTACATAGTACTTCATTGTATGATTACACTATAACAAGGATACCTTAAAATAAAGTGTAACTAAGAATTCTTGTAAATTATATATTAACCCTAGTTCATGGTAATTTCAGCATTTACTAATACATTATTCAAATCAAAACCTGTGTCTGTAAATATTATTTAATGGACTTGACCTAACATGAACTAACAATGAACAGTTGCATTAGTTTTAACAAATGTTAGATCAATAAATACTGTCACGAATGTATTGCTCATTGTTATCTAAATTTTAGTTAATGCATTAAAATATTTTTTATTTTAGTCATACCCAAGCTAACAAAAGCAATGAATTCTCCATCTACTACAAAATATAACCCCAAACATCCTGCAGGCCCTCTCTATGACGTCCCAAAAAAATCTTATTAGAGCAAATGAGTGAAACAAAAAATGTAGGCAATGAGACTAATTCATCAGAATCACGTTTGCTGTGTGATTCTGCCTGCTATTAGGTGTCTGGACAGGTTTTAAATTGGATTCAGAGGAAGCCACTAACCCCAAAGCTCCCCCATCCCCCAGCCAAATCAAAGCCTGACAGTGTGCTGAAGCTTTTATAATCCCCTTTATACTCGGTTTCACATGCCCACGAGAAGAACACTGTACCTCACCACAACAAAGTCCATAGGATGCCGAATAACAAGCCAATTTAGTTGTTTAATCACACAAATGTCCATGCAACATTCAAAAGGCCGATTGCGAAGGGAGAATGCAGCTGTCATGACAACAATAACGCACATTGTGCATGCACGAGTGTGCGCATTAATAAGTGTGGAAATTTGAAGCAGAGCGAAAGGGGGCAAGGCCGTCTCAGGCTCTCATTTTGCTCTCTATCTCTCCCTTTGTTGCACGGGCTTTTTTCAGTGTCAGTGACAGATTGTCATGTTATCCCTGCATAGTGAGATGTGCACGAGACCGCTGCAGGATCTATAGGTCACATGAGAAGAGACACATTCTTGGGGCCTACAGCCGGGCTCCTGTAAACCCCTGCATGGATGCCAAACAAATAGCATCTCCACAGTCAACAGTATTCACTGGTCTTCATGGACACAAGTCAATGTTATTTTACATTAATTAAAAAAATTAAAATAAGTTTAAATGCCAAATTAACAATAAAATACATTACCCACAATTATGAAATGAGATCCACTAATCAGAGAACTTGCTGTATTCACTATACATTGATATACTAGAAGATACTGAACCGGGTTTTGTACGGGAACATTCTGAGGTTTGTAAGTTGTTGAAAAGCTAAAAATTTAAATAAATCATAAAAATTTAAAATAAATGAATAGGGCTGCACAATTAATTAAAATTAAATAAGCAAAATCTCGATAGTAGCTCATGATCCAGTGTTTCCAGTGTCTCAGAAAAGCTCAATTCACAGTAAATACTGCATCACTTTATTTCCACATTCCCATGGCCAACATTATTGTTGCCATAAATCTACAGCAAAATTAGCAAATTCATATTGATACGTGTTTAGATAGCTGTTGTCAACTAAACAGATTTCACAGGTGTCCCTGGGGTTTTCCACCAAAATAAAAGCTTGATGGACTAATAGGGCCAGATTTACTTAACAGGGCAAATTAGTCTGAGAGTGCAGTTCCATAAAAGTGCCAATGGGAGTAGAAAGTTCTGCACATGATCTACTGACGACGTGCAAATTAAAGAATACAGACGGATCATTTACATTAAACCAGATGCTAATTTGCTCTGCACTCTGGTGATTAAGACATGCTTTTTTTGGCAGTAAATAATGCCACAAACACCAGTAAATTGATGAGCGCAAAGCTTAGTAAAATCACCTTGCATGATTCATTTAAATACTGAAAGGGAAACTCCTACAAATGCATAATGCAATAATGTCAGCTGCAAAAGTAACTGTCCACACCTTTTTAATGTTAATTTTTCAATGCATGCCTTTAGTAAATCTTGACAGTAGTTTTTTAACGCCAAAAGAGTGTTTGTGCTGGTGCAAGCTGTTAGTAAATCTGGCCCTTAATATTGTAACGTTGTATTAAATAAAATTTTTACTAGTATAATTAACCATATTCATTTGTATTTTCAAGTACAAGTGTTTTATTACAACTGTACTTTATTTCTGTCTTCTTTGTTATAATTAGAGTTAATGATATTAATAATAAATAATATAAAAAAATAAATGTTTCAGAAGAAATATAAGACGCTTTCTTATGAGATTAAATGTTTATTTATCATAGTTCAAATTGCAATAAGTGGCAAAATAAATACTTTTTGTGACCAAATCGTGCAACCCTATACGCAAAATAAATAATTTCAGCTATTTACCTGCATGTCACGTGGCCGTTAACTGACATCAGATAATTGTGAACATGTGAATGTGTTGTTAAATTATAAAAATATTCAAGTTAAAATCTCAGGAGAAAATGTTTTGACAAAAGGATTCAGGTGACAAAAAGGATGCTTTAATCCCATAATGCATTGTGAACAAATCCACGATGGTGGACAAAGCTTGCAAAATGTGTTGTTAATGTTGTCAGTTTAATCAAGTACTGATAAAATGTTATGCATTTCTGTGCTTATTAGCGCATCACTTAATTCGCTCAAAAGCATGTTAACAGCAAATTCAACGGCAATTGTAATTTGATCTCTCCTGAGCTTTATGAGAGGAGCTCTGTTTGTTTGTTGAGCAGCCCATGTAGAGCGTTTTGTTTCAGTTAGCAGGCTGTCATTTAAGGCAGCAGTCTATGTAGGCAGAGCAAAACAGCTCACTACATTCTGGAACAAATCAATAGTTTTTAACAGATGAGTGTATCACTGCTTTGGTCTTACAGACTGGCATTTTGAGCAGTGGTATCAGACTTAGTCACTGATTACACACGGTTACAAGCACAGGAAACTGTACATCTTCAGCTCAACAATGGCCAAAGCCTCACGCAAAAAGCCAGCAGGAAGTTACAGAAAATTACTGCACTCTTGGTGCCATTCAGCTTATCAGCAATCATAAAATATTTAAGGTTTTTAATTTGTTTCAACTGTGGCTGTACAGATGAACGTATCCGTGTGCTATACATCTGTGTGAGCGCTTCTCGTTTCAAAACGCGCAGATGTGCAGATACGATCTGTCAATCTCTTTTGATTCGGAGCACGGAAGGTAGCATCTAAAGAATCTACAGACTTCTACAGACAATTAACTGTCTCTGTGATAAATGGAAGCCATTTGATTGCAGAGATGCAAAGCCTGATGATAGGCTTGTTGGTGGCTTTTTTAAGCTTTTAAGGTGAAGAAAATGCAAGCTCAGATGGAGACCAAAATAATCTGGTTTTGTGGGGTAGTGTGAGGGGCGTGTGTGAATTTCACAGCTAAATGCTGGATAGGAGCTGATTTATTTCTGCAGTTTGTAAGTGACTCAAAACAACCTACGTACATTCACAGCAAAGACAAAAGGTCAGGCATCTTGGTACTTAAATGTGAAATGTGTGAACAGCACACTGCTCTGAATGCATAGTGAAGATAACTTATAATTCACTTATAAAATGGAAAAAAACTTGCTGTAATTCACAGTATTATTCATTCATTACCACACAACTCGATGAGAGTACAGATCTGTCTATAATCTAACATAAAACTAACCTATCATGAAAAGTAGCTAAGGTATGAGTACATATAACTTTACATCCCCCTCCTCTTAAATGGTGATTATGGCCTGTCCCATTTCAGAGGTTTTGACCTCCTGAACATTTAAAATCGAAATATATCTAAATCTAAAATTATATATGGCTCAATGTGAGTCGACGAGAAGAGGTTTGGTCAACTAAATTTTAATCAGTCGATTAGTCGCAGAAAGTAATAAAACTCAGGACACAGAAACTGCTGAAATCACACAGTGACAGATCCATGCATTAATACAGTGGCCCGGTTTCACAGACAGGGCTTAGATTAAGCCAGGATTAGTCCTTAGTTCAATTAGGGCATTTAAGTAGCTTTTATAAACGTGTCTTAGAAAAAAACTGAGTTTTCATCCAATGTTAAGGCTACTTGTCCGCCAGTCTGATTATGCTTGCACTGATATTTCTCTTTTAAGCGCTTCAGCTTACTGCACATTAATTTAGGCATATTCGTTTGTTTATAATTTATATTTAAAATTAAATAGTCCTACTATTTAAAATAGATCTTGAAAAGTTCATGCAATGTTTGCCGGTGTCTCTGCGGCAAGCTTTATGCACACAGTAGAGCGCTTAATTTAGATTTTAAATGGCCATTATTATTTCCCGTCTAATGATTAGGAAAATCTTTAGATGGGGCAGCCCTAAAAAGCATGCAACAATGTCATTATTTTGAGAAACTCAGACAAACTGATATTCAATTAATTATTAATGACAATATCATAATTTTTAACATTTTGCTTGCAACCCATTCTGGCATAGTTCTATTATTTTTTCTAAAACTTATTTGTTACAACTGTGGGTGTCAGTTTTAATGATTTTATGTTTATTGGTAGAAAAGAATAAAAATCATTTACACAAAACGGTTTTAAAAAAAGTATTTAGATATGTCCCGTATTTTTAAACATGTCCCCTAAAAACTAAATCATCTCATTATCATATTTAGATTGACCTCCTGTAAGTGAAAGGAACCAACAGTATACACACCAATGACACATATCCATTCAATAATGTCTCCTGAGTGGCCCTAATATGTAAGGCCTAAATTATCTCAGTGGAGAGGCTCTTGTAACTGAGGATGGATTCAATTTGGATATAAATGAATGCATCTAAAAGCTTATTAGTAATTGCTGACAGAACTATATCTTCCACCTAAATGTTAATCTTGAGATTGATTACTGTATGTATAAAGCATCTCTAGATATTACAACCTTACTTTTAGATGTGATCTGTATGAGTTTCTTGTACTGTTTCAGCAGCGCCACCACCACAAAATCTGACTGAATCAGTCAGAGCGGTTATGCACTGCACGATTTTTTAAGTCGTCGGATCCCTGTTCTTCTCACTACATGACTGATAGGGTACCATTAGTTATAATGCAGACAGATCAGCAAAATTACAATATGAAGAATAGGAATCACCAAATCACTGGTACATGTTTCACAACCAGCAAGAATTGATACCAAAATAACAAAATTATGCTTGAAACTGGATTTCTTCCTGTTAAATGATGCATGCAAGAAGCTTGTGATCCAAATTGTTAATGCACAGATTTGCAGCGAAAAAGAACAATATGAAGGAAAGAATGGTTGCTTGCAGAAGGCATGCTTGCTAATGTTTTGCTGCAGGTCTATGACTCCTCCCCCTAAACTTTCCCTTGCCCTGTACCTTGTGTTCCCATTGGCTGTAGGTTGGCGCCAATGTCCTTTCCAGTCAAAACCATAGACTGTATAAAAATATGGCCATAGTGTCCGTGACGTCACCCATAGGATTCTGCAGAGCGGTGAAGCGTAAAGTAGGGTCAAGCTGGCCGTTGACCTCTTAGCAATGCGTCATCAACCCCGGATAACAGAAAATGGGCAAAGAGGCAGGACGTGGGCGGAGCTGAGGTGACACGATTTCCAAAAAAACAACAGATAAATGGCTACCCACCTGCCACTCAAAGTGGCCACGCCTTAATTATGAAAAAAAAAAAAAAATTGAAAACATATATGAAAGGCAGATGGAAGTTACCTTACTGCAAAAACAGAATTATGTTACACTGTTTGTTAAATCTGAACAGGGTACCAAATAAAACCAAAGAGAGCTGTTCATCTTGGCGAGGCATGATGACAATGGGAAATGGCGTGATGAAGCAAAGCACCATATTACAATACAAACTGCTTCCATATAATCACATTGTGCATTCTTCTGCAGCAGCTTTGTCCAGATGAATCGCCATCATAAAAGACATTGCTGGCAACGTGCTTAGCTGACAAGGCAAGCTTGCTTACTACTTCCTTATTTCATACTAGAATTTCTCCATTTGTTTTTTCAGTTCATTCCAGAACACCTTCCTGTTAAGCTCTAAGGCTGCATCTGAAATCGCATACTTCCCTACTATATAGTAGGTGAAAAAGAGTGACAAAAGTAGTATGTTTGAATTCACAGTACTCAGTACTAAAAAGAGTAGGCAGAAAGTACCCGGATGACCTACTGGTGGGATTCTGAAGTGTGCATAGAATGGACACTTTACCTATCCCATAAGGCCACGGATTTGTGAATGGCAGTGAAGCAAGATGGAAGGTCACATGATAATGTCAACATTGTCACATGTAATACATCCGGATTACAGTCATACTACACACTCATACTATATAGAACATACTTTTTAGCAGTGGTTAAGTAATTACTTATTCAAAATAAGTATCTACTCAAGATAGTATGTGATTTTGGACACAGCCCAAATGATTAAACAGTATTGTGATCCTTTGAAGAACCTACATGTCATGGCTGCAAACAGTGAATCGTTTTCATTACATTCTCAATAATATGGCTGTGATTCCAAACATCTGAAGTCATCCGACTGTACTGAACGTTTCTCAAGGCCGACTGTGAGAGTCATATAACACTGTCCGGACTTGCCTGTGTGCAACGGTGTGATAAGAATGGCCTCTCAAATTATTCAGTGACACCACAATCAATTTTCAAGTCTTTCTAGAGCAAAATCTGGAGGGCATTTACATTTCGAATGATCCGGTCCAACTGAAGGCATGACCAATTTGCAGAAAATGGTCAAATGTGGGCCGAGCCACATTTATATAATTCCTCATTGCTTGGATTCTATATTTAAAAATGCAGTTAATGGTTGAAGTTATTCTATGAAGCATGAATGTCAGTGGGCCATCCAAAAGAGAAAACAAGTCTCAAGCAGACTCCTGTCATATTAGGGGCATAAAAAGGAGAGATAGTAGGGTGATCCTCCGTTGGATCTCCCATGATGTCATCCATGCTAACAGGAGGTGGATTATTGGGAACGAGCAGAGAGGGAACTGAGGTCACTCCCTTCCTGTGTCTGCCGAGAACCCACGTCCTATTCCTGAACAAGAGGCGAGGGAGCAAAGAAGGCCAGGCCGTTTTATTGTGGGACCACTTGAGTCACACTCTCTAAATTTATGCACTTGCGAAAGAAAGAACAGAGGGATGTGTGTGTCTTTCAACAGCAGCTGTGGGTAGAGCAGGCCTTACGTCCATTTCCTCCCTCTCTTTCCCCCTCCTTTTACAGACACTTGGCTGCTTTAGGAGCCATGACACATTGGCCATCTAAAAAGCATTCCTCCACGCATCCAGAAGTCATCCCTGCCAAGTCCAGCAGCAGCTCAACTCACAACAGTTCATTATTCTTTGGGAGGCAGCTGAAAGAACAGCGTGTTTTTTCACTCCTAAACTGCAGAATGTCCCAGCTAATTTTCTCATTAGCATATCCATCCGTTTAATTGATAGGTAAAAGAGCTTTAATAAGTAGCTTTGAGGATCAAATGCAGGAAATGAAAAAGGATAGATGTCTTAACATTACAAATATTATTTCATCAGCAGCATTACAATTTCAGTTAAAAGTTTAACTGAAAAGTGAATGCCAATTTCTCAAATTACTTGGTCTTTGTTTTCTCTCTCTTTTGCTTGAAGTCTCCATGAAATCAGAGTGGACAAATCTTTCTTTTTTTTTTTTGTAAATGGAATATTACAGTATTTATCGTAAATGGTTTATCCGTGAGATCACAGCAATAGCAAACCACAACAATCCAATCAATTCCCGACAAAATCAAGTTTTCCTCTTGTTCGAGAAGCGTATTACTTGGATATACATCAAAATAGGGAAGAAAAGGCTATCGCAACTTCCATTTCATGCCGACTACAATGACTGCCGCACTCAAGCTGCACAAAGTTTGTGTGAAACCTGATGACCATGATTTGAGATGATCCAAAGAGCATCATGGGTTCAATTTGAGTCACAAGCTTACTTATATGATTAGTGACCTAGAAATCTGAATTATTTCTCCATTTATATAGAATTATGTTAACACTGATAGTCAGTGTGGACTTTCGGACCCCACTGTAAGTATTTTCTATGTTTATCAGATATTTGGTTTTCCAATTGGCATGTAGCGGTTCACAGAAGTCACGGTTAGGTACATACCTCGTGCTTAGCTGATACTTCCTTATTTCATACTAGAATTTCTCCATTTGCTTTTGCAGTTCATTCCAGAACACCTTCCTGTTAAGCTCTAAGGCTGCATCGGAAATCACATACTTCCCTACTATATAGTAGGCGAAAAAGAGTAAGCGGAAAAAAGTAGTATGTCCGAAGTCACAGTACTCAGTACTAAAAGAGTAGGCAAAAAATACCCGGATGACCTACTACTTCTGGCAAAATTCTGAAGTGTGCATAGAATTAACACTTTACTGTCCCATGAGGCCACGGATTTGTGAGTGGCAGAGAAGTAACGCAACTGACACTGGTAGGTCACATGAAAATGACAACATGGCAAATGTAGTACATCCAGATTACAGTCATACTATACACTCATAATATATAGAACATACATCATATTTAAGTAAACAGTAACACTGATAGTCAGTGAGGACTTTTGGACCCCAATGTAAGTCTTTTCTAGTATATGATTATCAGACATTTGGTTTTCCAATTGGGGTGTAACGGTACAAAGAAGTCACGGCTAGGTACATACCTCGGTTTTGAGGTCACGGTTCGATACAAGTTCGGTATAACAGGAAAAAGCAACAAATCCCCAATGCTAGGTTTCTTCTATTTATTTTGAACAGGCAGTAGTGCAAATTACAGTTTTTTTTTCACCTAGCGGCATTTAGTCCCCCCTAAGTTAGTATGTAGTTTGGTACAGTTCAACCTCCTTTAGTGTATTAAGCACTAAGCACTAAACAGAATGCACTCTTGCATAGGTCATATTTTGTGTAGGCCTGATAAAAAACAAAAATGATTTGGTCACAATCAGCTACAAAACTGAAAATCATCTCTTGTGTTATAGAGGAACAAAATAAATAGAATAAACAGAAATAAATTTTTCTTGGAAACCACTTAAAATACAGATAAGAGCTAGACTGAGTAAACCAAGCCTGATCTGCCGGTGATTTGATTTCGCCCTGCAGCTCAGTCTGGAAACCTGTACATTAATTTCTACTGCTTCTGTTACACTTTTGCGGGAACCAATCACAGACTGGCTTATCCACCTGGCACGCTATTGGCGTCTAGTGGTCTATTTTTATTTGTGTAGGCTCATGATAAAATCAAAACTTGTGCTTTTCTAAAATAAAGATAGTTAAGTTAGTGGACCATGTCCCAAAAATTAATCGAAACTCAGCATATGGGCTACTAGCAAGCTCTTGCGTGCCATCTGAACTTGTTTTGGGTTGGTGCCTAGATCATCTCTTCTTCTTCTGCTCTTTTTCCTGTTGTGGTGGTTAGCAAACAGTGTTCCATTACCGCGCGTGCCCCCTTCTGGATTGTAGTGTTGATGGCCTGTACTGACTGTATTCGTCGTCTGACTGTATGCACCGAACAGTCACGGCAAATACATGTACCGTTACACCCCTATTTTCCAATATTTAGGAGCTTGATGTTTACATATAAAAACAGGTCTATATAAACAGTGTTATCTATGAATCAAACAAAACAAGTATTCCTCAGTGAAGTGCTACTCTGTAAAACCTGTTTTATGGATAGGTTCATTATTTCTTACTGCTATTTGGCAATGAATCTTAAGGAGAGAAGAAAATATGTGTAGGTGGAATTTATCATGCAGTGAACATTTCAAATCACTGAGAATAAACCTCACTGGAGCCATAAGAAATATGATTTACCTTTAAAATGTCCCCTTAGATAATAAAGTACTTAAATAATTGAGTGTTTCTTTTAGGTTGATAAACGGATTGAAAAGATAACCAAAGATTTTTTTTAGTTGCCCTGATAAAGGCTACTAAACATTATAGGTGGTACTAAAGTTAGTTTTTCACACTTATCCTTACTGGCTTTGGGGCCATTATTTACTATTAACTTAATAAAGCAGAAGAGCCGATATTTCTCGCTCTTTAGAGTGTTGACAGTCTCATTATACCGGTGCTAACATTCAGCTGGCAGGGCACAGATTCAGGATATGACAGAATTACCTAGGTATACACTCATGTTCCAGCACAGAACTAATGTTTCAAGAGGAAGGGACAGCCTTTGAAAGGAAGTTTACTCTTATTCACCCCTCCCTATCCGATGAAAAAAGTAAAACTAATTAGGAAAACAAAGTTCAAGTTCTCAGTTCTCTGAATATGTCTAATTTAAGTTTTTGCTTTGATTAGGCTACATTTTACTATGCAATACTAATGACAAGTTCTTTCAATATTTAAAGTATAAATGAAGCATAAATATGGCCAATTAAAAATTACAATATAATCATAGAAAATAAATAGTCCTTTAAAGGGGTGATGAATTGAGAAATCAACTTTCCCTTGAGCTTTTGATATATGAAAGGTCATGGTAATATAAGAATATCTTGTAAGTTTCAGAGCTGAAAACTTCCTTGTTAGTCAAAGAAAAGCTTTTATCGACACCAGGCCCAGAAAACGATCAATCTCATAATATGCCACACCTTGACGTCATCATGTGGTGAAACACTGCCTCGCCCCGCCCACCGACTCGTGCCACTGACATGACACAGGCCTAACATAGAGCTGAACCGGATCAAACTTTAAGCAATAAACATAACGCATAAGCTTCCTTCGGATTCCAATATTATGAATGCATGGATGAACTTTATTTTTAATGAATATCCAGCTCATGTGGGAAAGAGATTGTGCATTTGTTCCTTCATTTCTGATTCGTTTGTAAACAAGAGACTGGATTTGCAGACAGGATGAGATTACATGAATGAATGAAGCAACACACTTATGTGAGTAAAATGTTTTTTTTATATGTGATAGTATTACATTGTTACAGATTGTTTGATATAGATCTACTGATTATAAGTGTCTTAAAGAACATAATTAGCACACTGTCAAAGGCGAGAATTCTTTATTTGCGGTGGTCTTGGTTCATTGCGGGATCAGACTCGGACATGTATGGGCCAGGGCTCGTAAAGCCCAACGTCCCGGGGCTATGTATTTTCCAAAACGTAAGCCCGGCCTGCCGACGGGCAATCTAAATTGTGAAATAACATTCCTTTCTTGATGTGCGTTGTTCACTCTCAAGATATTTTAAGGGAAAATACAATCGCGGAAGTTTTGATCGTACTGTCTGCAACGTACTTGACGCTCGCGCGTGTTTCTGTGTCTGTATCTCTGTGTGTGTGTGTGTGTGTGTGTGTGTGTGTGTGTGTGTGTGTGTGTGTGTGTGTGTGTGTGTGTGTGTGTGTGTGTGTGTGTGTGTGTGTGTGTGTGTGTGTGTGTGTGTGTGTGTGTGTGTGTGAGAGAGAGATGCATGGTTCGTGCTTATATCCACCGATCAGGCGGGCCAAGTAATAAAAAAAAATCAATCAACATTCCAATCAATCGCAGGTACCGGAGATAAATGATAATCACTGTGTTTGTTTGATAAAGACGTTTTGCGAGCCCTGTGGGACGAATCATTCTGGTTGCTGTTTTCCCACACGCTTCAAGACAATTCCCACATACATGCACTCAAGAGGGAGTTGAAGCTCATTAAATATGCAAAGCTTATCCAATCTTAGCCGTGTGCGTTTACTTCCAAATCTTCAGAGCGGCACACCCATAAAATCTGAGAGTTGCAGGACAGAGCCTCAAAACCAGGGTAGAAAATAGCCTATTACTTAGTCATTATGATGTTTTTGAATGTAAAAACCACACGAACGTCATAAGCTGACCTCAGACAACAGTATAAAAAAATTTAAAAAGCCAGTTCATGATAAAATATTCACCCAAATTAAAAAAAGATCTTTGTTGCTAAAGAACTGGTTGAATTAATGACCCGAAACAGGACACCCTGAACAGCAAAACAAGTTAAAATTACCGTTACTTGAATTTAATTACTGAAACGTTAATCTTGGTTTATTTTTTTGGTAAAAAATTTATTTCAGTGCATCACAAGTTTAAATTCCTAACAATGTATAAATGCTGCAGTAAATTTCAAATCAGCATGAAACTGAAGTGGCAATAGTCTTTTCTTCCCTTTTGAGATGTATATCCAAGTGAAACGGCTTCTTGAACAAGAAAAAAAATGCAGGGCGGGACTTGATTTTGTCCACTGGGAATATAATTAATTGGATAGTTGTAGTTTACTATTGCTGTGATCTCATGTAAGTGACAGGTTGTCCCGTCCTCACACCATTTAACACGTCATCAGAGAATTGCGGTTCCGTCGTCCTGAAGTCAATGTTTTTTTAAATGTTTTTTTTTAGATAAGGTTTGTGATTAACACAAGCTATTTTCACATTTTATTCTATGATGTAAAATACACCAGTAAAACCCTCTTGTGATTTTTTTTGTGTCTAAAGGGGACTACTGCGGTTGTCTGGGACATTAAACATCATCAGACAAAGAGGAACTCATCTACTCATTAGTCTGCTTTCACAGCCTTGTTGTGTGTTATAATCATGTTCTTGCACTTTTTTAGTCTAAAATGTTTGACCGAAAAAGTTTAAAAGCTTAGTGATGATGACATTGAAGTCACGAGACTGCAGTGTAGTTCATTTATAGCCTACGTTACCACACTACGCAGGTGTCATCCAATCAGACCGCCCTATGCAAATACACTAGAGCAGGCGCTAGCCAATTGCGTTCATGCAGCCCTAGAGCAGACGTGTGATTGGCTGTTGAGAAATCTTCAACTTCTACCGCTTGCAATGAGTATGAGGTCTCTGCGGAACAAGAGTGGGTGTTTCTAAATTAGTGGGTGTTTTCAAACTGATGGGTGTTTATACATCAAGCAATGAAAATGATCCCCTTCGCCCGACCCAACCCCTAAACCCTACCCACACTGTGACGTGGGCAAATCGGGTAACACAGTTGAAACCATCCCTCTGTTTATGGCCACACCCACTGATGAGGTAACTCCTATTACTAACCTGCAGAGACATATACTTGCTTGCAACACGAGTGAAGAGATGCGACGGAACCCACAATTCAGTTCGGCAACACATGACATCACACATTCAAAGTAAATGAGAAGCATTCACGCCGATGCCCCGTGTGAATGCAGCGTTAGCAACCATCTTTTTCAAGACACGAGTGGGGTAATACTGATATTTTGTGTTTTATGTTTCACCACAGACCTTATTTCAGCCATTTAACCAACACCCCATTCAAAAAAAATTTTAACCGGAAGTGCTAAAAATGCTAAACTAATTTCGCGTTTTGGCCTACAAAGTGATGTCATACTCATACCTGTCCTGCACCACTCCTAGTGCAGTTTTTTTTTTTAGCATGTCTGGTTTTACGTTGGGCAACAAAATTGCCATGAAATATAAATCCATCTATTTTCTACATAGATCTCTTATAGAGATTATCTGATGTGAATAATTCATGCATGCATGTTTGTTTTTGTTTTTTTTAAGTTTTGACCTCTTTTAATCAAAATGTCATCATTCAAGTTTCTGGTGAAAGAACAAACATCTCAAATCTGCGTAAACCCCGCCCCTTTCCCCGTGCTTACTTTCCATCCAAACAACATCCAATGTAGTCCCGTCCTACATTCTTTCTCTTTTTTCTTCTGTTTCATTTTAAGAACCATCTATTTAATTATTACATGATAGCAAAGTTCATTATGGGTAATCTATCAATTCCAAAAGGGGTCATGCATTTAACAAGGGTGTAAACCAGTCCAGGGCCTGAGTTACCAAGTTAATCCATACGTCCAAAATGGACTATGGGCTCTGCATCAGGGACTGAGGCTCAGTCCCTGATGCAGGTGGAGTTTACACCCCTGCAAAAAAGTTCGGAGCAAAGCACTTACCCTAATGTCATTGCGTCGTACTTCCACGTCGCGCACCGCATGGCCATGGTTGGGCGCACATCTGGAGAAGCAGCAGTACTGGCAGACCGCCACCTGTTCCACATCGCAGTGATAGAGTCTGTATTCGTCGTGGTGCGGGCAGCTCCAGGCCCGGACCTCCTCAGTCGCCACAAGTAGATGTCCAGGAGCTGGACAGGGCTGCTGGAGATGCGTCTGGATGTGAGACTGGCAACACGGTGCATTACAACGAAGACACACTTTCTGCGCTTGAAGAGGAGGCCCTCGCCTGCACAGAATGCAATGCAGAATGGCCGGCGCTTTTTCGACGTTCAGCGCGTTGAATTTTTCCACAATATTATTGAGTTTTATGTTTTTCTCCAGGTTTGGTTTCTGGTTGTACGCGTGGTTGCACTCCGGGCAGCGCACATTCGCTGTGTCTTTGGCCCAGGCCTCGCTGATGCAGTCCCGGCAGAAGTTGTGTTTGCACGGCAGCTGCACGGGCTCCACGAACACATGCAAACAAATGGGACAAATGAGTTCCTCCTCAAAACAGTTCCGCCAGCTCTCAGCCATCTCAGCCATTTGATCAGACATCAAGTTATGAGTTGATCCGCTCTTGGAAGGCAAACATCAAGTTCTAGCACCGTACTAACATCGTTTGGCTCATTCTCGCGACTCCTTCATTTATATCCAGATGTTAGGTCAGTCGATGAAGACCATACAAGCACAGAAGCCCAAGAGAAACAGCTGTTGATCAGACCCAAATATGCCAAGGGAGCGTTTCTGCTCCTGGCAAAGTTAGTCAGCAATCAAATACCACAGCCGGGCGTGAATGAAGGAATCTGACGGTCAGGGCTCGTTCTTGGAATGAGAGAAACTTGCCCTTTTTATCGACAAATAATTAAAAACACTATAATTCTGGTTAGAGAGTGAAAACAGAAAATGACTTAATTTAATAATAACTAGAGCTATTTCTTGCGAACTTTATAAGCGATTTGAATTCTTTTTTGACAGACGAATAACTAAATGTAACAAATAAACCATAATATGCATTATGAATAGTTCATCACCACAAAAAATAATAATTTATGCAAAGTTATTTTGTGACCTAAATACTGGCACATTAATTTTCATCTTTGTTTGCACATTTCTCCCTTCAGAATAAATGAAATCGATCAATATATTAATTTTGTTACTTTACCTGTAAAAGTGCTATTCTTTAGATATCGTTAAAAACGATAGCGAATAACCGGTGAAGTGTGAATATGTATAAAAAGTACCGATCAAACCAATTATCTTTAATTATGGCAACCAAACACCAGAGACAGACGTTAAAACCCTCACTGACAGACGCCTGAAAGATAACTAAACCAAGTTACTAGTTAAAGGCTACAACATCGTCTAAAGTCCGATGTTAGTCAAGATAAGATCAGTTAAATCCAAGTAAAAATGTCTAATCATCGGAAGCATGTAGTCATTCGCTAGGGTTAAAACAGGAAAGGGTGACGCCACAAGTTCAGAAAACGTCCTTTCGCACGCATTTACTAAAGCAGTCGATCACGCATTTGATTTGTGCTCAGGGCACATGACATTTGCCCTGCTGGAATTATATATATATTTAAAAAAGTAGACCTGAGCCTCTGTGTTGCTCGTGTAACACTATATCGATAGGCTTTCTGTCCCCTACAACTGTGAGGTAAAGCTACAAACACAATTTATCTATTGCCGTGACGCGACTTTGAATGAACAAACAATTGACGCGTATGCTTGCATGCCAACATGCTCTCGTAGCATTAAACCCCAACGAGCAGCGATTTTATCGTTGTCAAAGCTATTCTCTCGCTATCTGTGTTGGCTGAACATTATAGAATGATCCATAACGCGATCCCTGTCCATGTTTCGCCTGATGTTTACCTGGTCGCACTTACCAGAGACGGATTGCATTCATTTTTAGTACCTAATGTCATGTATTTTATTTTGACGACGCTAACTCGCCTAAAATATTCATGTATTAAAGCCAGGTACCTTTGTTGCTCTTAAAGGAGACGATATCGTTTGGCCCTTGTTATCGCTTATCAGCCATCTTGTTTTCCTGTTTAACGCGAATTAAAAACGACGTATCTATTTACTTTTCCTCTCATTTGTATGCCCTTTATATAGACGCTTCGCGTAAAGCAAAAATATCCAGTTCAGCGATCATCCAGGGATATCACGTCCTTTAAAATGTTAGTCCTGATTGAAAACAGATGCTTTACCGCCGTATTCCAATCTGCGACTGTTATTATTTATGATTTTTTTTCCTTTCAAGCAAATCCTAGATGAGAGGAATGCAGACACAGGACTGCAACTCAGGATACAGTTCACATACTCCCCCTTCCCTGCTCACGTGATCAGCGCGGACTTGACACATAAAACTGGGAGGGGTTAATGTACAGAGGCGGGGCTTAATTTAAAGGGGCACATCTCTAGTTTCTTTTGTGTGTGTGATCTGTCCAACGTTAAAATTCGTTTCTCTCCAGTAAATTAAGCACTTATTTCGTCAATAGCAATGGCTTAAGAAGCGTTCATGTATTTATTTGTGTTATTTAATTCATGTTAACTACAGACCTTATGTGATATCTGTCAGGAGTTATTAAGCAGTAAATACACCACATGAGATAGGCGTAACGAACTTCATCCATCTTGTTTACTCTCCCTATCTCTTTTTTAAAATTAAACTTCAAACAAAGTCAATGTATACATAGAAGAACATACAGCTAGGGGGGTTGGCTTAACATTATGTAAATATATTAAAGGACTCACAGAAATCGTTTTAATTGCTTTCTTATTATGTGAATGAAAAATAATCTCGATAAATATTTTAATTTATTTTTCAAGAACCAAAAACAGGTTGGGTTGTACTGTTTTTAACCAACTCAAAAATCGATTTTTTTTAAAATTACAAAGTGGGGTCAGTGTTATCCATTATAAGTCTAGTAAAATCTTTACAAAATTTCCTTACATGAGCACAATACCAAAATAAATTACACAAGATTTCTGCTAACGATTACAAAAAAACAGTCCAATTGATATCCTTTTAAAATTTAACAAGAACTTTATTTAATGGGTATCTGTGTAAAAGTCCAGCTGGCCTTCTATAATAAACCATCTTGTTTACTCGTTCATTTCCATTCTCACACTCATTGCGCCATTACACAACACTTTAAAATAGTAGTCACAACATAATTGACTCGTGAACACATCTTATTTTACTCAAATTTTAAAAAAGTAATAAGGTAAATAAACATTTGAAATGGAACCCATGGTTTGAACACGTTCTCTTCTGGGTTTTAGGACTGAAATTCTGAATAGCTCTGTTTGAATCTACCATCCAGCATCTCATCCAGTTAGGTCTCTCCGGTCATCCAACCAGAGATTGCCGAGCTGGCCCCTGACTTTGGAATGCCCTACCCATTTCTATTAGATCCGCTTAATCTTTGTTTGTGAATCTAAGCTAAAAACATATCTCTTTGATTTGGCATATAATCAGTGATGCAGTTTTATATCACTATATTTTAGTGATGGTATTATACTGTTAAATCGGTTATGTAATGTTTTAATTTTCCTTGTTTTGCAGCACATTGGTCAACTTTGGTTGTTCAATGGTGATATACAAATAAAAATTTACATTGACATCTCAACAGCCCACCAGAGTGCTGTTAATTATTTCACATGCAAATAGGGCATTTACATGCGTGTCTTGAAGGGACAGCATCAAAATATAGGGCATACAATTCTAAAGGTCAGAGACGGACTTGGTTCTCCATGAGGAATTTTGGTGCCTTGGTCATAAGAAAATCACAAGTTGTCATTGTAAAATAGTATATAATTTTGATTTGTAATCAAAATGAACCCAACACCCCGATTTATGTAAATAACTTTAATGCACTTAAGGGTAACAAAACCACAGGCAGTGTAGTGATTCTCCAGAATATAAAAAAAAAACATCAGTACACTCCAATTCATCTTTTAAAAAGCACTAATAGAAGTTCTTTTTTACACTTTGACCTATATTATTGAGCACATATCCCAAAAATTACAAATGCAGATTCTAGAAAATAGATTGCCGTTCAGGAACCAGTTAGTTTGCTTCCCTATAGAGACTTGGAATGCAATCATAAAGTCAAAGGAAAAAGTAAAATGGTTTAAAAAATAAAAATAAAACAAAGATCAGGGAACTAATTAATGCCTCTAAACTTTACATTAGACAGTTTAAAAACACCCGTACAGTACAGGCTTTGGTATTGTGTAGGTGAACTGACTAACCACCTATTGTTTGACTTTAAGATCATCAACCTTAAATAGGCACTACTGTATTTTATATATGCACGTTGAGTAAAACCAGATACTCAGACTTAAGTATTTTTTAGATAAACATGATTAAAAAGGCCTTTTCCTTAGTATGCTTTCCTTCACATTACAAGCAGGATTTAGAAGAGCGGATTTTCTCTCAAAATGACACTTCAGTCCATTCCAAGGTGAAAAGGCACTAGTGCTTGCACATTGTCTTGTGCTGCTAAATATTCAACAAGAAATATAACGTGTCTTTTGAAACAGACCAAAAAAAACAATCGCTATTTTTTAAGCTTCTTTAGAGTGAATAGGTAGAGCAATACAAAGACAAGTGGTATAATGGAAAACACAAAATGTTGTACATTTACAATGCTCTCTTGGAAAAAAAGAAAGCATCTGAATGTCTCTTTCCTTCAGCTGTCTGGCAAAAGAGTTGTGCTCCTTTCTGGAGATGTGGGTTTGTAATCAGGAACAGCGAGCTCCCAGTCTTATTGCAGTGGGCTGTCAAACACAGTGTCGGGCAGGACAGAGATCTTTAGCTTCTTATCAGGCCAGCTGTACTCCTTCGGCAGCTTAGACTGGGTAAGGGGTAAAGAGATATACAGCACGTTAAAATATTCAAAACATTACAAAACCATAGTGAAATCACAATGTGAGGTGCGGGGAGAACCTTACCATTTCACGGCTGCTCAAATCCTGAATGTCGGCTAGCATTTGCTCTACAAACTCCTCAGTAAGTAATATCTAAATCAAGGAGATCAGAACAAGGTCACACAAAAGGAACGGCACTGAATTTTAAAGGGGACCTATTATGCCCTTTTCAAAGTGTTGATTTTGTTTTTGAGGCCAACTAGAATAATTGTTTATGCTTCTAAGTTTTTTTCAAAAACACATTTTTCACATATTTTACATTATTGCAGCACCTCTCTTCCCAGTCTGTCTGTAATGCTCTTTTTAGTTCTACCTTTAGGAAGCCCCTTTTTCCAAAAAGCGAAATTTCTCTGATTGGTCAGCTGGACCAGTGCGTTGTGATTGGTCAACCACTTCGAGCGTGTTTCGGAAATGTCACGTCCCTTACCATAAACACACTAACCTACCCAATCACAAAGTTTCAACACACTACTAATGCAACTCAACCAGGCCTCGCCTCTTTTTACTTTGTGATTGGGTAGGTATTATTTAAATGAGGAATATTGTGATGTGTACATTCCCAGAAGAAAACTCAAGACTACAATCGAGGCATTTAAGGAAGATCAGAAAAAATGCCTTAAGGGGTGTAACGGTACACAAAACTGACGGTTCAGTACGTACCTCGGTTTGGTACAGCAGGGGAGAGAAAATTAAATATAAAATTGCTTTTTTTTTAATTAAACAGTGGTTTACTAAACAAATTGTATCTGTCCTTAAATGAATTCAATTATAACTAAAAGTTTCTTAAGATAATTTTTTTTTTAATCTCTGTAAACTATATAGGGAGCCCTTACTAGCACATTACTATAATATAACAACAGATGTAATAATCAACAGTCAAATAACACTTTGTATGCAAAAATACTTTAACATAAGCAAACTTCACATAAGGCCTTTTTTGCATTAACTTCTAAATCTAATTATAAAATTATGTTTTTACTCCAATTCGTTGTTGAAATATAAACATTTATACACAGTGGCTGTCAGTTTCATGACAGATTTATTAAAACATACATTAAATAATCAAGACATCACTAACAGAATATATAGGCTAATATAGTGAATATATTTAGTTAAGTGAGTTGATTTGATTTCTCTAGTGAACTAACCAGCTGTGGACACTGAATGACTGCCTGAGGTAAATGTAATGCAACATTTCACCCATTGAAACACAGATTGAGCGATTACATGACATATGATATGTTTCAGTAAGTTGTAATATATCCTCAACATACCTTCAGATGTTGATTCATGTTTATTCTTTGACTAGGAAGAGATCGCGTTCACTCGCCTATACAGTGATCTGTCACCTCAAATTAAAGCGTGTCAAAACGGCATTTATCATTTGAATTTCGTGAAAAAATGGACAGAATACTTAATAACTTTGTATGGGAACTCGGATTAAAGTGTGTTCCGTGGGTAAAAAAGTCTACACACGTGCACCGTACCGCAAGTCCGGTACGAATAAATTTATTCTTACATATATAGAGAATAACTCCCTTTGGAGTGGACTTTGTGCTTCGTAACTTTGCAGACCTTTTTCATTCTCAAACAGCAACATTACACACTAAAGAAAGTTGAAAATGTTAAAAAGCATAAAAGGACACCTTTAAGGGATGTAATATTAATGTGTATCTGTTACCTGTAGCCATGGTCCATGCGCAGCATACGGATGCTCTTCTGTGGCAAAAGCCCCTTCCACTCCAGTGGATACAAAGGTGATTGCAGTATCTCCATTAATGCTTTTATATGTGAAATGTCGGCCATGAAGCAGCCGACCTCTACAAGAAAAGGTTATAAAGAACAAAGCTGAATGAATCATTTACATAGACAGTGATAAGTGTCGTATCTCTTAAAGCAAGCGCAAAATATCAAAGGCTAAAACTATAAGCAACCTGATGTTCACTTTCTCCTTGCTCTCAATTGGACTTTAAACAAAGGCTTCTCTGTGAGCCGCGTCTGTTTTTGTCCAACAAGGAGATTACATAAAACTCATATCCCACTCTTTTAGTGCCAACTAAATCAGAGCTGTTAGCAGTTTAGGGAGTTTGGTTTGTTTGTGAAACTGTAATATATTGGGGTAATATGAACAAAGTTTAACATGTGTACTTTTATTTTTCGCTTCTGAGTGAATCTGGCCCCTCAAAAAGTCAAATACTCTGCACAGTGGATCTGAGAAAATGTATGGGAAACACAGTGTTTGTCCTACCTGAGGCACAGTGGGAGAAGAGTCCCAGACTCCTGGTTGAACTTCAGGTGAACGCTTTCCAGCTGTCGTGTTCGCACTAGCTCATGAGGGACAATAGCAGCCGAGCTCTCGCTCTCCAGACTGTCCTTACGACTCCTGGGATATAGAAAATGGGAAAATATAAGGAAAAACTGAATAAGGGGGACAGTTTAACAAATCAATTTGAAATGTGAGTCCAATTTGTATGTTTGGACACTTAAGTCACAATCACACTGTATAAAGGTCATTGCATTAGTATAATGAAATATTAAACCTCAAATGGAACAAATAATGCTAGAGATTTTCACAGTGAACTTCAAAAAACTATTTGTCTGTCTTAAGGTAATTTTTCAATTTCACACGGGTGTCCTAAAAGAGTAACCACATTCATCGAATTAAAAATCACGTGATCCACTAATGTTTAATAACAACCAGAAACTGTCCAGATACTGATACTGCAATAATTCATACATTTGTAACTTAAGTGTCCAAATACATTTTGAGGCCGCTGTAATGAGTAAAATAAATAAACAGAAATATTGCAGTGCAGAGCTTTGTGTTTCCTCATTGTTATAACAAAAAGTAACTAGTAGACACTGTACTGAACACCCATTTTCTAAGTGGAATAAGAAGAACTGTCTCCATAGCCCATTTGCTGAAGAAAGAGTTTCAGTTTCACTCATAGTTGGCTCTTACCTTGATATCTGCTGGGTCTGGAAATGTCCAACTGATTGTCTATGGAGAAATTAGGGGCAGATTTGTACCACATCGAAGTGATTGAATGCATTTACCACTACTGCCAAATGGCAAATCAATTGTATTCCTTTCAACAGCTACTTAGAACAGAAAAAAGTAAACTCTTCCCTCTTTTAAGAGGTTTGAAGAGCTCCTTTAAATTAATCTACATATTTGAAATTTGGTAATTCAGTTGCTACTCTAAGGAAACTGAAGGAAGTGCAGAAAACAAGTTGATCAACTGATTACAGAAATCACATTAGAGGTACACTTATAGGTAGGGTAGGCAATTTTGGAGAGGCTAGCAATAGCAAGCTAGCTTTGAAAGCATAAGATCCCACCCTTCCTTCAAAGCATCTCCAAAGCCACGCCTACATATTATATCCATATTTAAAACTTTATAAAGTTAAATATCTAGCTTCTGGCAAACCGCATTGCATATTCAACTTACGAAGAAAGCATAACGCCTCTCGCAGTTAAAAACGCTTATGATATGTCCAATATCATACGTCGCACCAGTTACGCCTTTTCCGTAAGTTGAATACTAGCTAGATATTTTACTTATTTAAAGTTTTAAATATGGATATTTTTCTTACACAAACCCATCGATTCGCTTCAGAAGGCCTTTATTAACCCCCCGGAGCCGTGTGGTTTACTTTTATAATGGATGGATGCACTTTTTTGGCCTTGAGGGTGAGAAAATCATGTGGTATTTTTCCTTTTTGGGTGAACTATGCCTTTCAGAATGCAAACTATACATTTTTCTAAAATAATAAATATATAAAATACAGGAATCAAATTATTTATATTACGTCTGTTAATGACTATAACTGTTGTTATAACAGAACATCATACGAAAATACTGACAGTGTTCACTGTAGTATTATTCACAACAACCCCGCCAACGAATTCATAGAGTTAAACATACAAGCAAAATATTCAGGTTCCCCAACTAATGAATCTTTTGAGCGGGGAATCAAAACATGTATGAATCAGTTGGACAGAAAAATAAATGAACTTATTACTTACTGAACTGCAAGATTTTTCCCATTATAGTATATTTATTTATACTGACAAATACTGATCAAAAGTAATAAATAGTGTCAGGATGCCATTGTCTAGGTAGACCGAATGACTACTAGTACATATATGGGTGAATTCAAGGGAGCACAATTTTCTTGAATTCAGCATTATGTTTTTCCTTCATCATGATTATTTGGATTAGGCAACATGCAGCAGACAGTCAGGCGGAGCTTCAGGATGTATGTTTGAATCTCTGGCTGGGCTACAAGTAGCAGGGGGCCATGAGCAAAACAAGTGGGTGCAGACAACAGGATAGTGAGATTAACCCAGACCAAGCCATGCTCAGAGATGATCTGGATTGCACAGCGTTTAATGAGATGAGGATGGAGTGCTTAAAACAGTCACCCCAGTTAACTGCTACCATCATGGCCTTAATAACAAAGTAGTATGCGCTAAATTGTTGATTTTTCGCAAAATTTCAATTATTATAAATAATTTATAATATAAATAAATAATATAATACAGCCCTGATTCAAAAGCATATTTGTATCGGCACTTGCAGCTAATTTCCTGAGCAAGTAATATTATGCTGTACAATAGCAGGCCAGCTGGCAAGAGTCAGCACTCATGAGGACATAGATTGAAGGGACAGGCTGTGTCTGAAAAATACCTCCAGGTTATTTTCTAACATACCTAACCAATAGTGATTTAATAGTATGTATCAGTTAAGATGAACCAAGCAAAGCTCATGAAATTCATTATTTTAACTCCTTTAAAATTGCAGGTCTGCTTTACAAGCCATTTTTAACTGTGCACCAAACCAAATAGAGGTGGGCGGCATGACTAAAATCTTACATAACAGTACTGTATCACGTAACAATATATATCATGATCAGTTAACTTTGCAGAGTTGTCACATTGCTCTCTTCCAGTATATATTGGCTGTTAAGTTGTATCTTTTTAGTGTCAGACGCTAATGTTCACTGAGTGAAATGTATTGATGCTAAAAACTCTTTATCAATGGTTGTTGTTATTAATAGGCTTATAGCCTAATTTAGAAGGGGTGGATATTGACACGGATTTCACAAATCGGATATACATCAATACAAATACATTTTTCTTATAAAAAGAAAGAAAAAAAGATCTGTAAACTACTGTGCATAAGCTTGATAGGTAGATAGAGAAAAAAAAACCCACACATTTTCATTATTTCGTATTTAACTTAACCCGGTCGTTATTTTATTTAATGTGTGTTTGGATAAATTTGTCATGTAAACCAGTTTGAAAACAAGAATAGAAATTATATAATTAAAAGGTTTATATAAAAAATGCCTCGTGCAGTTTAAATGTTTTACACAAGTTTTTGAATGTTTAATTATTTCTAAAAATAAATAGCAATTGAATAGTTTAAACTTTCATGTTAATTTTAACCTTCAATATATACCCTGGTATAGTAGGGGTGTAAAGATTTGTAGTTGATCCGTGTGGACAGGCCCCACGGTCCGGCACATGTGTGATTATTGTCAGTACGTTTTTTTCAACATGCCTTCTAATGTTCATTCATGTTTATTACGTGGTATAAACAGCAGTACAGTTGAAGAGATGATCGGGTCACTTGCGTTCCGCTTGTAATTACAGGATGCAGGCACGTTACAAATAAAAAAACTTAGTGCAGTTTTGTTCATGCATGAAAAACAAAAAACAAACTATATTGGGATTTAAGAATCAATATTGGTTCATCAAAATGATGCTTGATTGAAATCAAGAAATCAGATGTCTATGATTGGTTACAATGCTCAACCACTGCACTATACATGCAATGTCAGTAGACCTACATGAACCGATACTCACTTTTCATGATTCGAAGCACCTATAATCTTAACCTCAATCTTTTATGTTATCAATAAGCAATATGGCAAAATCTCTATTTGGTGACACACTTTCCACACCACGTATATAGTCACATCACCTAACCCTGGCGCCAAACATCTTTTCTCTTATCCACAAACCATAACAATGCCATCCAGTCCCGAACAGGTGGCAAAGCAAACCAAAGCAGTTTGGTGTCCTAAAAACAAATGCCTCAACCTGCTACTTCCAGAATTAAGGTCACAGCACTGGGTAAACCATACATCTGCTTGACCAGTATAATCACGCAGTCCTGAAGCTCTGATTGTCATGAAAGGGCAGGACTTACTGTGGCCGGTCGTGACTGTGCCTCTGACTGCTGATGGGAGGAAGGACAGACTTGCTGTTAATCTCCAGTCCTTTCCTCAGGGCTTCTCTAATCTGTTCAGTGTCTGTATGAACAATACACATTTACTTGACATCGTAATAGTAATTTGAGCCAATACAAACATCTCTGAAGCCTACTGGGTTTGGCATCTTGTTTTTAAATTGGTCTGCGCCTTTCCTTAGAACTCCTCACCTTTGTCGGACAGCCTGCGTGGCTGTGACCCAATGCAAATGCTCCTGCTGTCGTCCTCATCCTCGGGAGGTCGGCTCAAGTCATCCCAGGCACACTTGGCACTGACACCGCTCAGGTTAGAGCCTTCCGTCTCTATGCCCTTATCCACTCGTTCCTGCTTGGAATGAGCAATCAACAGACGCATAAATCAGCAGGGGAGCAGCATGGCTGGACATGTGTCCGTCTCGGAGCAGAGAGCGAGAGGGCAGAGGACTAACAGCAGGGGGAGGTGTTGAGTTTAACAGCCACAGACTTAATTAACTCCACCTTTTCCCATGCTGCATCACTCCTGAAGCATCACAGTATGCACTTTATCAGATGACCTTAATCACCAGGAATGATAGTCATACATTACTTGAGTGAGGTAAAATGTGTAAAGTATGTAGTATAGTGAAGTATATAGAAAGGCTATATTGTTAACAAGGCCCTTTATTTTAAGTAATAACTAACAGAATAATAAGCAAGTGCACCAATATTAAAATTCATTGTGGTCATTATTTTTAAAATTTAAAAATAAATCATAATTAACAATCACAAAAACCAAGCAAATTTAGGCATAACATTATAATGTACAACGTGAAAAATGTGCATAAACTACGATGGAAACACATTTGCGCATCAAAAAAGACGGGACTTTGCGCAATGGGTTGGCATAACTGGACTAACCAGCGGACAGCATTTGAAATGCCTGAGCAAAGTCTGTCGTCAAAGTGGTTCAAAATAATTACCTCCCAGAACATGACAGATCCCAAACAGCAGGCATCTGTATAACTTTATTTCGCCTGCACGCTCCGAGGCGCAAGTAATTTATTATACAAAATTATTGTATACAGTGGCTTCTCCTACTGCAGCAACTTCCATTTTTCTTAGTGATATCAGGGCCAGTTTATCAGGAAGTGACGATTTTGTTCTTTTTGGCTCACTGCTTGGAAACAATGCTTTTTTCGCAAATGTTTTATGTGATATTCCAATTTAGTGAATAAGTTAAATTCACAACTTTAGATGGAAACATAGCTTGTGTTAGATGACAGAAACTATTTCAAAATTAATAATTGTATACATCAAGGATGCATTAAATTGATCAAAAGTGTCAGTAAAGACATGTATAATGTTACAGAAGATTTCTAAATTAAATAAAAGCTGTTCTTTTGGATTGCATTCAAATTGTATTGTATTCATCAAAGATTCCTGAACAACAACAAAAAACATATCACGGTTTTCGTGATAATGCAAAACGTTTCGTGAACAGCAAATCAGCATATTAGAAAGATTTCTGAAGGATCATGTGACACTGAAGACTGGAATAATGAAAATAAATTCAGCTTTGAAATGTTTTATTATTTTACTCTATTTATGATAATATTAATGCAGCCTTGGTTGGTGACAATAAGAGGCTTCTTTCAAAAACAATTAAATTTTTTTACTATTGACTCCAAAATTTGCATAAACACACACTCACCTAAAGTATTATTAGGAACACCTGTTCAATTTCTCATTAATGCAATTATCTAATCAACCAATCACATGGCAGTTGCTTCAATGCATTTAGGGGTGTGGTCCTGGTCAAGACAATCTCCTGAACTCCAAACTGAATGTCAGAATGGGAAAGAAAAGTTATTCAAGCAATTTTGAGCGTTGCATGGTTGTTGGTGCCAGACGGGCTGGTCTGAGTATTTCCCAATCTGCTCAATTACTGGGATTTTCACGCACAACCATTTCTAGGGTTTATAAAGAATGGTGTGAAAAGGGAAAAACATCCAGTATGCGGCAGTCCTGTGGGCGAAAATGCCTTGTTGATGCTAGAGGTAGAGGAGAATGCATGGGCCGACTGATTCAAGCTGATAGAAGAGCAACTTTGAATGAAATAACCACTCGTTACAACCGAGGTATGCAGCAAAGCATTTGTAAAGCCACAACACGCACAACCTTGAGGCGGATGGGCAACAACAGCAGAAGACCCCACCGGGTACCACTCATCTCCACTACAAATAGGAAAAAGAGGCTACAAATTGCACAAGCTCACCAAAATTTGACAGTTGAAGACTGGAAAAATGTTGCCTGGTCTGATGAGTCTCGATTTCTGTTGAGACATTCAGATGGTAAAGTCAGAATTTGGCGTGAACAGAATGAGAACATGGATCCATCATGCCTTGTTACCACTGTGCAGGCTGGTGGTGGTGGTATAATGGTGTGGGGGATGTTTTCTTGGCACACTTTAGGCCCCCTTAGTGCCAATTGGGCATCGTTTAAATGCCACGGCCTACCTGAGCATTGTTTCTGACCATGTCCATCCCTTTATGACCACCATGTACCCATCCTCTGATAGCTACTTCCAGCAGGATAATGCACCATGTCACAAAGCTCGAATCATTTCAAATTGGTTTCTTGAACATGACAATGAGTTCACTGTACTAAAATGGCCCCAACAGTCACCAGATCTCAACCCAAAGATGCTATCCTATCAATATGGCCCAACATTTCTAAAGAATGCTTTCAGCACCTTGTTGAATCAATGCCATGTAGAATTAAGGCAGTTCTGAAGGCGAAAGGGGTCAAACACAGTATTAGTATGGTGTTCCTAATAATCCTTTAGGTGAGTGTATACAGTATATCCAGGTTCATCAGGACCAGAATTGAGGACCACTGCTTAAAGAGGAACATGTACAATCTTTAAAATTGTTCCTTTTGTGCTCCACAGAAAAATGGTAACAAGCAATTTAGGAACAACATTAGGGTGGATAAATAAGCATTTTTATTTATGAGTGAAAGAAGCACACTACAGAAAACCTTACTTGCAAGTGTGGATCAATGTCAAATATGGTTTCCCCTCTTCTCATGTCAGTGATTAACCATGGACCCCCAGCACTGCAAACAAAACAGACAAACATTTCAGAATTCATGAAAAACAAGAAGCATCTCAGAGCAAATGAAAGCTCCTGACACAATTACTATAAAAAGTTACAATATTCAAATTACAGCGCTCTTATCTACAATGCCCACAATGCCCCAGCAAGAGTAGAAAAGAAACGGCATTAAGATACACGACACACATTTTCACATTTGCTTGTAGGAAATGTACAGACATACAACTTCACCCATCTGTAAATGCATTTCAGCCAGAAGAAAGAGACAAAGTAATACATCAAGGGAATTTATGTAGTTTCTCAGCTGGTTAAATCAGTCCTGTAGTTTCTTTAACACAGTTTTCCCACCAATTGAGCACGAGTGTGTCCTTGGCCTGTCTCGTGGCTGGCTGTGGGATTACTCACATGTGCACTCCTCTCAGCAGGTCCAGAATGCCTTGACCGTTCCACTGCTGCGCTGCCTGCAGTTCCTCTGTGCAAACACCCACAATCTGATGAGCACAGAAGGAAAAACTTAATTTGCACTGATCGCAAGGAGATATATGCATAGGAGGACAAGGTTAATGAATGTAGCACACAAAACTGAACGTAGCCTGCTATATGAACATATCCTAAACCAATCTCAAGGGCTAAAAAAAAAAAAAAGAGAAACTAAATTACTGTGGAAATTACGTTAGCCTACAGTCAACAATCTTGTTGAAACTGCTAGCATGTTGTGCCTGACCTGAAGGAAGCTGACAAGACCAAAGGGGGTCTGCACTGGCAGCATCTGGGGGTCCTCTGTCAGAAGCATATGCTGGATTCTAGACTCACTGTTGTCCAACGGACTGTGCCACGAAATGTGATCGCCGCTACAGAATGTATTTTCTGTTACAGAGAAAACAACTGATTGGTTTGCAAAATTTAAAGAGAGTAATATGTTAACATTTATTTTAGTTTGATGATTTTTTATTTAATATAGTGCATACACATGTAACGGAGTATAAATACAGTCACCTCCTGCGGGAAAACAAATCCTGGTTACTTCTGTTACGCATACATTACTATGGGAAAAACAATAGGAATTTGGCTATTTTTACACTAAAAACGTTGCACGTTTGCTAAGCAAATCTAGTTAAATTGAGCAGAATGGCACATTCCTGCCATTTTAACAACAATCCCATCAGACTAAATTTATTATGCTAAAAACCTGTACAAAACTAAACAAAATATTTCAATACTTAGCATGACTCGGGCCACAAAATAAAAATGCTGACATTGGCCACATGTTTTGCCAGTTTTTGGCAAAAGAAATGACTAATATTATGAGCAATTAAATATGATATATGATAATATGATCTCTATTTTTAATGAAATCTGAGAGATTTCTATCCCTTCATTGAAAGTCTATTCACCCAAAACTCTGATGCATCAAAACGTTCATAAAGAGATCATAAAAGAAATCCATATGAATCGAGCGGTCAAGGAAGTACAGTTGAGCTTTGGTTGACCATAATTTAGTTCTCCATGCATATTCGCTGATCAATGTTTATATGTTAATAAAGGTCTAAATTAAATCTGTTCATCATATAAAGCATGTGTCTTCAGAAGACGTGGATTAAACCACTCGAATCATAAGGATTTATTTTACCTTCATTGAACCATCAGAGTTTTGAATGGATAGGCATTCAATGGAAAGACAGAAATATCTCAGATTTTATTAAATATACCTTCCTTTGTGTTTTGAAGATGAACAAAAGACTTAGAACAACATGAAAGGGGGTGATGACAATTTTCATTTCTGACTCCAACCCCTTCAGATGGGGTGCAGGTACATTACCTGATTGAAACACGTATCGAGCCAGGCCTTGCATGAGCTCAGCTGGCCAGGTAGGGGGTGCTGTCTCTCCTGCTTCTCTCTTCAGGCGAAAGGTGAGCTCAAAACCAAAACCACTTGGGCCCTCTTGACCTGTGAATCTATAAATCAGCAAAATACAGCTGTAATTCAAGCACCATCAACCTACGTCAACAACACAACTCTTCTCGTATAACTAAACAACTCGTATAACTCTTTCAATAGCTGACGGGTCATTCAGTGCCAAATCAACCACATTTCAGAAACTTCCCCAGCTCAATATTTTTTTTGTTAATTTTTTTTCCTGAAGGAAGACAACCAGACATAACCAGACAGTTGCTGGTAGTAGTATTTTTCCTACAATTGAAGTCACTTGCTACAATCAACTGTCTGGTTACCAACAACCTTCAAAATATCTTATTTTGTGTTCAACAGAAGAAAGAAAATCTTACAGGTTTGGAACAACAAATGGGTGAGTAAATGATGACCTATGGTGAACTATCCCCTTTAAGACAATATTTAAAATGTATTCAGATTCCTGAAAAGAATGTTATTTAAAGTAATCATAAATCATTTCTTAAAGTTATGATAACCTCCAATCTATCTTAAATCCCCAAAGGTAAGATGTTTAATGTATTTATTGGGTTATTTCAAAGATTAAACATTACAACATAACACAAGCTACATATAATACATATTACTAGTACCAGGAATGCGGAAAAATGACAGATTGATGATCATTAAAACAGTGATCATGTATAACTAGAATTGTATACATGTTCACTAGAGTGAACATGTATAACTGATGCATTGACTCCAGCTAGAACTAGCGAGGCAGCAAAGCACACACAGATACAGGACGCATTCACTCTAGAGAAAGCTCAAGAAAGACTGAACGCAAATGAATGGGAAAGACCGCTGCATCTTGAGACAGACACTTTTAAAATAACTACAACTTGACATTAAAAATCACAGCACTGACTCTGAGCGATTAACTCCCATCAAACCAGTCATGACAAAAATAGTGTCGGAGCGCTTATGATGATAACTACGGTAATTCGCAGGCAGTGCAAAAAGAGGTGTTTTTCATTCTGCACTGCTGCCTTCAGCAATACCTGCCTTTCAATCAAATAACATCAAAGCCTGTGATTTTCTTCTTAAGAATTTCTCAAATATTTTCTTAAGAACCTAGGGACATTCTTATGAACTTATTAGAATTGATATTCTTTTAAAGAATATTTTCATGAATGGAAACTGGTTCTAAAACTTTAGAAAAAATGTTTTTGTATCTATATTTTCAAGACTCTATTTGGTTAAATTCCAGAGATATTGGGATCTCGATGTGGCTCCATGAGTAAATTGTTACATTGTACACATTTTCAGTGGTCAAAATCCAAATGTGGGCCACTACATACAGCTGATACTTTTTTCCTCCAAAGAGGAACAGCTGAAGAACAATATATATTCTACAAATAAATAAATAAATATCTTCTTTTTTATCAACACAACTGCCATGAATATTCTTTTTCCAAAGTTTTATGCCTATAACAACAACAAAAAAAAGTAATAAAGATATCTCAATATGATTCTGAAATCTTCATTTTCAAGGCCCTGGACCTATCCCATAAATATGGGGATCTCACTGTGGCTCCATGTTCAAATTGTTCAATTTTACCCAATGGTTGAAAACCAAATATGAGTCACTTAGCATACAGCTGATACTTATTGCATTTAAAGCAGAATTTCTGAAGAATGAATAATGTTGAAATTAGAAATGTACCTTGTTTCCCTTTATCAAAACAATTGCATAGAACATACCTCTCTGAGTGCCAAAAATACACTATAATGGGCAAATTGAGGCACATTAACTTGCTTTCAAAAGTGTATTTATCAGAATCTATACTTGAATCAGTTCCAGCTTCTTCTTCTTCTTCTTCTTAAAATATGCAGTATCATAGCTATATGTTAACACAGTGACATCACAATATCTCTGAATGATGATATGAAGATTCCAAAAGAAAAGTTACATAGGAACAAGAATCTAAAATTATATGCAAATAGCTTTAATACTACTCGAATTGCACACATGCAAACTTGCGGAACATTTTTTTTGGTACTCAGAGAGGTATGATGTGCACAATTGTTTTGATAGTTTTAGTATTATATGTTTTTCAGACATTCTTGTTTAATAATCAAGTATCAGCTGTTTGAAGTGACACATTTGGTTTTCAACCATTAAAAATGGGTAACATTAAATATTTGGACATGGATCCACAAAGACATCACCATATCTAAGAAATAAACATATAGGGCCTTAAAAATTACAAAAGAAATATATTTAGAATGAGAATCAAGAAGGCTATTAAGATTTCTTAAATACGTTTTTTGAGTTGCAGGCATGCAAACTTCGGGCAAAAAAATAACAAACACAGGAAGTACGTTCTCATTTTTGAACGGTCAACGAAGGCATTTAATGCACACAAAAAATAGCTTAAGTCAACAGATTTTACTAATAGACCTACCAATCTCTGTGCAAAAATAAATTAATAATGCTGCCATCTTTCTAAAGTCATTTGAACTCCCTGAAATCTAAGATCCTGCTGTACAAAATAGTGGATTACTCAGTAAATTCATCCATGACATTTTATATTTTGGCATAATTTATGTATTTCTTGCACCGGAAAAAAAAAGATCAAAATCTTTTTTTTTTTTGCTGGGGGCCTCTGGTTGAGTTGACAAATAATGACCCTGAAACTTGTACATCTGGTAAATATGAACACAAGTTGATGGTCTGTAACAGCATTATCATGTCATGAAACAGTTGTAAACATCTCATAATCTTAGCAAGTCATTCTTACTCATGAACTCTGTTGTCCCCATACAAGTCACTGAGACCAAGGCTGACATAGTGCCAATGCTCCGGTACATCTTGTCCAGGACATCCCATGTTTCTGTACATACTAATGTAGTCCAGAGGATCTGGACCCCCTAACCTGAAAATAGGATTATGGGAGGAAAGAGTAAGACATTAAGATAAGTTAAAAGTTTGCCTGTTAGTAATGATTCTGCTGACTGAAACTTGCTTATTATTAAAACTTGTTTATCGTTGTAACATCATTCTGGATAAAGTTAAAACTATTCTTCAAGAACAAAACAATATGTTTTGTTTTAGTTTTTTTATGTGTGCGTATCAAGCAGCAACATTAAACTGGAATGCTTCAGACGTCTCACCAATACTTCACAATGGCTGTGACTTGCAGCGGGTTCGCCTGATCGGGATACAGGCGCCTGCATTCCCCATAAATGGCCTGCAATCCCGGGGGAAAGAGCGAAGCGAGGCCGAGGTGCGCTGCTGCTCCGCTGCTAGGCCGCATCTCATCCATCCCCACACGGCCGCACCAAACAGTGAAAAAAGTTTGTCGAAAAACAAGAAAATTAGGTGTTCTTTTTAACTTCCGATTCAAAAAGACGATTCAATCACTGATATTGGAAATATGATTTGCAACACGTTCCCCCCTCTATTTAGCCCCTGTTGCATTTTTTTCCTCTGTGGTTCTGATGTCCAGAAAGGGGACGTGGCCAATACTTTGACTGACACTTGATCAACCCAATCAGAACAGTCGTTAGAAAGACGCGACATGAGAGCCGCGACGCGGTTGGACGAATGTGTTGTGATCAATGAATTTGTTAGTTGTTGATCCATGTGGAGGTGGGGCTCAGAGACACCCATAAGGAATATGCCGTTCACATGAACACAATTGTTTGTTATTCGTATCTCTTTATTAGCTTTGCGTCATTTAAAGGCGAATTTGCCTATTTTTATAATGTATTATGAACTGTATAAATATATGAATAATTATAAATATATTATGTCTTCCAATTTAATACACTTTTTATAACATTCAGTTAACATTCTAATAAACATAAACAAATAATAGATATATCAATTTATAAATTATAAATATATAATTATCTAATTTTTCAATCAAAATTTTTTTTTTTAAGTTTCTCTATTCTTTATTTGACTGTTTCAGTCATTTACTGCTAATGGTGCGTGTATTTGTATTTTGTGAATTTGCATGAAAATAAATTCACATGACAATGATTTAAGCAATATTGTTTTTCATAAATCTGTTTCATTTGATCTATGTTGCATTTATCGCTAATGCCTAAATTTGTTTGTTAGTCTCATTGTTTAGCTACGCTGTATTTTCCAAACTGAGAACAAGTTTAATGCCTCCTGCTGGACAGACTGTTGACTGCACATGCGCCTGCACGCGGTGTCGTCCTGACTAGAAGATTATCTGAATCCCCTGATTCTGGACCTTATAATATATACAGTATTGTAAGTAAGATTTTTTTTTTTCCAGACGAGATATGTAAAATACTTTTTGTATCGTTTATTAAAAATACACCTCATAATTAACAAAGAGATTATTAATGGAGGAATTGTAGGCTATCGCATTCTTGTTTTGTTTTATGAATTCTCTGTGTTTTTAGATTTAGATCTTGTCAATTTGTTTGGTCTAAGAAAAGATCAATGCATCATAAGTTCTGGAAAGTAATGTAACGACATACACTTCAACAAATGCTGCAGTCAGAGAGTTCATCTGCCTGCCTCGGCCTCGTGGTATTAGTCATTGTGATGTTACAAGCAGTTTTATCCTTTAACACAATTTATCCTTAGGTTGACACATTTTAAATAATATAATGCATATTATTAAAAATAAGTGTCTCTGCATATATTGGTGAATACATTATTATATTTTGTAACTAAATATAGGCATATATTGTTGTCCTGGTAGTATCCCTGTTGATAAAAACAGCATATCAATATATTTAGGTATGTTTTGAAGCATGGTAGCTGGTTTGAGCGGGTTTATTCTTGTCCTTAGCTGGTCAAGTGCTGGTCCTAGGAAACTAGCTGCCATGCTTCAAAACATACCTAACCAGCATGTGCTGTTTTTTTGTGTGCTTACGTTTAAAGTGAAATTAAACGTATTTAATTGAAATTAAACGTAAGCACTATACATTTCTAACATTTCTAATATGTTTAGAAACAAATCTCTGAATTGCCTTTACAGGGACTTTAATGTTATGAAGCGACAAGAATACTTTTTGCAAATCAAACGCAAAACTCGGAAGCACTGCACTGTATTTATTACATCAACTGCATAGGAGAATGACACAGACGAGAAGAAAATGTTGAATAAAGTCGTTATTTTTAGGGGGTTTTTGCACACTAAAATTATTTTTGTTGCCTCATAACATTAAGGTTGAACCACTGTAGTCAAATTTTAAGGATTATTTTAACAATGTCTTTACTACCTTTCTGGACCTTGAAAGTTGCAATTATGTTGCTGCCTGGGTAGTTCAGAGAGCTCTTAATTATTTAACATATCTTCATTTGTGTTCCGAAGATGAACGGAGGTCTTACGGGTTTGGAACGACATGAGGCTGTGTAATTAATTAACATTTTTGTGTGAACTAACCCATTAACACTGCATACATTTTTCGCTTTGACTTAAATTCTTAATTATATATAGAAATGAATTACAGCTGTAATTACATATATGTATTTTTAAAAATATACTGTAAGGAAAAACATGTCTTTACACAAGTGCATTGTATCAAATTATTAATTTAAACGTTATTACTTAGTAATTAATATAAAGTGAGACCAATTTTTCTTATGCAGCCTTTTAATGAGATTTCCGTTTCAATGTGTCTTCCAAAATTACATACTCAGAACTATCACACTGCTTTCTTATTGTTCCAGTTATGTGTGTTTTTCAATGTTTATTTTGTTTATGTTGTAAGATTGTATGATCTTTTTGTTTAGACAATACCCCAAATTGTTCTACATGTAGGATTTATTTATTTCATCCAAACTTTCATCCAAGCTATTCCATGTTAACCGTGGCTCCTCATTGGGCGACCCACTTTTCCCTCCAGTTTACAGTTTACTGTCATATGCAGGGGCCAGTGAACCTTTACACACAAAGCATTAGGAGCTATAAGGACACAACTAAGCATATAGAGTACCACCATTTATATGGAACAAACCAAATAGCTTCTTTTAGTCCTATTTGTTATTACTAGCAATCAAATGTGCTTTCTCTGCCAAATGTTGCTCTAAAACAAGCCCCAGGCTTCAGTCACCATGAGATATCTAGTGAAGCATGGCCAGAAGGGTTCACCCTGAAGGGTGAGCTGCACTGGGGGAAACTCCAGAGAGTGTTCGACGTGAACTGAGAGCTTCCAGACTTTGTGAAAGAGGATCTAAGACGGGTGTATGGCACTTAGCTGTGAGGATCAGCTATCAGAACTGGGAGTTTTTAGTGTGAGGGAACCCTAAAATGGGTGAACAGTAGGGTGGAGAAGTCCTTTAGAGGGGCAGTGTGAGTAAAAGAAAAGAAAAAGAAGAGGAAAAAGAGAGTGTAGTGATCTTGTGACTATTGCTGTAATGTCTCTGTTTATCTTTATCTACTGTCAGTTTATTTAATTGGGACAAAAAAAAATCCAGGGTGATTATATAGATGTAATTGTAGAGGATACATGTAGTATGTAAATAAGAATACTTCAATTTAGGGAAATAAAACTATTATAGATGCAATATAGAATGTGATATTTGCATTTACTATGAAAATAAATCCACTCCAAGAATACAATACCAATATAAGTTGCACAGTTTTGGCAGATTCTTTATTCTTTTTTTTCTTATTTACTCAACGCTGTTAAAAAAAATCTAAGCTTTTCAAAGATTATTGGAGTATGTTTTACAAAAAAAAAATGCTATTTCAGTCTACTTCAAAATCTCACATTTAATTAAAATACGTTACTTGCCATTTCTTTGTAATTATTTGTGAAATTTGTAGCAATTTCTGAGTGGAAATTGTTTCATAGTAAATCTTACGCCAAAGTATTTTCAGTAAAATGTATATACTGTAATCATATTCCCATCTTCAAAGTGCCCTTGAAACTGTACTTTTGATACAAAATATATGTCTTTAATATCTCAAAAAAAGAATAGAAATCGTTTTTTATTAGTAGTATATTTGTTATTTACAAGGAAAATATATATTTAACAAATTTGCAAATCAGAAAATAACCCTTCAATAAAACAATGATGAAATGAGAATTAGCTATCATAAGATCTCTAAAAAATGAGGTAATGTCAGGAGAAGCCACTAATACCACTCCACTACCATTGATATAGTCTTAGCATTGAATGACTGTGTTAACTGTCATTATGCTATTCTTACTGGTTTTGGACAGTTGTGTTTAGAAAGTGTCAATTTTTCCAGATTTCCAAGGAATCGATCCTGACTCATTTGCTGGGAATAAGAGATAAGACATGCCTGCGGTAACAGCGTGGGAGTCAGTGCATCATTTGCATACGTCAGCTCACCACTGGCCTTTTTGAAAATCTGACCATGTTGTCTGGCAATACATTATCCAACCCATAGACATTTAAGTAAGATGAATACACATCCTACATCATCTAAAAGGCACTACTGAACATTTGACCTATGTTACCTATAGGTGCCCTATGCCTGGAAAAGGGCATGTATGGATCACGGAAGCAGTGGACAGACTTTGTTCATTTGATAAGCACACCCAGAGTGTCTGATAAATGTGTGTGCATTTGAATGAGTAGTATACATCAAAACCTAAAAAAACATATACATAAAGATATAAATAAAAAACAGAACACAAGAAGGTGGTTTGAATGATTTGTAAACATTTATTGGAACACAACATGTAAAAAAAAAATAAATAAATAAAAAATGTCAAAAGTCTACCACTGACTACGGCATTGTAACTTGCGGCACGGTAAACTTGTTTCAAACCATATATATATATATATATATATATATATATATATATATATATATATATATATATATATATATATATATATATATATATATATATATAAACAAGAAAATAATAAGACAGGTTTTCACAAGTTACTTCTTATAATGATAGAATACAATTTAAATCTTAAGTAAATTTTTTCACTTAAGATTACATTAAGTAAATTTTTTCTCTTTTTTTAATTTGTAGGTATTAAACACAATGCCAGAAGAACTGAGCCCATAGATGAACTCTTTATGGACACCATCTATGGAATTCAGTTCTCAGGGCTAAGTGCTCAAATTATACTTTATCAACATTTACGAAACTTTCAAGTTACACTCGTATGATATAGAAATGCTGTTGTCCATATAGTGTTTTAAAATTGATATTACTATGTTGATTCCATTCAGAAACCCAAACCAAAAAGTAAAAAAAAATACACGAACAAACCACCAAGAAGCTCTGATCTTTTGACCGTTTCAGAGACTTTTGATGCGCTTTTGCTGTTGTTCCTTTCTTTGAACATGAGCTTATAAATTCATCTGTCTCCGGGAAGGCCAAAGGATTAGTGATGTAATCCAATTCAGGTTTTTGTCTCAATGTTATCTCCATCACATATTTGTTTAATGTTTGATCATTACTTAACTGCCGCGAAAAAGCATTGAACTTCATGTCCTTAACTTAGTACCTGCCACACCTGAGGACTTTCAGGAAACTGTCTCTTCCCAATAAACGGCACTGAACCAGTCGAACTGCCCTGATGGGTGCACAGTTGGAAACCCCCTCTGAAGTACCAGAAATATATAATTTTTTCCTGTTCTCTCATGAACAACATGCTACATTTTGAATTTATATAAAAACTACAAGTGTGTTTACAACTGACATTGCAGTTAAATGAATAGAAATCACATGACAATACAATAATGATTTTTACATTTTAAATAGCCAGTCAATTATTTTTTTACACAACACATCGCTCATAATTCATTTTACAAGTATTGTTCTCCCAAAATACATGTCATACTAAACATCCCATACTTATCTGATAAGGAGAAAGACACGCTTATCCCAGCTTGTCAAGATCAACTTCATATCTCTCATTCTGACTATCATGGATCAAGCTGTTGCTTTAAAATCCACAATCCTCATGTGCCATTAGAGTCTCCTGTAACTCACATGTAAAGCCAGAGAAGAGTGCCGTTCTTGTGACTTCTGAATATATGACTTCTGATTTCTCTCAGCTTAAATATCTCTCTCTCTCTCTTTCTGTCTCCCTCTTACACACACTCACTCCCTCATGCTTTCAGTATACCGTAAGCCTGCAATCACTTCCCAGTAAGAAGGAAGCAGTGGGAGGGAATCTCCCGCCCCCTCATAATGAATCAATACAAAGCGCTTCTGAGGAAAAACATCTTACTGTTTCAGCCCTCAGTTCCCATAAAACAAAAAAGGGAAAAGGGGAGACGGAGAGAGAGAAAAAAAGGCTTGTCAGCGAAGGAACCAGGAATTCCCCTTATTGCAAAAGAGCAGTTTCATGACAAGAGCAGTGACTAGCCGAAACAGAGCGCCGTGTTTACATAAAGGAAATGGAAATGGCACATGTGGAACCCTTTGCAAAGTCATGTTTACATATACTAAAATCTTAGACAAAAATAGTTTTAAAAGTGGTCAAATGGAATTTTCTGCTGATTGATACATGTATATTGCATCATAATGAGGTGTGGTGTCAAAACCATGAGTACAGTTGTTCCACCCCCCACACTACTTCCATCTATCGCTTACTGTAAAATGAAGTCATTGAGCATTTCACACCCTCCTTACTGAAATGGATAGTTTCATTGATGGCTCGCTATTTAAACTGCCTGCTGTGCGGATATGATGGTTGTTTTTCATTATTTCATTTTGTATCTAAAGGAAACATCAGCTCAGTTACTAATATTATGATGGAAATGTTTTATTTATGGTGGAATGAGAACTATTAGCATAGCGGTAACCTGCAATTGTTACCTTAAATGGATAGATCACCCCAATACAAAATTCTGTCATCATTTACTCACCCTCATGTTCTTCCAAACCTGTATGACGTTCTTTCTTCTGTGGAACATTAAAGAAGATATTTTGAAAAATGCTTTTCTTGTTCTTACAAAGTCGTTTTGGACATTCTTCTTTTGTGTTCCACGAAGGGAACAACTGTGTTGCATCACTTCAAATGATGATATGGAAAGTGTTTCAAAGTGTTAAAAAAAAAAAATTTAAAAAAAAATCTAAATCATTTGTTTGTCCTTCCTATAATTTCCCCCTATCTAACACACACTAAGAAGGAGCGAGGATAGGGTCAAACCATCCATGTGCAATGACTTGAAAGCTGACGGCCACAATAAGGGAATCTACTTTCAGAGCAAATTCTTTCTGCTGGTGGGATAAGTTGCAATTGACATTTTGCACAGACTTCAGAAACAGACCTGGCTTTCATGCTGCTGTTTGAACACAGGGGAAATTGGCTGCAAAGGTCACTGAGCCCATTTCCTCTCCCCCTTGCTCACAGAGGCTCAGACCTTTACAGCACCCACTGGTTTTTACCTGCACTGTATTTTAATAGTTACCATTCCAAACCGCTCAATGTGTGTGTTCTACTTAGGTCAAGGTTATCCGGGGTCAGCGTTCAATGTATTTTGTACAGTCTCTGATGGTGTGATGATGTCTTCCCAAAAACCGATGTCTCGGTTGAGATGCATGACTAAGAAGAAAGAGATGATTACTGAAATTAGCAGAAGTGGACCTTGCCTTTATTTCCTGTAAACTGCTTGTGCAAAATCGGTATGGTTAATGCGGCAGCGGAAATTCTGGTTATTGCTCCCTGTTTAAACATACTAATGGTCAGCCCATAACTTATATTAACATCCTCTTCTTTCATGAGTTGTTACAATTTCTAATGCCATTCGCAGCAAGAATGGTGTATGATGTTCAATACTTCAGTTTACTTTATTTACCCATTTAATATTTTATTTTAATTCTAAATTTAATGTGGCTGCATACTCTTTTAAAAAAAATGTTTTTTACTATATATATAATCATACATATTTTTGACAACTTTTCAATTAATAGCAAATTCAAATAATAATTGTGTTAATAACACAACTGAAATTCAGTAATAGGGAAACACTGGAAATGTTTTGCTGACAAAAAGGACAACTTCACAAATGTTTTGCAATAGATGTAAATGAATAGATTCTGCCTTCAGTGGGTTGAAGGAATCAAAATGATGTTTAGATAAGCGATTGAAATTTCTAGCAGAAAACACATAAGCTATAATATTTGCGTGGTTATGACTAAAGCTCTCGTGAATTTGTTTTGGACCATTACACACGGTGCCATGATGCCTTGGAAGTCTGACTAAAACTAGTTTCCTTAGAAGGTTCATTCATACTAAAAATGCAGGCTGTGCAGTTGATAAATGAAACAAGTTTACAGCAGACAATCGTACACGCAGACTCCAGTTCTGCCGTACAGTCAGAAAATTGAGGATATGCTGTTGATTTTTTTTTAAATAGGACTAATTGTATTCATATTACATCAAGGAAATGTAGAGGTACAAATGGTTTTTGTACTTTACATTTCATGTGCGTGGAGAGGAATGAGGAAGCAGACGTTGCAAAACAAGTTGACATTTTTATATTTAAATATCACATGGCAGATCAGAGATTAACACAACAATTTAAAGAGAAAATATCAGAATCGCAGCATTATTGGAATAAAGAAAAAATGAAAGACATTTATATTCAATACAGCCAAATTGATAGCCTAAATGAAGGCTTTATGTAGGCCTATTATAATTTATGATTATAACCCTGTTATAAATAACCTTTTAAATAATAGTTTTTATTTGATTAATATCATATTTTTATGTTATTTATTAATATTATGCTTTTTACCCCTCTATCTAACTGGTCTTGTAATAACCGGGTTTAAAAACTGATTGAATGATCCAGTGAAATATCTTCACGATCCTGATGCTTTTAGGTTTTAGCTGTTGTGAGTGTGAAAATAAATAGGATGAGGTAACTTTGTATTTTTTGACAGTTAGATTTGAGTAAGAGAATGTGACATATATGAAGAATCTATAAATGGGTTGTTGTTGACGTGACATTTCTCTGTCACACAAGATAAAAATTTATATAATTAGCATTGTCATCTTTTTGAGACAAATCTCAAAATTGTCCTATGGTGTGACTATCTCAAGCATGGTTCAATAAATTAAAACTTTTATCGATTAAAAAGAAAAAGATACAAATGTTAATAAATGCCTTTGTATCTTTGCATAAGTTTACAAGTGTCTATTTTAGTGAATGACGATATATATTTTTTTATCCACATATTTCTAAAAGTGTAGGAACTTGATACATTTTGTCACTGAAAACAATGCCCTCCGGTGTGACACCATATCCAGATTTTAAATCAGGCAATTCCACTGTCAAATTTAATTCGTTGAAGGACCCCATTCAAAGTCATGTTAATGTGAAGCCAATGCCATGTGCACATAACATGTTTGTATCAGAATTGTTCAAATATATATATATAGATATATATTTTTTGGAACCACTATAAAAGTGTTAATTTATGTTGTCCTTTGGTGCGACACGCCTATATACTTATTTATTTACATGTCACACCATATGACAGATATTCTCTCAAACATCAGACTTCACACTACATAACAATATGCATTTTTTCTTAAAAAGTGGAGTTTTACAAAAAAAGCTTACTGCTTATTTGTCAACTACCCAAATGTATATTTTGTATCGTTATTATAGCTATAGACTGTGACGGACTCTCAAAAGTGGCTAAAGCCAGCGGAGAGCTCTAGATTAGGGACAGTCAGTCGCTGGCAAGCGGCGGTAATGTAAACAGTAGGTGGCGGTAACGCACTAGGGTAGTTTTCATCCAATGTGTAAAAAAAAAATAAAGAAGAAGAGAAAGGAGGAAAGGAAGGAAGTCTTATGTTTGCAGTTTACGGTACAACCAGTGTGTGGTCGTGACAGGTGTGGGAACTGTTTATTTTTCGAAGATGAATTGTGCCGAGAAGCTTTTGTTTTGAGACTAAAGACCTCGAGCTGCCATGCTACTACAACACACACACTGGAGGTGGGAGGCAACCGTCTTTAAAAATACAATGAAATATAAAAAAGTGACAGGTCTTGTTATTTTCCATCAAGTTACTTTAAAGCACGATTGAATTACATCGTGTATTAGGAAGTTATGCTGGTCTATGCTAGTTTAAGGTGGTGTCCCTGGCTGCTAGGCTTGTCTTCAGTTGTTCTAGATGGTCTCCCTGCCTGACTTGGGCTGAAAAGTTCCCAATACCCATTTAAAACCCGTCTGAGTAGGCCGGTAGATTAGCTAAGACTAGTTTAAGATGTGTTAGTAGCAGCCTTTTGCATGCAGTCTTATTGTTGAACGTCAGAAAACAAGATTGTTTTGTCTTGCGAGCTATCAGAAACGTATCACGAAAGACAAAGATCTGTCATCGTTTCTCTTCCCACAGTTTTCATATTGGATCTACTGATTAGCCACACTGAGAAATGTCCTTCAGGCTTTCAAGAGGACCGCCAAAAGGGAGCAGAATGCAAGATCAGGATCTTATGAAAATGTCATAATGTGACAACCTTCTTACATAGTACAGGTGGTTATTTTGTCAGTGTTAAGATGCCACGACTAGAAGAGGTAGCTAATGTTGTCCTCAGGGTGCCCAGTATCTTGGTGTTGGACATGCTGTATAAATGTGACATTGACAGCTTCACGGATCATCTCAAAGCGAGGACAGAAGACATGCTCTTCAAGTACAAATATGTCATCTGGAACATATATTACTTGGGTAAATATTATGTGATCATCATGAGTCAACATTACATTGTATTATTAGCTCAATATGCAATATATCACATTGTTGTTGGGTCTGTCCTGCAGGTCACATAGTGAGCGCTGTGGTGCTGCTGTTGCCACTTGGACATATTATCCAGCTCTACCTGCATGTTCTCTGTGCCCTGCTTCTTTACATGGGTCATCAGATTGTCAGGTGAAAATATGAACATAATTTTGGTCATTGCACATTTTTTAAGTTATTTGTTTGAAGATTTTCTAAGGGTTTTATTTTGTTAACAGAGATTATGTAAGAGGTGAAGCTCAGTATGGCTATGATGGTGCACTCTTTCTGGACTCTCCAGCATTGAACCGTTTCGTGACTGCACTCACCAGTAAGTTATGAGTATCACAACCCTTACTGTGATGCCACTGGGACACTTAAACTACTCTTAAATATGTATTCATTAAAATGCACTAGATGACAAAATACAATGGGCCCCCAAAAAGTTTCGACACTGAAGTTGTACTTAAAAATGTCTGCATTTTATTGCATTAAATACAGAATATCAGATCAAGTAGCATCTGCAAACAAACTAGATCCCTTCTCAAAGCAATTTTAAATAATTTATAATATTTTTTAATATTTCATGGCTAAGTGAAGTCCACAAAGTCTGACAACCGGAAATTGTTGGTAAGACTTTCTATTTTTGTCTTAATTTTGAACAGTTTCTCTATTACTTCATATGAAACCTTAAAACATGACAACCTTTATTTTGTTAAATGTTTTGATTGACAAATGTGTTTGTGCTACGTGTAATGTAATATATAATAAATGGCCCTGATTTCTTCATAATTAATTGTGGCTTAAGTGTCCAAATACAGTTTTTTGTGTATATAGCAACTACATGAAACCATTTTTGTAATTACTTTTAATTACCAACCAGACCGCAAAAAAAGATTTTATATATATATATATATATATATATATATATATATATATATATATATATATATATATAAGCTTGATTCATCACATCTAACATAAAAGTTTGTATGTGTGTATATATATAACTATATATATACATCTAATATAAACATATAATTTATATATATATATATATATATATATATATATATATATATATATATTTATATATATATATATATATATATATATATATATATATATATATATATATATATATATATATATATATATATATATATATATTATATGTATGTGTGTGTGTGTAATATCTGTGCTACCTGAACTTGTGCTACCTTTCCTGAAAGATGTGACGTAAGTGCTTAAGAAATTTCTATTGTATTTTTGTATGGTTTGTGCAGTGACACAGTTACCTTTGAAATATTTGTGCCTGTCAGTAATGATTATGTCTTTTACTGTATGTGTCTGTGTCATCACCTGCAGGTCAGATAATAATCAGTACGCTGTGTGCGTTCCTCATGCGGACTCAACGTGTGTGGCTGTTCTCAGCACACTTGCTCCCTCTTCTGGCACGTGTAGTTTCTGTCCCTCTGGACTGGCTCCTCACGCTCTCCTCTGTGTCCATGATGATCACAGGAGTTGAGGTTGTTGTCTTTCTCCTCGCCAACTTATTTGTGCCATACAGACTGGTCAGAGCCACTTACAGAGAAATAATGGAAATAGAGGTAAACCACTGGCACGCCTGCATCTCTGCATTTACATAATCTCGGTTCCTTTTTTCTCAAACTCTGTTGTTTCTGTAGGTGACTGAGTTATACAGACTGATGGCAGTTGGAGTGTCTCTTTGGCATGGCTTTGCTGTGCCTGTATTGTTTAGTGTCTTCTGGTTTGTTCTTTTCGGAGTGCAACTTATCACCAATTTTGGCACTATTGCTGCTGTCCAACAGGGGCCGCTCCTTTACCTCCTGACCAGGTAAACAACAGGGCGCTCAATCTGCCATATGAAATGTGAATTGAATCTGAAGTGTATGTGTTTTACAGTGTATCCGAATGCTGTGCTAGCCCATACTCCCTGCTTGGCCTAACGTTTGTGGTGTCTTATACGGCTCTGGGACTCCTGAGTCTCTGTAAGTTCTACCTGGGAGGATTCAACGCTCTCCAGAACCATAATGTCATGCACAGGTAAGAGAAGATAATGTATATGTATTGTGTGCGTGTGTTTGCTCAGTTTAAATGTTTGTTTTTATATATTGTAGGGGTGTGACCGAGGGGGTGACTCTGCTGCTGCTGGCCCTGCAGACTGGGTTGTTGGACATGGCAGCTCTACAGCGCTGCTTTCTGCTCTTCATCATCCTCTTCATCGTTCTCACATCTACTCTACAAAGCATGAGTGAGATCACAGAGCCTGTTGTGTTGGGGCTCGGAGCCAGTAGAAACAGGTATGTCAATCCATTTACAACCTAAACAAATGAGAGTATTAATGATGGATTGGAGGTATGACAGTATCTTGTGACACATGCAAGAAAATGTTATGCAATATCATATAAATGTGTTTGTGTAACAGTTGTAGTTAGTTATAATAAACAGTAACAGTTGTTATATAATAATAAATGATGATTTTTACACTGATTCTAGGCTTTTTGATTTTAGACATTTTTCCTTTTGGGTTGCATCCAGGTTCCAAAAATATATATAAAAAAATTATGAATTTAATTCACTGTTTAGTTCAAGTATTTAATTCACTGGATTATCAAAATAAATAGCTATTAAGTTGTTATACATTGTGATTTGTGAAATATTACTACAATGAATTTTCAGCAGCCATTACTCCAGTGTCACATGTTCAATGTCACATGATCTTAAGAAATTATTATAATATGCTGATTTGATGCTCATGAAACACCAAATGTTATATCAATGTTGAGAGAGATTTTGCTGCCTAATATTTTTGTAGAATCAGTGATAAATTTGATGAAATGTATCACTGTTAAAATAGAAAAAGTCATATATAAAACACTTTGGGGATTGAATTTCCAGAAAAAATAACTGCAATGTCATATACACCTTTACTGTGATTTAAAATGGCTTGTCCAGTATTATACTGTATGATACTTATTGATTGATTTATGGAGTTCTTTGAGTTCTTCAGGTGTTTGTTTTAACTGTCTGTTTAATCTGAGAGTTTTTGTGATTTCAGTTTTTTTTATGCTTGATCAAATCCAATATGATCATTCTCTCTCCACAGGAGTGTGTGGAAGCACTTGCGCGGTTTATCTATGTGTGGGTTTCTGCTGCTGTTTCCAGGATTCATGGCCTATAAGATCTCACAGTTTTTCAATATGGATTTCTGGCTGCTGATTTTGGTCTCTAGCTGTATGCTTACATCACTGCAGGTATGCTGTTTTCTGAACTTGTAATACAAATGAAATATTTAACTTAATTTTCAATTCATTTTATTTGATTGAAATCCCAGCTTCCTGTGCTTTATAGTGATCTTTTATGTCTCTTAGGTGACAGGCACTCTGCTGATCTACAGTCTGTTCATGGTGGAGGTGTGGCGCGGTGCAGCCCTGCCTGGTTTGGATGAGATTGTTTATTATGTGAACGGAGTTTGCCGAGTGCTGGAGTTTGCGGTGGCTGTGTGTGTGGTGGCATACGGGGCGTGGGAGTCACTGTGGGGAGAGTGGAGCTGGATGGGAGCGTCGGTCATTATCATCCACTCCTACTGCAATGTGTGGCTACGTGCCCAGGCTGGCTGGAAAAGCTTCTTGCTTAGACAGGAAGCCGCTCGCAAAATCAATGTATTGCCACGGGCCAGCGCAGAACAGCTACAGGATCACAATGACGTCTGTGCCATCTGCTTCCAGGTCAGAACAAGCACAAAGTGCAGAGGTTCTGCATGTTAATGTTAAAGTTAGTGTAGCATCAAGTTTTGTCCTCATGGTTGACTTGCAACATATTCAGATGTGCTAGCAGAAGTTGTGTGAATGTTTTTGTTAGGTGTGTAACAATATATTGCAGTACAAAAATGCAACCTTATGTATTGAGGATAGCGACATTATGCATCATGTATAGTTTAGACATTTTATTTAACATCAGATATGGTAAAAATAAAGTACTCTATTTAATTATAAAATACAATATTTAAAACGTTTTAAATGTATGTACTAGTCAGAAACAATACAAGCAGGGGTTTAACATAATTCTGCAGAATCATGAATATTTCTATTCCAGTGTCACCTGTGCTTGGGGTAGCAGGACCTAATCTAAGCCCATTCAAGTCTATTCCTGATATAATGCCAAATTTAGCAACAGTACTTTTAAGTGACCCTATTATGCTATTTTAAAGTTGATTATTTTGTTTTGTAGGTCACCTGTAATAGGTTTACATGCAACCATGGTCAAGAAACACTTTAATTTTCTCATAATATACATTGGAGCATCGCCTCTTTTCTCACAGTCTCTGAAAAAGATTGTTTAAGGATTCTGTCTCTTTAAACCCCTCCTTTCAGCTGGCGCTAAATACAGGTGTAAACAGGGTCTAAAACATTTTGAGCTGGTCCACTTTCGACCACTTCCAGAGGTAGTCGAAAAAACTTTAGTAGTGTAGACGCTCATGTGGTCGAATGTGTTTGAACAGCCACAAAAGAACACCTACTCTCCGCCTACTGACCAAATGCATAAGTAGAAGCACGCCAGCAAGACGGGATTAAAACTTTCGTTTAACTTTTCGTTTAAGTTTCGTTTGAAGTCAAAAAACATACCAAGCACAATGTTCTTTCACCGTTCCTGACTTCTAAAATGCACTCCCAGTGTTCTGTGTCTTCTTGCATCTATCAGAGCAGAAACAAAAGATGCTGCTCTCCGTATGCTTTTCTGTCGCCTCCGGTTGCGTTCATATGTCAATTGCGTGAGCTTATTTCATCCATTAGACGGAAAGATCTGAAAAAGCCCATACCTTTACCCGCTCATAGACCCTCCCCTCAAAGAAATCAGGACAGAAGTGGTTAAAAGTGGACAAAAGAGACACCAGGTGTAAATGGGAATGTGTCTCCCTTGTCTATTTGTGATCCGATCAACCAAAACACATCTTAATACCAGGTGTAAACAGGGCCTAAGAGCCTACTTTGCTCTGATTGGTCAGATGGCCCAGTTTGTTGTAAATGTTCTACCACTTACAAACGAAACAAAACACCCATTTACTATATCTGTATTTCAGCTCCGGAGCCTTCCTCCGTGCTTACAAACACAGTGATGTGAAGAGTTAACATAGCATTGTTGTCTGCAGACAGCCAATGAAGACCACAGGCTGGCATTATGCAAACGTGTTACAAACCCATGTAGTTTCGAGCAGGAAGTAAGACTTACTGACAACTCGCTTCAGGCTGTTCAGAATCGCTTCTTTTTTTGGGAGACAATAACTCCATTTGTTGTGCACTTTGATCTACTTTAAAAGTAATATAAATGATAACAGTATAGGATCCTAGGCTAGATCTTCAAAGAAGTAATCAAAGGAAACTATGCATCACAATGATGATCAAATCCATTTTAACTTATTTTTTCCTAACCTGCAGGACATGACATCAGCAGTGATAACATACTGTGGTCATTTCTTCCATGGCAACTGTTTGAGAAAGTGGCTTTATGTGCAAGAGACATGCCCCATGTGCCATGCCTCCATCAAACCCTCCTCGGCCACTCCGACGGCTACGGCAGGTGAAGCTCAGCCGACACACCAAAACCCACCTCCATCCGAGCAACACCCTCGTCCTGAGTCCCATGAGGAGGAGGAGGAAGAGGAGGGGGAAGAGGAGCAGGGATCACATGGAGATGATGTTTGCTCTCCAGAAAGGAACTGTGAGGAGTCTAACAGGAAAAACTCTAACTTCGAGAGAAATCGTAGTATGGAGAGTCTCCAACACTTACACTGTGGTGCAAATGGTGATTCCCAAAGCGTGGCAAATCCTGTACCAAGCTGCTCATCAGATGGGGATTCTAAAGTGGCTTCGCAGGAGCTTAGGGAAGCGGACTGAAACATAAGCTCAGCCAGAAAAGCATAAACAGAGAAACTGTCATTGCATCAAGACAGTCTGACAGCGGCAGAAATCATCTTTGGTAGGGAAGCTCAAAGAAGGTGGGATATAACAAAGGAAGCCATAACAGAAGAGGGTTACAAATAACTGTCAGAAATGCAGGAAAAGACTGCAGGTATATGATTTACTCAGAAGACGTCCTGATGATTGTGTGCTAGGGCTGATCCTACAGCACCTCAACAGTGTTAGTTTATAGATACCAAATGATATTCATTTTGAAAAATCTTTTCTTGACATTTGTTAAGACATAATGTTGGATGATTTGGTGATGATCGTCCAATCAGGGGAAGACGTGAAAGATATTACACACACACACAAGCAAATTCAAGTAGGCGGTTAACTAAGTCTATAGTTTTTTATGTGTTTGGGCATCTAAAGGACTTTTCTGATTGAGTTATTTCAGAAACCGATTATGGTACGTCAGTGAATATCAATCTTAGTGATACAGAACTGTTAATATCTGTGCCTCTGACTTTTCTGAATCGCTCAATTGTGTTTTTATTTGAACTGAAATGATGTGGTTGTAATGAAGGTGTCTATGTCATGGTGACTATTCTCTCAATTACAATATGGTTTGTGGATGAGTTCTGCCATGATGAATGGATAATAGACCGACAATGAAGTTGTGCTCAGTGCACAAAGAGAAGATCATTGTTAAAGGGGAGATTACAGTTGAGACTACGTTTAACAGAGTAGAGAATAAAGATGAATTGCTTCTACAATCACACTGATTAAAAAGTTGTTTTTGTTTTAAACCAGTCAGTGTGATTTGGAGACTGTTCTGTGTCCAGTTTTTGTGTTTCTTCAATTGCCTTAATGGTGTATGATAATTAAAAAAACTGAAGTTATTGTTATTGTTTTCTTTGTGGATTTTACAGAATAATAATAATACTAAAAAATACTCACAATACTAACTTTAAAAATTGCAATAGCTACTTTATATCTCACATTTTTGAGAAATAATGTCAAAATAGTGAGTTGCAAGAAATAAAGTCAGAAGTGTAAGATAAAAAGTTTTTAAAAAATTACCTTTTTAATTTTTATTTTATGGCAAAAATGAACATCAATATTCTTTACACTTCAGAATATTGGGAAAAATTTATCAACCAGGCAAAAATGGTGTCAATGCTTAGTCCATTAGGGCCCATCAGGGAGGAAATCCAGTCCACAGACACTTTGACAAATCCCTCTTGAGGTTTTTGTTACTGAATATTTGTCTTCTTTGTAATTGAATTACGTGTCCAGTTGAGCAATTACACACATATCCTGATTATTAGAATCTGGTAATATGTTATTTTTGTGTGTATATTCATCATAATACTCATAATACTATACTTTTTTGTACCTTGAGGTAGCATGTGATTACCATGAATATGGTGTTTGCGGATTACCAATACATCACAAAAAATACCACAGAGTGGTTCTCAACCACAAAGCCTCAAGATGATTTAAAACAAGCATTAAAAAGCCAGAACAACTAAAAATCAAGAGATCCCTTATTGTAATTTTATATTTCTTAATATAAAATATTTTAATTGACTCCCTCGAAACCTGGCTGAGCCTAATTCAATTGTAAATTAATCATAATATTGTAAAACTACACGGACGTTTTTATAATGAATATACATTTTTATAGTTATTCTGCCTGGCTAAAATATTTCATGGGGTAGAAATTGTAAAATGTATTTTCCTTTATTGCCCTTAATCCTTATCCATTTACTCAAGATAGAACAACTAGAAACGGTTGAGATCAAAATGTCATGGAGAACTGTAGTGGTCTCCCTTAATCCCAAATGACCACAGGGCTTTCATGACATCAAACATAGAATGGAATTATCATTTGATACGACAGTTGTAATTTAAGTATTTTTTCTCCAAGGCTCAATAGTGAAGTCACTTCCCTTTCACAAGTCCTATGTAGGCCTAAACCACACCATTGTCTAGGTTCAACTGTACCAGGACCATTATCTTTATATTTCATGTAGTCCAAAGGAAATATTTATTTTCCAAGGAATAACATAACAATTGTCCTAGTCTTAATAATAATATTTTTGGTTGTCATCCAGCGCTCACGGTGGCGCTCGGCTCATAATTGCACCTTGATTCGCCATTTAATCCGCACGATTAGAAGAAGCAGCTAGAAGTGGCTAACAACAAGCTCACGGACATCTTGTCAGTAAGAGAAGTGTACACACATCAGCATTACAGTCATCGACAGGGATCAGGGCCTGTCTGTATTCACACGTTTGATTGCCATATCATTTTTAGACATTGAATGTAAGCTTATTTTTGACATCCTGACATTTTTAATGTTAGTTTTTATCTAGGCAGCTGGCTAGCTCTCAGGTTAGCTCACATATTGAGAAAGAGAGCGAGATTTAGGGCGCTAGTCATTCAGGAGCCTCTACACCCAGTGGGAAGATGGCGCTTAAACGAATCCAAAAGGTAAGTGGGACATTATGTCGAGTATAAATATATATGCCAGACATTATGAACCAGGGAATCATTAATTGTTTTAGTCATCTGGCAGCGTGTTGGCGTTTTGCTTATAAAGCTACTGTGTGCCTATTCTTAATACAAGCGACGAACGTGTGTTTGTGTGTATTAATAAAAATATCAAACCTGTCGTTTTATTTATTATTTTTTCATGGCAATGTCAGGTAACGTTACTGTGAATTCAGGGCTTGACAGCTAAAAAAGATGTAAGGAAGACCATCCCGATCTTATACGCCGTGTTATAAAATATTTATTTAATAGTATTTAAATGACTAATCTTTCACACTATATATTTAAACTATTAACAATAATTCTTAAAATGATTATTGGAGCGTCGGCCCTTTGTCTCTTGATGTGGGTAACGTTATTCAATTCTTACCCCAGTTAGACTTAAGAAAGGAAACGAAACAAAAACGAAACGTGAATGTAAATCTGGTCTTGATTGTTTTTTCATATAATGATACCTAAAAATGTTGACGTCAGGTCTCCTTTAAACTAACGTTACCCCCTTTTAGTTGACCTTTAGGGACTGCAAGGCTTAACTCGTGATCCTAAACCGTTTTGTATCCATATTATGAAGTAAACAGATCAAACAAAATCTTTTTCCATGTTTCAGTGTGTTGGTAAATTTTAATTGTGCAATTGAAAGGCTCTAGAGTGATGACAGTTTGCTACCCCCCCTGTCATGAAATACCCTCAGGTGTCTTCCCACCCAACAGACATGTTGAAATAAAAATAAACGTAGTGCTGGAGCGAAGACGGACATGCCTGTGGGCTCGTTCAGGTTGTGTTCCAGCTCTTCTCCCTCATGACCCCTCTCTAGAACTATAAATACACTGTGCTGCTAAACATTCAATCTGCTGGTTTCATCTTGCTGTCACTATAGTGATAAAAGAGGCCAGCGCCATTATTGACCCTTCATTATGGAGAGTCTGCATCTTTTCAGTAGTTCTGCATGCTTGTGTTTCGTGTTGCAATATTTTCAACTCATTCTGACTCTTCCCTGTAGGAATTGACTGATTTGGCACGTGATCCTCCTGCACAGTGTTCAGCAGGTCCAGTGGGGATGATGGTGAGATCCCAGACTTTACATATATTGTGCTGTTTTTGGGTGTAACGATACACTCATGTCACGATTCGATACACATCGCGATACTGAACTGACAATACAATACTATTGCAATATTTTAAGCCAAAATGAAGGAGAGTATTTTTTTTTTATTGTTATTAAAAACTATTTTGTTTCCAGGACCCACAAATATTCCTCCATTGCATGATTACACATTATATGCAATAAGTAGTTTAATGTAGTAATGTCACTGAAATTCTGTAAACTCAGATTTTTTTTTCCTCACACAGTACTTTTCTTACACAGACACGCTACACTCACACAGACTCTCCCGGTGTTCACCATTAAAGGTGCAGTGTGTAGTATTTAAGAAGATCTATTGACAGAAATGCAGTATAAATACAAAACTATGTTTTCAGTGGAGTATAAAGATCTTCCATAATGAACCGTTATGTTTTTATTACCTTAGATTGAGCCATTTCTGTCTACATACACCGCAGGTCCCCTTACAGTGAAGTCACCATTTTGCGCTGCAATGTTTCTACAGTAGGCCTAAATGGACAAACTGCTCTGTAGAGCGCTAGCTACTCTAAGCTGTCTCAGACGACAACAACTTTGTCCTGTGTTTGCCACCGTAGCTTCTCTATGTGCTTCGAAAGGGAGGGGTGAGCCGGGGGCGGTTGCAACTCGCAACTCGCAACTTCACCACTAGATGCCAAATCTACACAGTGCACCTTTAATGCACTATACATATAAGAATAAATCTAAATAGCTTTGAATAACCATGCTACTAACTAAATATGAATATGCCGTTCCAGCGTGTGTGCTTTAGATGATCAATGCAATCAATCACAGTTCTAATTGCAAGAAATCATGTCAAAATTAATATTTCCAAACTGTAAAGCGTTAGCTTAGTTCATCCAAACATTTTAATTCTGCATTTTCTCACTCTCATGTTGTTTTATCACGCCACACAAGCATTTGAACATACTTGTTTACTACAGTATGCACATTGTTGTAAATCTGTTCATTATAAAACTATCGTGTCATGGTGCCTTTATGACATTTTTTTATGATTTTTGTTAAGTTTTAGAGGAATTGGCCTTTAAATGGAGGGACAGAAGTATTATAGGTTTCATTAAAAATATCTTAATTTGTGTTTGGAAGAACACAAATCTTATAGGTTTGAAACAACACGAGTGTGAGTATATGATAACATAATTTACATTTTTGGCTGAATTATACCTTTAAATACAGTAAGCCTATTCTTGGACAAATCTAACTCTATATTGCAAATCATTTCATTTACATGATATCTATCGTCGCATTTTTATATCACGATATCTCGATATAACGATGTATCGTTACACCCCAGCAATGTTTACGGCTATATGCATTTACTGTAAACTGATGCTGTACATGCGATCTCTCCTGTAGTGTTCCACTGGCAGGCAACAATCATGGGGCCGGTGAGTACAATAAATGTATGGCTGTAGAAACATGTTACTAAATAGCATAATACTGACACTAAATGTATACTACCGTTCAAAGGTTTGAGGTTCGTACGATTTTTTTATGTTTTTGAATGTCTCTTTATGCTCACAAATCACCAATTATTTGTAAATCAGTAAAAAGAGTCATTTTGGGTAATACAAATAATAAATATATTTAAATTTTTTATTTATTCCTACGATGGCAAGTCTGAATTTTCAGCATCATTACTCCAGTTTTCAGTTTCACATGATCCTTCAGAAATCATTCTAATATGATTTGGTTCTGTTTATATTTTAGTTTAAACCATGATACATTTTTATTCAAGATTCTTTGGTGAATAGAAAGTTCAAAAGAATGGCATTTAGTTCCAACAGTCTTTTGTATCTTTAAAATGGCCTCACTGTCACTTATCAATTTAATGCGCTGTGATTTCTGTGGGGAGAAAAAAGAAAACTACTGACCCCAAACTTTTGAACAGAATTGTAATTTTTTCCCCCTTTTTTTATATAAATACAGAATGAAAGTCCATATCAAGGTGGCGTTTTTTTCCTAACCATACACTTCCCAACAGATTACCCCTTTAAACCACCAAAGGTGAGAACTTTGGTAAAAAATAAAAAAATTCTTCCCTTGTGTGTTTGTTTGTAGGTGTGTATAACATTGTCTTTTGTTTTTTTATGTTAGGTTGCTTTTACTACAAGAATCTACCATCCTAACATTAACAGTAATGGCAGCATCTGTCTGGACATCCTCAGGTCCCAGTGGTCACCTGCACTTACTATTTCTAAAGGTACATGAACAATAATAGGTGTTGTTTTATTCTAAAAGCACCGTAAAGTTTTATTGACTGTGTTAAATAGAATTTGACGTGCAAGTAAAAAAGTTTCTATTATACAGCGTTTTTCAACTTTACCACAGTAAAGGATGCAAACATAGTAATTAAAAGTGAACGAAAGGAAGAAACTTTTTAAATCCCCTTAGAAAATGATGTCCGTGAAGATTTGGGAAAAGAAACTAGATGTCAAGTAGAGTAACTCATGAAAAAATCAGGTGAACGGATCACAAAGCCTTCATTTGTGTACAAAAGATATGTTTTGGGCGGTTGTCAAGTTGACCGGCAAAGCCCTAGATAATTGAACCAGTTAGTCCTAATACTTTCAAACAGGCCTATTACAGATTGTACATAAGGTAGCTCCGGTCAACTAATTTGATTGGACAAGCAACATGATATTTTGTATAATTGAGTTTCCAGTGCTGTATGTCGACGATGCTGTGTATGTTGTCACACTACTAATTGAACTAATGTGCTCTCTCTGTAGTTCTCCTGTCCATCTGCTCACTCTTGTGTGACCCCAATCCAGACGACCCTCTTGTGCCAGAGATTGCCAGAATCTATAAAACAGACACAGAGAAGTAAGTACAGACTGAAGCACACAAGTATTTTTACATGCATGCATACGCACATCTGATATGTTGCTTTTAAATTGTACATTTGCGTTTTTTAAAAACATTTTTTAAATAGTTTTATAATTTTTTACTGTTTATTTGTTCTCTCCCAACTCCTATTCTTTCATTTGAACTGAAAACTGATTTTTCAATCTAGCGTGAGTCTATAGACTATAGAGCACCACTTATTCTTGATAAGTGAAAGATAATTATTTATTTGCTAGACAAGCCAATTATGGTTATTTTTAAATCTGATTTTAAAAATGCATTCAGGAATAAGTACAATCAGATACACAGATTACAGCAGTTTATCACAGATAATATCAGCATCAAACATTCATTTAACAACGTTTTGCAGTTGTAAAAAAGAACACATGGTTGTGTTCAAGTGACATGGTTGTGGGCATAATTTTAACACAATTCACACAGTTTGACAAAAGGCATGTCAATTCAATATAAGTGAATAGACCTTTCCTTTTCTAACACGCCATGCTCTATCAGGTATAATAGAATGGCAAAGGAATGGACAGAGAAATATGCCATGCTGTAGGTGAAGGGCAACTCTGCACTGTGAACATTAGAGGTACTGTAGAGCGAGTGAAGCACTGCAAACTGTTGCTTCCGGTGTGGTGCAGCATGAGCGTGTGGCTACAGCAGGTGTGCATCACTAATACATGCTATCACGTCTCTTCTGAAATGACTGAAAAATGCACAGGAAAGTCAGATTTGCTTTTATCTTTTTCAAATGAAACAGTGTCTTCTGATTTGTTAGGGTTTATTCAGGCCTGCATTAAACCTTACTGTAAGCATGGCTTTTAATCAGCCATGAAGTCTTACAGTAGCATGATGTTTTTGTTAGGTACGTAAAAAATGGTTAAAAAAAAAGAGCTGTAAATTGTAGTGGCTGAGCATTTTTGGTTTGTGTGAGATAGTTGTAGCACTGCATGAGAAGCATCAACAATGTAGTGTATAGAATATAGTATACATTAAACAATAAGGATCTGAAATATTTTTTTGTTGTTAATGGAAATGGGTAAGTAAAAATTAACTGAAATACATTATAATTAAAAGCACAGTAAGCGATTTCTGAGAAACGCTAAATTTAAATCAACACCAAAACAACATTTTTGCCAATATTTGCTTGATGTTTGTTACCGTGTGTGCTGAAAAACAATTGTGTTTCTACTAGGGCTGTCAAAATGAATGTTAATTTTGCGGTTATTTATTATTTTTCAGTTTAATGTGTGCAGTTTTTTTTTTTTTCCCTTCATCCTTTGGCTGTGCTAATCCACTAGAAATCAGTACTGGTATCTGTGATACTGGACTTCATTCATAGTGCTTAGTAAAAAGATGCCATTAAACAAATATTTAAAATATACTTATTTCTACATTATTTGCAGGTTCAATGTGTATTACACTGTAAAATATATTAACTTTAATGTTAGGTGTGATTAATCGCAATTTAATTTATTTTAATTGATCGATTGACAGCTCTAGTTTGTTCATAGTCTTGGACTATGGAGATGGCTGAGATATTACCAAAGAGGAATTGGTCAGAGGAATGTAATTGGAAGAAGGGCTACGATTCGGCAAGAGCTAGGACACGCGTTAATATTGGAAAAGCTTTCCAGCGCTGGAGAGGCGTTAGAGAGCTGGAAGGCCTGAAACGAACAACGAGGTTGTTTTGTTTCTTTTCGATACGTGGATAACATTGGGTTTTGCTATTTTTCACAGAACCAAGAAAACTGCTGTTGTTGTTGAATCACAGCTGATTCATCCACACTTGCACGAGCTGTCTGATGCGCCAGCTATTAGTGGTTGCCTGTGTTCTGTGATGCATAGCGTGTTTGTTACTTTGGGTGTCGACAGTGTTTCTAAAGAAATTGCTTACTGCACCTTTAAAGGGATAGTTCACCCAAAAACGAAAATTGTCATAATTTGTTCACCCTCAAGTTGTTCCAGACCTGTATGAGTTTCTTTGCTCTGCTGAACACGAAAGAAGATATTTTAAAGAATGTTTGTATTAACAAAGCAGATAGAGCAACCATTGACTACATAGTATTTTTCTGCTTTGGTACAAACATTCTTCAAAATATAATCTTTTGTGTTCAGCAGAGCAAAGAAACTCATACAGGTCTGGAACAACTTGAGTTTGATTAAATGATGACAGAATTTTCATTTTTGGGTGAACTATCCCTTTAAAGGAGCAATTACAGGCTTACTGAGTCATCAGAAAACTGCATTTTGGAAGCAATGGATGCATTAAGGATCACTGGGTTTCAAATGCTTAATGTTTTTCTGTCCTCTTTGCAGATACAACAGAATAGCGCGGGAATGGACTCAGAAATATGCCATGTGATGTTGGCTGGACACATTACAAACTGTTTGTTCTCTCATGTTTTGGACACTGTTGCAAGACCATATTTCTCCATCTGTCTCTTATGGAGGCATAACCCCAGTTTTATGCTCAAACAGGAATGCAGGCCTGCGTCTGGCCTTTCCACACTACAAAGTCTTGAGATGGATCTCGTCAGTCTGACGGAAGCTCATCCACTCTCAGCTCTGCCTATCTTTGATCTCTACCAATCGACTCGTCTCACTTCACAACACGTCATGCCTGTATGACCACAGTGTATTCTCTCTGAGCTGCTCGGAGAGAGAATGTCTTTAGGTTGTTCTGCTTTTTTTGGGGCCTTACTCCTGGAGTGCATGCAATCACAGGAGAAAAGGTCAGATGTTGTACGTCATTAGGAGATTGGGACCGATTCCTATATTGTGCTTGATTGTAAAGATTTGCAACATTCGGATCAGCTCTTGGCCCAACCTTTCACAGCTGTGACACTGAAATACAACTCACTCGATTGGCTTAAATATCTATTTAAAGTCCCGCTACTTTTTCCCTTCAATAAAGATGCATAACTCATTATACTATGTGGTTCTGTTTTTCTGTTATACTTTTCACTATCTGTATTTAAATTAATGTTGATTAGATGTGTTTTAATGTGGAAAGTGGCTATGGTTTATCACTTTAAATTACCATTTGAGGATCATTAAGTCATTCAGAATTAAAAGCAACTGTGCTGATTTAGTGTTTGATAAGGTTTGGTATGGACGAATATACGAACCAAGGGATTTAGTATTAGAAAATGCAATTAAGATTATTTTTTTAATATCTTTGCAAGCCAATGATACATTTCAGAAATCTTCTTTTTAATTATTTATTGGTTTATTTGAATAGGGACAGTACGGGAACATGGAAATTATTCATTGGATATAGAGAGTATAGATATGCTAATTTGCATCTCGGGTCCCTAGAAAGGCCTTAAAAAAAAAACTACCATCCCTGCTTACCCTAGGTTAAAACTTGTAACTAGATGCTTACAAAACCAATCTAAGCTGATTTCTTTATACATTTTTCTTTATACCAGACATTTCTTTATAGCTGACCAGGCTGGGAGACCACCAGCCAACCTGCTTAGGCTGGTTTTAGCAGTCTTTTTTTCTGCAGGGATAAGGGGATGTCCTGCTTATATCAATACCTAATAATACTCTTCTCAAACGCTAAATTTAAAGGGGTCATATGATGGCATTAACAAGATACATCTCTTCTCAACAAAGTGTATGGAGTTTCCAAGATACAATATTGTGAAATAGCATTGTATTTCATATCCTTTTTGAATCTCCACCAAAACCATTACCACAAAAAGGTAAATGTTTTTGGGCAACTCCAGAATACATGAAGATAGTCATGCCCACACATCCTGCAGCATTGTGTGGATAATTGTTTACTTTTCATTTCGGAGGTAATGAAAAAAAAGCAGTTTTCAGAAATGTTTTGAAACGTGCTCATAAATTAGCGATTTTTTTAAATAGCACTTCTACTGGTGTTTTGTTAATGAGCGAATTGTGTTTTTGAACAAATCTGTCAAGTGATTGAATCATTTTCACTTCCCAGACACTTTTTTTATTTTGATTTTTCGTTGTAACGCGCGTGAATGCGTTCCGCATTCAAACCCACAAAAGGCCACTTACTGGCAGCAAGATTACATGAACGCATCAGTGAATGGATTTAAAAGAGTCTAGTTACGAGGACGAACCAAAATCCACACCACTTAGCAGTGCACACATAATAAAAGCCCTCATAATTTCACTTCGAACCACATACCCTTAATTTACACGCCACCGGATGTTTTTGCTCCCACGTGATAGAGCAGCTGATCGTCCTTGTGCTTTTGACTTCAACCGGGAAGTGCAGCAGAAAACACCCGGGTGGGGTGTTTATGGCTTTTACGTCCTGTGGTTCAACAACGTAATATAGTGATGACTTTGGTAGTGTAAAGTTTGCCATGGTCAATAGACATGAATCAAGCGGTATGGTCTTTTGCGTGCTTTTACCTTTTAGAGACCCTTTTTCTTGACAGCACATTTGCGTCTGAAGTGAAAATCCCCAGTCTGGGAGTTGATACCATCTCTCTGAACGGGAAATGGCAGCTGCTGAACTCAAACTCATCTGTTTCCCTTAGTGCGGAGGTACCGGGCTGTGTTCATACTGCGCTGCAGAGTCAGGGATTCATCTCGGTACATTTAAACAGAATCACATTTTACATTGTTTCATTCAGAGTCATTAATAACAGTCCAAACACTTTGTCAAACTGTTTTTATGCTGTGTAAATAGGATCCATATTATAGGTTTAATGACCTAGTCTACAGATGGATTTCACTTGACAACTGGACTTACACTACATCATTCTCATTACCTACTCATGTTAGGTAAGTCAGAAACCCTCAAGTTCAATAAAACCTGCCCTCTGATTTGTACCATACACCCAGAGCTAGAATGTCAAGAATACAATAATTATAATTATGTAGGCAAGACCACAGATCAAATACTACTTGTTCCTAACAGAGGGAAAGGGAAAGCCATCCTGGTGTTTGAAGGAGTTGACACAATCTCTACCATTCTGCTCAATGGAGTCACCATCGGAAAGACAGACAATATGTTTTGCAGATATGTAAACAAATAAAAAATTTTGTTTTTACAATTGCTCTTTGTATGTACAGCATGTTTATAGACTTTAACATAATACTAATGGTTCACCTTAAAAAGCGCAAGGCTTTATTTAAATAAATAAATATTTTGTCTTCAGGATTTTGAAGTTACTGGATTGCTCAAGGATCAAGAGAATATTCTCCAGGTGTTGATTATGTCAGCTGTGACATATGCATCTCAGAAGAGTCATGCCCACACTGAATACAGGGTTCCACCTGATTGTCCACCTCCTGTACAGAAAGGAGAGTGTCATGTTAACTTTATTCGAAAGGTAAGAACCATGTCACATTCACAAACACAAATGTTTAATTGGAGTAGGCTGTGATACTTTTTCTTTTGTTAAAATACTAAGGTTAAAGGAAACGTATTATACTTCTTTTAATACTCTTCCTTTAGTGTGTGATATAGCTGTTTGTGCATGTAAACAATCTGCGTAGTTACAAAGCACAAAGTCCACTACAAAGGGAGTTCATCTCTCCAACAGAAAACACTTGCCTCCTAGTCCTGACATTATTTTTTATAGCTATGTCTAGAAATAAAAAAAAAAAATATATATATATATATATATATATATATATATATATATATATATATATATATATATATATATATATATATATATATATATTATTTTTACAAAAGTTACATAGAATAATTGAATAATCAGTGGTTATAATTGACTAATTATAACTAATTATAGTTTACTAATTATAACTATGGTTTATAATTTAATAATTTTACTATTCCTCAGCACTACAACCACAACCTTTTGTTAAACAGTAGACCAATCATAACTTTTTGACCAATCAGAGCAGACTGATCTTTTCAAAAGGTGGGGTGATCAGACCGAGGGATAAAACAGGTGCTGCAACAATGTAATATATTCAAAAATAATTTTATTGAACATTAAATCATGTAAACCTATTCTAGTAGAACAAAATTAGCATAATAAGGGCCCTTTATAAAACATTTTAATATAAACATATATAGAAGTATATTAAAAGTAATTTGTAATGACTGAATTTTTTTATTATGTTTTATAGTTAAAATGATATAAAATATCTTTATTAATGACTTTTTTTTTCAAATGTATACATTTTATACATGTATTGTATTTATTTTAATTATATGAATATACATGATTAAAATAAAATATTTTTCCTGATTGTGTTTTTTTTTTTTTTTATCTCTGTGTTTTGAGGCTCAAAGCTCATTTAGCTGGGACTGGGGTCCATCTTTCCCCACTCTGGGCATCTGGAAGGGAGTTCGGCTGGAAGTCTTCAACACTTTAAGGGTTCTAAGTTTTACCACAGTTCCAAAATATGGTACACACATATTTGCATATGAATGAGAAGGGGGCTAAGCCATTAATACAATAGCAAATTCCCATAATCTTCTCCATATGTCTTTCTGTCTTTCCCCGTATCCAGACTCAGCCCATTCAAGCTGGAATGTTGAAGTGGAATTGTACTTCGATGTTGTCGTTGCTTCTAAGGGTCTAGTCCTTCTGTACATACCGTTATTACATTCAGAGCAATTTCAACTGTCTCTTACACCTGGGCAGAGTAGAAAGTCCTTTGTCTTCCAGGTCAACCAGGTGAAATCAGTTCCAGTTTGCTTGATGAAAACCATTATGTATCTTATATCCCTTATTCCTTATTTTAGATGTAATATCACACTATATATGTGATGATAAATAATGTGTTTGTATACTTCAAGAGTGTGAGTTTGTGGTGGCCATTTGGACATGGAGAGCAGCCTCTCTATGACCTGAAGATAAATATCAACTTGGAGGGTGGAGAGACATTTAATGCAGAGCGACAGGTAATGTCATTCACTGTTGTTCTTATTTTCTAAGTCTTGCTTCAATCTGCATCGTTTCACTCTTGTTTTGTGGTGTTCTGTTTCAGGTTGCTTTCCGCACAGTGGAGTTGATCCAGGAGCCCATACCCTCCTCCCCTGGCCTCAGCTTCTACTTCCGGATTAATGGGAAACCAATTTTCCTGAAAGGTTCGAACTGGATTCCTGTTCATGCCTTTCAGGACCAGGTTACCACTGACATGTGAGAAGATTTACAGCCTACCTACACTAAAGCAAACTAGTTCAGTGGCTAGGTGAATTCTGTTTAATGTGAAATCCCTTTCAAACTTTAGCCGTATTGTTTCTGGATTGGCATTTCAGGATCACAATCCTTCTCCGGTCTGCACAGAAAGCGAATATGAATGCTTTAAGAGTGTGGGGTGGTGGCGTTTATGAGCAAGGCATCTTCTACAGCTTGTGTGATATGTATGGAATCATGGTAAGCTTGTCATATAAAACCCTCCATCTGTGACTTGCTTTAAACGCAATTGATTTGGTTATTTGTTTGCTCTAATGTCAGATTTGGCAGGACTTCATGTTTGCCTGTGCGCTGTACCCTACAGAGAAGGATTTTATACAGACAGTGAGGGAGGAGGTCACGCAGCAGGTTTGCATACACAGTACTCTCATAGATTCTGTGTTCACCTCAAATAAATGACAAATAAAAGGGTCAATGAAATGTAATAACTGTAATACCATTTTCAAGAAAAGTTTAAGTAGAATGATTCTAAAATATCATAATTTCCTTACATCTTGAATAGTGTACACACCTTAATCTTTCTTTTAAAATAAGTATTTTTTTTTATTACAAATATCATGATGGTTCTGGAGTTTCGCACCACATGACATTTTATAACCTGAGGTAACCTTTCATTTTCATAAAATTATTTGATATTCTGAGAGACTTTTTATTAAATTATTAATGCTCATCATATAATAGGTATATCATTGTATGTATAAATGGAAATTTGATGTATTTCTTAATTAAATTTAAGAGCTGCTGCTCAAAAAATTAGCATTATCTCACTAGCCCACCAGTCATTGTTTGCACTTTTATGAACATTTATTGTGTTTCAGGTACGACGGTTGAAATCTCACCCCTCTGTGGTCATCTGGAGTGGGAACAATGAGAATGAAGCTGCCATTGCGACTGACTGGTTCAACATACCTGTTGCTGAGCGTCCACTGTATGTGAAAGATTATGTCAATCTGTATGTTGAGAACATCAGAGACATTGTGCTGCAGGTGAGACGGAGATACATGCACACAGATTTACATTAAGGTACTATCTTAAGTCTTATGAATGAATGCTGTGCTTTAATTCAGGAGGACAGCACTCGTCCTTTTCTAGTGTCCAGCCCAACCAATGGGGTTGAGTCTGAGAAGGAAGGCTGGGTGGCGCAGGATCCCTATGACCCCCACTTTGGAGACACTCACTATTATAGTTATAATAACGATTGCTGGGACTGGACTGCTTTCCCTCGCACGCGCTTTGCCTCAGAGTATGGTTTCCAGTCCTGGCCTTCATTGTCCACGCTTAGTAAGGTACTACATTTAATATAAGTCTACCTGCTACTGAGGTTGAAGTTTGGAACACCAAGTACTAGTTTCTTGTTGACCCAAAGCAGAGTTAGGCCTGACTAATGTCACTAGTTTCAAAGGTGAAGTGTATTCCTTTTATGCCAGTAGTGGCACCAAACTGAGTTGCACAAGTAATGACCTTCCACCTTCAATTGTTTGGACAAACAGATAGTCCCACCCCAAATGCATGCCATTGGTTGAGCCAGTTCCAACAATTCATCAGAGCACATTATTCATAAGTACAGTAAAAATGGCCTTCATAATCTTTCATTGAAACCCTTGTGAAAAATAAGTAAACATTTTAGGATATTTAAATAAATTAAAAATAATAACTATGGAAAGAATATATTTTAAGTGTGAACTGAATATTATGTTTTCAGACAATTGAATTAAATGAAAATGTATTATAGTTTAAATTTATATGAAATGCTATTAGCTGAACTTGAGTTTTTTTCTCAGTTACATAGGACTTAAGTACATCTTTATATGTTATTTCAGTAATTACTTTACTATGGTAATTACTTTTTGTAATTTAGTAATTCTATTGTCTTTAAAATATGGTTAATATACATTAATGTAAATTCTATTGAAATTTTTGTCATTTATTTAAACATATTTTAATTGAAGTTCCAGTGCAGTACATTTAAAATATATTAACTTTTAAATGTCAAATAACCCAATACAGTTAAAATTATAATCAAGGACTTTTACATGTTCTTTAGTATGTTAGCCAACATCTCAAAATAAGTGTACTTCTTTAACACAACAAAAAGACTCTTAAACCTGATGATTTAAATTGTACTGTACAGTAAAACTTTTAATTTGAAATTATTACATAGGGCACTTTTTTAAAAATGTACTTAAGTGTGTTAAGAAACAGTATATATCTGTTTCTATAACATCATATATATATATATATATATATATATATATATATATATATATATATATATATATATATATATATATATATATATATATATATATATACAGGAGTGCAGAATTATTAGGCAAATTAGTATTTTGACCACATCATCCTCGTTATGCATGTTGTCTTACTCCAAGCGTATAGGCTGGAAAGCCTACTACCAATTAAGCATATTAGGGGATGTGCATCTCTGTAATGAGAAGGGGTGTGGTTTAATGACATCAACACCCTATATCAGGTGTGCATAATTATTAGGCGACGTCCTTTCCTTTGGCAAAATGGGTCAAAAGAAGGACTTGACAGGCTCAGAAAAGTCAAAAATAGTGAGATATATTGCAGAGGGATGCAGCAGTCTTAAAATAGCCAAGCTTCTGAAGCGTGATCATCGAACAATCAAGCGTTTCATTCAAAATAGTCAACAGGGTCGCAAGAAGCGTGTGGAAAAACCAAGGCGCAAAATAACTGCCCGTGAACTGAGAAAAGTCCAGCGTGCAGCTGCCAAGATGCCACTTGCCACCAGTTTGGCCATATTTCAGAGCTGCAACATCACTGAAGTGTCCAAAAGCACAAGGTGTGCAATACTCAGAGACATGGCCAAGGTAAGAAAGGCAGAAAGTCGACCACCACTGAACAAGACACACAAGATGAAACGTCAAGACTGGGCCAAGAAATATCTCAAGACTGATTTTTCTAAGGTTTTATGGACTGATGAAATGAGAGTGAGTCTTGATGGGCCAGATGGATGGGCCGGTGGCTGGATTGGTAAAGGGCAGAGAGCTCCAGTCCGACTCAGACGCCAGCAAGGTGGAGGTGGAGTACTGGTTTGGGCTGGTATCATCAAAGATGAGCTTGTGGGGCCTTTTCGGGTTGAGGATGGAGTCAAGCTCAACTCCCAGTCCTACTGCCAGTTTCTGGAAGACACCTTCTTCAAGCAGTGGTACAGGAAGAAGTCTGCATCCTTCAAGAAAAACATGATTTTCATGCAGGACAATGCTCCATCACACCCGTCCAAGTACTCCACAGCGTGGCTGGCAAGAAAGGGTATAAAAGAAGAAAATCTAATGATATGGCCTCCTTGTTCACCTGATCTGAACCCCATTGAGAACCTGTGGTCCATCATCAAATGTGCGAATTACAAGGAGGGAAAACAGTACACCTCTCTGAACAGTGTCTGGGAGGCTGTGGTTGCTGCTGCACGCAATGTTGATGGTGAACAGATCAAAACACTGACAGAATCCATGGATGGCAGGCTTTTGAGTGTCCTTGCAAAGAAAGGTGGCTATATTGGTCACTGATTTGTTTTTGTTTGGTTTTTGAATGTCAGAAATGTATATTTGTGAATGTTGAGATGTTATATTGGTTTCATTGGTAAAAATAAACAATTGAAATGGGTATAAATTTGTTTTTTGTTAAGTTGCCTAATAATTATGCACAGTAATAGTCACCTGCACACACATATATCCCCTAAAATAGCTAAAACTAAAAACTACTTCCTAATAAACTACAAAAATATTCAGCTTTGATATTAATGAGTTTTTGTGTTCATTGAGAACATGGTTGTTGTTCAATAATAAAATTAATCCTCAAAAATACAACTTGCCTAATAATTCTGCACTCCTGTATATATATATATATATATATATATATATATATATATATATATATATATATATATATATATATATGATAATTGTAAGTAGTGTACTTCAAATCTTAAAAGTATATATATATATATATATATATATATATATATATATATATATATATATAAGATTTGAAGTACACTACAAGTGCACATTCAATACAATTAAGCACACTTTGTTTTTTACCAAGGGAATGAATGTTTTTCAACTCCTCCCCTCCAACCAGGTTTCAGTGTCTTCAGACTGGGATTTCAGCAGCGATTTCTCATCTCATCGGCAGCATCATGAAGATGGAAATCAGCAGATGCTAAAGCAAGCAGAACTACATTACGTTCTCCCCAACAGCACAGACCCAGTGCAGAAATACAGAGACACCATTTACATCACTCAGGTGAACACACCATATATGCACTCAAATTCAGCTTCACCTTTGCCATCACAGCATTAAATTACATTTTAAAATATAATGTAATGCTTTCCTGGACATGTGCCTGATATCACACTGTTTGGTTTGAACAGGTGATGCAGGCACAGTGTGTGAAGATTCAAACAGAATTCTACCGCCGCAGCCGCAGCGACATCTTCGAGGGCAAAGGTCATACAATGGGCACTCTTTACTGGCAGCTCAATGACATCTGGCAGGGGCCATCCTGGTCCTCTGTAGGTAAATTAATAATAAAAAAACGACTATTGCTGTTCATATATAGAGGAAAGCATTATTGTTTATTAAACATAATTTTAATGGTCATTTATTAAGCATACAAAGTCAAAACATGCTTCTTGACTGACTGGGAAATCTCTTGCACTTTCAGAGTTTGGTGGTAAATGGAAAATGCTGCACTACTGGGCTACAGATTTTTATGCTCCTATACTCTCAGTGGGCGTTGAGGATAAGGGAGACCTGCTGATGTATGCCGTCTCTGACAGCCACTCTGAGCAGCACAATGTCAAAGCCAAGGTAAGATGACGGTGCTTAGTAACACGTTTATTTTTTTTATTTACAGTATAATGATACAAAATCATATGACATATCAATGACATTAATTTATATTAATAGGAATGTTTCACACGTGTAATTTAGAAGTGGGGTTAGCACTGCTTTTGACCTGGACTCAGCACCACAGAGTTAGCACCGGGTTATTTTGTAAAAGATCCAGTGTTAAGGGGTGGTCACACTACATTTTTCGTATATCTTTGGCTGCATCTCAAAACGCATACTTCTCTACTATATAATAGGCGAAAAAGAATATGTAACAAAAGTAATGTCAGAATTCACAGTACTCATAAAAGAGTAGGCAAAAAGTACCCGGATGACCTACTACTTCTGGGGAGATTCTGAAGTGTGCATACGATGGACACTTTACTATCCCATGAGGCCATGAGAGAGGATTTGTGAATGGCAGTGAAGTGACGTAACTGACACTGGAAGCTCACATGATAATGACAACATGATAATTGTTGTATGTTCATACTATATAGAACATACTTTTTAAGCAGTGAAGTACTTACTTATTCAAAATAAGTACCTACTCAAGAGAGTATGTATTTTCGGACACTGCCATTGACTTCCATTCATACTCGCATGACTAGTGAGACCACAAACACAAGCTCATTTGAAAAGTTATGCATTTTGAGCATTCCAAAGTTCACTTTTGGTGAACTCTGACCTGTGAATTCATATCACGTGAAGATGTGGAATCAGTAGAAGATTGATATGTCACGGTGTGACCTTGGTTGAATCAAAAGAATGGATATTTTTGCAGTAAATCAAGTAGATTGCATATTTTTTTACATTTTGAATGTATTCCTATCTGTTATCTGTTGATTCAGTGTGATATGAGTGTGACATCATATCACAACTGTTGCAGTGTGGTGGAAATTCCGGGTGCTAAAAGTATAGTGTGACCATTGCTTTAGAATGTCTCAATGCTTAGCAACCAACATCCAATCGCATTTGTCATGTTATGTGTATGTTCACACAGGTGGAATTATACAGCTGGAGTAGCTTTAATGCTGTGTGCTCTTTAGAGTCTAATGTGACTACAATAAAAGCAGGAGGGAGCACCCTTGTGTTTCAGCGTCCTATTTCTGCTCTCCTGACACAATGTGGGAACTGCACACGGCGCTCCTGCATCGTCACCTTTCATCTCAGTAGTCCGGAAGGTCAAATGATAAGCCCTCACAATCATATCTTCCTCAGCTCTCCACGACTTGCAGAAGGTTTGCAGAAACCCAACATCACGGTGAGAGACACTCATTCGCAACACACACCATTTACTGATGCACTCGCTTCAGCCAATTCACTAATTTACTACATTCCTAAAATGTTTTTCTTCACAAATAGAGATGTTACTGAATGTAAATGACATCTGGGATTTTTCTTAGGAAAACTAACCCCTCATTTGACTGACAGGTTTATTTTATTTGTGTATTGCAGTTTACTGTAAAGGATACTGGAATTGTTCAGAGCTTTGTCGTGACTCTGCACTGCTCCTTTCCTGCTGTGTATGTTTGGCTGGATGTTGATGATATTCCCGGTCACTTTACTGTCAATGGCTTCCTGATGCTGTCTAAAAAATCCACAGTTACTTTTGGAGCATGGAGACCCACCACTGCAGGAGAAATCACTGCAAATCTACATATCACGTCTCTCAGAGAAGTCTACTGATTTTATGATGTGTCTAGTTGTCTTATTGACAGCTTCTCCACAATCTTCTATACAAATAAAATTCATAAGATTGCAGGGGCCTTTGTACTCTACTCAGGATGGTCCTGATTAAAAAGACGAATAAATACCATAACAAATGTATTGCTCATTGTTAATGAATGTTAGTTAATGAGTTAACTAATGGGACCTTGTTGTAAAGTGTTACCTTTACTTGGAACGGATCTTTTTCTTTCTTTCTTCTAACTATAGAAAAACTTTTGTGGAAAACTTGAATCAATTGAAATAAAAGTCTGTGTGCATTTTACTTAAAATGTATCTATTTTTGAAAACACAAAGTCATGGTTGGTCAGTAAAATAGGCTTCATTGAGAAATATTGGGCAAATATTGGGATTCTGTTATTTTTAATGGTTCTAACTTCCTTCTACCATGAAATCGCATGAAAGTTACTCAAGTCAGACCTGAACACGTTGCAAGAGAGTCTGTAAAAGCGCAAACAAAGACGTCATTGACACAGGGAGTGAGGGTAGCTAGCTGGCTGGTAGAAGCAGTGGTTGGGCAGCAGAGTGTTGCTGCTTTGACCCTCAGTACAGCAGAGCTCTGGCGTGGAATGGAAGGGGCGCGTCAGAGGTCCAGTCCACTATCACTGATTGACTCTTGATTAGTAAAACCGAGATATATTTGTTACTCCCACGTCCGCGATATTGCAAATCATTCCTGAAAAGGAAATGAAAGAATTGGGCTTCTCATTTATTAAGCTGCTGCTTCTATTATTAGCTCGCTTCTGGTCCGTCGACTGCATTAAACTTGTTCTTGGTAAACTTACTCATATCGAAAGGATAGAAATATGGAGGAAAGTTTTCTTCGAAATGTTTTGCGGTTCTACGGTGAAAACAATTCGCTGTCCACGGGAAACCTGGAGAACTTCCTGCACCTCATTACCAGCCGCCGCGCGGCATCTGTCGATGATGACGCCAATCCGCTGAAGAACACGCAGGTATGGGAATGTGTGTCCCATCCACTGATCTATGATTTGTAGGCTAGAGATCAGTGGTCCTATCTCAGACATTTGGCCTACCTTCTCATTTCACTGTTTCTGCAACTTTCTTCTTCCATTATCTCAGAACGTTTTTTACTTTTATAACACTCGATATGTACCGTCATATATAATAACATAACTATTTATTTGAAATGTTGGTTTATAACGTTAGTTGTTGTGATTTAAATACCTTTCAAAGACGACAATAGCTAGGCTGGTCGGATTTTGTTGTAGAGTATCAGCCCGAATACGGTTTACTATTTAATATGGAATGATTAAACTTAGAAAATAATTTTGAGTTTGTTGAAGAAGAGTTGAAGAAAGGCTACAAGGCCTTTCATTTTCTGCTTGGGTAGCGGGACTTAATAGTAGGAACCTGTTTTCAGTTGCATGCTGAGTCGAAAGGAATAAATCAGTTTTTGTTTTGTTTTGTTATAACCTCTCTCTCTTTTTGTTAGCCTATCAAAATCATGCATTTTGGTTATATAACTATACATATATTATTTATTTATGAATGTCTTTTTCCTTTTTTTTAGGTGTGTTTTATGTTGTTATATATTGTTACTTGTTTTGGAAACTGAAAATCAGAATACAATATTTAAAAAAATGTAAAGAAGAATTGTAAAATATAGAATCCATTTAAACTAATTAAAGAGTATGACTAGGAAGAGAAGAACATAAGTATAGGTATAATGTTTAACTTTGGGCTAAATAATGATCTGTTAAGAATTATTTTATGTAATTTATTTATTTCAATAAAACATTTATTTATTTATACATTATTGTTATAATAATGTTCTAAATGAAAGTAGGAGGTCACTGGGTATATAAAGGTTGAAATCCCTGAATAAATTAACTGAAACTGATGGTTTTAACTGATTTTCAGAAAAGGAATTGTCACCAAATCAGTTACAAAATTTTGCATGACAAACTTTATATTTGTATATCTGGTTTTGCTAACTAGTAATAGGCTCTACTTAGAATGAGACATGTTTTGTCTTATGTCCTTTTACTCTTTTCTTGGTAGTGTTCATCTTTGTCAGGGCTGCTGTCTGCCTTTGGGTTGGGCAATGCTTCTGTGGTCAGTCTCAATGATCTGGAGATGATGTGTCCAGCTATTCTCAATCAGGTCCTGCTCCCTACCTGTCCTTACATCTCAAACCATAATGAATCTGCTTCGTTACCTGATTACAAAGGTGAGTATGATTAACACAAACCCCTTCAGTTTCGTGAAAGTGGCTAACAGATTGTATGGTGCCTGGAAACTATGTTTTGAGCAATGAGGAAATATTCAATATATAGTCTGATATCATCAGTTGGGAGTTACAGATTGATTTTGTAGTGTTTGTTTTGGGTTTAAAGAAGTGGTTTGAAACTTATGCTTATGAATCATGATGGTCACGTACATCTGATCACATAGATTATTTTGAACCATCATCACATTGTTGATTCACTCAATGTGAATCAGACTTTATTTTGTTAAAGGATCTGAACTTTACAGCATCAGTTTCTCATTTCACTTTCAGGAAAAAAAAACCTTTGTCAGATCCCATTTCATATGGTAATGATGTCCTCACTAATAGACTGTACAAGAGATAGTATTTTACTTTACTGCATCCCAATAGAGAAACTTAATTCACTTCCATATTAGAATGCAGCAAAGTAGAACAAACTAGGTAAAATAGTTTTTTTCTCACTTCTTGAATTGAACTGATGAAAATATTTTTTATTATGCCGTAATATGTGTGTAAATTCATTCCTCAACTCTTTCCTCCTTCCTGTAGTTTGGGGTTATGGGTTCCTGGCTGTGACCGTGATAAACTTGGCAGCTCTGATGGGTTTATTTCTGGTGCCCTTGACGAAGAAAACATATTTTCCAAAAGTCTTGACGTACTTCATTGGACTGGCCATTGGGACACTGTTTTCAAATGCTGTACTGCAACTTATCCCAGAGGTAATCTGCAGTTACAGTGAGATCATGAGATGATATATGACAGATAAAATGTCTTACAAAGGTTACAAAAGCAGTCATAAATCAATGACTCAAAATCTTCATGCATACAGTCCTAATTCACGTTTTTTTTTTTTTTTGCCAGGCCCTTGGTTTAGATCCGAGAGATGATAACTATGTGCTGAACGTTGTTGGTATTTTTGGCGGGTTTTACATTTTGTTCTTCACTGAACGAGTTTTAAAGATGGTACTGAAAGCAGATACAGAGGTAAGAGCTTAGATGTGTTTGGACATTGTTCACTGGAACAGATTGAGCTGGTTTCTGACCTAACTCAATGGTTCACCTCCCCCGTAGCTCGGACACAGTCATTTCCCGCCCCTGCAGTCATCTGATGTCACCATCTCCACCTGTAGCGATGACATCGTCATAAGCAACATCAGCAGTGACATCGTTACAAACAACACTAATCATGAAATGTACTCTATCAATGAAAAGTCCAACAACTCACATGAGAGTCCAGCTGTTGAACAGGTAACACACAAAATTAATTTGTATATAATAATAACGTACATAGTCTACCCTGTGTGAGCAAAGATGGTATGTTTTAGTCCAAAACGATAACATTAAATAGCATTTTCAGCAAAAATAAAATCCTCTCGAGGTCAAAGTGACTGGAACACAACATGAGGGTTAAACAAGAATAAACATGTATGATTATAAATCATTTCCCTGTTAGTACTTATAGAGATGTTTACCAGATTCTCCAGATAATGTGCATGATGTTGCCAAATACGCCCATATAACGCATGTCTACATAGAAAAACAGTGAAAAAAAGCAGCCGTCTTTTGCAGAGTCTCACGCATGACGTAGCGTTCCAAAAATGCCATTCTAAGTTTAGATATAAATTCATAATTACGAGTGCCCTATCTATCATACACTCTGCGTAATGAGATGCCAGGCACGATGCAAGTTTTTTTTTTTGCTAGTTTCTGCCCGACGCAGTTATCATTTTCACGTCTAGCGCCATGTTGTTTAAAAATAGCAAATGCACTCACGCCCGTCTGTTCGCCCATGGGCGTGCTGGTCTGAAAACAAGGCGTGTTCAGGCGCATTGACGCGTTGCTATTTTGAGGCAACTGAAACCGACTGCGCCACTGACCAACAAAAACCTGGTCTAAAGTCAATAGCACAGTATTTTTTTGTGTTATTTAAAGGGGGCGTTAGTAATAAAAAAGCCTATAGGCGGGGGCACAATGCGCACACAAACATTTTTAAATGTTAAAAATAAAAGGATTCATCTCTGGAGAAGCGTTCAGTCTTTCCGCTCACAAATTCCCTCATGTCATAAGAATTTGCCATGGTGCAAGTGCAACTGGCTTTCAAAGGGAATGGGAGATGACACTCTGATTGGTTTATTGCACGTTACCGCCAAAACACACCCATTACTCATTAAGAGACTAGGTACAGCCCCTTTGGATCATGCGCCTGGCCGTTTTCCGTCGTTTCAAATGCCCTATGTGTACCTGCGCCATACACTTCAGACCATACCCTCAGATTGTTAGAATAGAGCCAAAAAAACTTGAAAATTGAGAAAAAAAAGTCATTGTGAGAAGTCACAAAACATGTTCAGTATTATATACGGATTTTGTGTGAGAATGGCCTTTAACAAAGTCTATTTTGGTATACATTTGTGCAGAATGCTTGCGTTTTACAAACTTGTCGCTGGCTTAAAGGGGATGGAATGTCTAATATAAAGACTGTGGCATGGATGATCACTGTCAGTGATGCCGTACATAACTTCATAGATGGTGTGGCTATCGGAGCATCATTCACAGTCTCTCTACTCACTGGCTTCAGCACCTCTATTGCCATCTTCTGTGAAGAGTTCCCTCATGAGCTGGGTAAAACATAGCATAGAGACCTATCATCAAAATATCATTTCAAATGGAATTTTTAAGTCAGATTTTCTCTCTCTCTGTGTAGGTGATTTTGTGATTCTGTTGAACTCGGGCATGAATGTTGGTCAGGCTTTGTGTTTTAACTTGCTGTCATCGATGAGCTGTTACCTGGGTCTTGCCTTGGGGATCCTGCTGGGCAGCAGTTTTGCTCCCAATGCTATCTTTGCCATTGCTGGAGGAATGTTCCTTTACATCTCTCTTGCAGACATGGTGAGACATCTTACTGTACTTATAAACATTTTCAAATGAGTTACAATAATGGCTGCCTGACTGTACATCATCCCACTTCATCACCATGAAATATTGATTTGAATTAAAATCATTTTATAATCTTACCCACAACTGCAATGTACAAAACGGCTTGGCTGTGTCCGAAATCACATACTCTCATCAGCAGGTACTTATTTTGAAAAAGTAATTACACCACAACCGCTAAAAAAGTATGTTTTATATAGTATGAATGTGTGTAGTATGAATATAATCTGGATGTACTACATTCACCATGTTGCCCTTATCATGTGACCTACACGCGTCGGTTGCGTCATGTCACCGCTATTCACAAATCCTCTCCCGTGGCCTAATGGGATAGTAAAGTATCCATCATATGCACACTTCAGAATTTCGCTGAAGAAGTAGGTCAACCGGGTACTTTTTGCCTACTTTTTTATGAGTACTGTGAATTCAGTCATGTGTCTTTTGTCACATACTGCTTTTTGCCTACTATATAGTATGGATATTAGGGAAGTATGCGATTTCAGCTGAATCCGAAATTGCCCCCTATACCCTAAAATAGGGCACTATTTGAGGGGACAGCCGTTTGTAGTGGTGTCCGAAACCATAGTGGACATGTTCGAGTGCACTCATTCAATCCCACATTGCACCGCAATAACTAGTGTACAGCCGATGTACACACAACGGCTGTCCGACTTCATACACTCGTTTTTATTCACTCCTTCAAGTGAACTGTATTAGTGGACTAAAGTAGGGAATAGTGAATGAGGGTTTAGGGGGCGATTTCGGATTCAACCTTGGAGTCAGGACAAATTAGGTCCTCCCTTGAAATTGGGTCTCCAGGACCCCAAATGATCCCATTCAGAGGTGGCCAGTACTTAAGTATTCTCCATACTTAAGTATTTCTACTCCAGTACATTTTTCAAGTACATAATTTATCAGTGTTTTTCTTTGGAAAACTTTTAATTCATTACATCCCAAAGCATCATTTAAAATGTCATACATTTTACTGCACTACATTTCATAAATAAAAGTTGTTGTTTTTTACCTGGAATAATTTGTATTACTTTTACTTGAGTAAAAGTATACAATGCTACATTTTTATGTAATTAAGTATTAAATTATATTCAATATGAAATATAGTGCAGTAAAAAGTACAATATTATGTTTTGGAAGGTTGTGAAGTAAAAGATTTCCAAAGAAGAACACAGATAAAGTACATATACTTGAAAAATTTTATTAGTTGGTAAGTAAAAATACTTAAGTACTGTCCACCTCTGATCCCATTGGATCAAAGAACTTTTAAAAGGTACTCCCTTTAGTGCCTGATTTATAATTCTCATAAAATCAGGTTATATGTCATTGGAGCTATGTTATAATGACCATTAAATGTCCGTTTTAGTTAGCTTAAGTACTAGCATAACATACAAAAAATAGCCAATTAGCCTGATAACTTAGCTTATACACCACACATTTACACACTTTTGCATTATTTGACACCATGCAATAAAAGAAACACTGCAACAATATTATGGTGATTTTAATACTAAAGACGTCTATGATCATTTTCATTACGAACAATAACTGAAATGCAGGATGGTGCCAAGAGTGAGCAAGTCTGTGGTGTGATATAAAGGACATGAAAGTAGCACTGGTTTCAGTTACCCAGATGAACAAACAGTGTTGTCATGGATGACAGTAAAAATTGCCCAAAAATGCCGTGATTGATCATGATTGTCTAATCACAGTAATGTTTTTCCAGTTCCCAGAGATGAACAGTATCATGGCAGCACATTCCAAAGACTATCGAGGAAGGGTCGTGTTCTTCCTGATCCAAAATGCTGGGCTGTTCACCGGATTCACTATAATTCTGCTTATTACCCTGTTTGCTGGAGATATCAATCTGGGGTAGAAAGAAAGAATTGAATGAAAACGAAGCGAAACAAAGAACAATTGTTTTCAGTGCCAGAAACCAAAAACTTGAGACGGACACTGTTGGTTTTTCTGTTTGTATATTAGACTTGTATTGTATGTGCTGTTGGGACAAATGTTACACAATCATATGGTCCTGGAAGACATGAGTTTTGTCATATTGTTTAAAGAGATTTTTTTTCGATGTGAGTGTTAGTGTCCGATGTGAACTGGACACAATACCCCGCTGTGTGTGAAGGAATTCCTCAGTGGCTGTGGCAGCCTAGCACAGAGTATCTGAGCAGCTTTGTAGTCCAAATGCCAATGCTGCAGCACCTTTTGAGTGAGACTCAGTATCATGTTTACAGTTTTTATCTAAAGGACATGAAGGTGGAGATGTGTGTCTTTTCTACGGCTTGTTTCATTAGGGGAGAAAAACTGTATTTAAACCTTATGTTCAGCTATCTGTACGAGTTAGAACAGGGGTTTTCAAACTGGGTTCTGTCGTGCAAAATGTATTTGGGGAAATCCATTTTAACAATAAGAATTAAAAGCCACATTTTTGTGAAAGTATTTACTTCGAAAAAAGAAAAAAAAATGTGTGTGTGTGTGTGTGTGTGTGTGTGTGTGTATACATACACCAGAATACTGCAGTTATGTTTTCTACAATGTTTTTCGATATACTGACCTCCTGATAAGAGTCATTAAATATGTATAGCATAAAGAAACAAACTGGGCACAATTGTACTCTAAACCTGAAGAGTGTTGTTACTGATGATAAGGCTATGTTCAGATGTGATTTGTGAGTAATGGAACATGGTTCATATAGTGATGGAGTATTATGACTGGGTTTAGTAAGATGGGTTCACTTCAGCTATATTTAGGATGCTGCAGGAACTGAAATCATGTTAGGGAAACCCAAAGTCTCACTAAAACTGTTCTCATCATGTGTCAGCAGAACTTTGGAAATGGTTTCAAATGCAGGGTCATTGAGAATAACAATCCTGAGTCAATGGAAGAGAAAGAAGGCCAGACAATAATTTAAACATAGAATAATATTATTATAGTGTGGTTAAAGTAAAACTAAGCAATACAGGTCACAAAATCATTAATACATTTGCCACTCACGTTTAAAGACTAAAGTTGATGGGGCTTTTTCTGTTACTGCCCCCACATTAGGGAATGACTTTCCATTATAAACAGGTCCTTCTAAAAAAATTAGCATATTGTGATAAAAGTTCATTATTTTCCATAATGTAATGGTAAAAATTAAACTTTCATATATTTTAGATTCATTGCACACCAACTGAAATATTTCAGGTCTTTTATTGTTTTAATACTGATGATTTTGGCATACAGCTTATGAAAACCCAAAATTCCTAATCTAAAAAAATTAGCTGTCCAGAAGGCCATCATTGACACCCTCAAGCGAGAGGGTAAGACACAGAAAGAAATTTCTGAACGAATAGGCTGTTCCCAGAGTGCTGTATCAAGGCACCTCAGTGGGAAATCTGTGGGAAGGAAAAAGTGTGGCAAAAAACGCTGCACAACGAGAAGAGGTGACCGGACCCTGAATAAGATTGTGGAGAAGGACCGATTCCAGACCTTGGGGGACCTGCGAAAGCAGTGGACTGAGTCTGGAGTAGAAACATCCAGAGCCACCGTGCACAGGCGTGTGCAGGAAATGGGCTACAGGTGCCGCATTCCCCAGGTCAAGCCTGACCTGGGCTACAGAGAAACAGCACTGGACTGTTGCTCAGTGGTCCAAAGTACTTTTTTCAGATGAAAGCAAATTTTGCATGTCATTCGGAAATCAAGGTGCCAGAGTCTGGAGGAAATGCCAAAATGCCTGAAGTCCAGTGTCAAGTACCCACAGTCAGTGATGGTCTGGGGTGCCATGTCAACTGCTGGTATTGGTCCACTGTGTTTTATCAAGGGCAGAGTCAATGCAGCTAGCTATCAGGAGATTTTGGAGCACTTCATGCTTCCATCTGCTGAAAAGCTTTATGGAGATGAAGATTTCGTTTTTCAGCACGACCTGGCACCTGCTAACAGTGCCAAAACCACTGGTAAAAGGTTTACTGACCATGGTATTACTGTGCTCAATTGGCCTGCCAACTCTCCTGACCTGAACCCCATAGAGAATCTATGGGATATTGTGAAAAGAAAGTTGAGAGACGCAAGACCCAACACTCTGGATGAGCTTAAGGCCTCTATCGAAGCATCCTGGGCCTCCATAACACCTCAGCAGTGCCACAGGCTGATTGCCTCCATGCCACGCCGCATTGAAGCAGTCATTTCTGCAAAAGGATTCCTGACCATGTATTGAGTGCATAACTGAACATAATTATTTGAAGGCTGACTTTTTTTGTATTAAAAACACTTTTCTTTTATTGGTCGGATGAAATATGCAATTTTTTTGAGATAGGAGTTTTGGGTTTTCATGAGCTGTATGCCAAAATCATCAGTATTAAAACAATAAAAGACCTGAAATATTTCAGTTGGTGTGCAATGAATCTAAATATATGAAAGTTAAATTTTTATCATTACATTATGGAAAATAATGAACTTTTCTCACAATATGCTATTTTTTTTTGAGAAGGACCTGTATAAGAATTTATTGCTATGTTTAATGTAATCTGAGACCCATTTTTTATTTGCTGGCTTTTGATATTATTTGAGATATAAAGTGATATTGTGTATTACTATCTATCTATCTATCTATCTATCTATCTATCTATCTATCTATCTATATATATATATATATATATATATATATATATATATATATATATATATATATATATATATATATATATATATGTACTTTTTGTCTGTTGTTTGTGAATCTAATATGTATCTAATATCTGTAAAAAAAATATGTTGGTTAAAAACAACAACAACAGTTTGCAACAATCAGTAATGACAACTTTGAAAGAAATCATGTTCAACCAACTAATTATATTGAGTTGGATTAACTTTATTTGTAACATAAATACAAATTAAGTTCATTATTAGAAAAACAAACAAATTTTTGTTAAAATCCACAGCTATCATAGCACACTTATTTAGCATGTATATTTAATTAAGAAATTAATAAAAATGATATCACTTGGCATTGGCATTAGTCGCTGCTTATTGAATCAATGTAGTGTTTACCTTCATGAAGTCTTCAGCACAATGGTAACCTCAAAAACTTCCCCATAACACAAATTATTTTAAATGCCAAACATAACAGCAAGGTCTTTCCCTTCACTAAAAAGCTAACAATTAATTTCAACATTTATGTCTCCAATATGTTTTGTGTCCAGTAAATGGCGCTAGTGTTCATATGATCAGAGTATTCAGACAATGCTAGGCTACTTTCGACCACTAGTGAATTTGAGGTTGGATATTACTCAATTGCGTTACACTACCAGTTTATAAAACATCTAATAACAAATGCGGCATCTTTGGTTTTATAGCAAGTAGTTCCCTTACTCCAATACATCCCTTAGTCTGAACGGATTTAAAAAAGGTAAAAGGTATTTAATAGTCCTATAATCGGTTTTCCTACCAGCTTTATTACCAGTTGACTCGAAAACACATTTACTTAATTGGACTTTGACTCAAAACATATAGAAACAACAACTGTTTGGTTACTGGCATTCTTCGAAATCTTCTTTTGTGTTCGGCAGAAGAAAGAAATTATTACAGGTTTGGAACAACTTCAAGGTGGCTAAATTATGAGGTGAACTATCCATTTAATTACACTGTTGCAAGGCATTCATTGTACTTATAATTGCTTCTCTCCAGTAGATGGCAGTAGTGCTCCTTCTCTAGTTGCCATCGAAAGACAAGAGAGGGAGAACCGTTAGAACCAGAACAAAGTAAAGCATTACTAGGCTCATCTACAGTACAGGTATGTAAATATTATTTGTATAAGTTATATAAATACGAAAATCCGGAAGAAACGTCACTTTTGATACGGATGTTATCACATTTGAATGCAAATGATATTGTAAAGCTCTCTGAACACTTCCGTAAACAAACAAATGTCTTATACATTTCCTTGCTGGCTGCCGATAGTCATCGAGTAAAGGTCAGCAACCTGGAAATCTTGTCTTATCAGGATCAGGGCATTCTTGTGATCGAGTCATTTGTGAGTATCTGTGTATAATGCCGCGTTTTATGTTTTTGATACTAATACAAACACTTAAGGATGGAAAAGTGAGATTTAATGCTGTTAAACTGTTGTTTTTTTTTATGTAAAAAAGCAGTGTTGGGTATAACTAGTAACTAAGTAATTTAGTTAACGTTACTGTAATTTAATTACTTTCCCTCGAAAAGCAAAGTAAGGGGTTACTCTTATTTTTTTCTTTAATTTAATTACAGTTACATGATCTGATGTAATTGAACTAAGTGCTCTGTATAGACAGTAGAACAATTATATATAATACAATATTGGAATTAACAACAGAATTTAAAGTCTAACTTTGAAATGCATGTATCCTTCTCACATTTGAAATACTTTGGTCAGTTAATAAGAATAATTGATGTCGTTTTATATTTTTTATTTGAATAAAGAGCCATTTAATGTCTATCCTTGAATCACTTAACTAGTCAAGGTTGATAGGATTTAGAAAGTAATAAGTAATTAAATACTTTTTGGAGAGAGTCATTTGCACAGTAATCTAATTACACTATTGGATATGTAACTTGTAACTAGAAATGATGTGAAATGTTGTCCAATTACAAGACAAGATTATAATAAGACAGGTGTACTAGGTTTTGATACACAGTCGTAAGCTTCATGAGTTATTATTTAACTAAATAACGTCATGCTTTATTTGAAGGTCATGGCTGAGTTGAAGATTCGTCGCTACAGAGAAGAAGATCATGAAGAAGTAAAGGAGGTTTTTACTATTGGTATGAGCGAGCACATCCCACCTTCCTGCATGCACGTTCTCAAACAGCCCCTAGCGCAGATGTTTCTGGGATGTGTGTTTTGCGCTTTACTGACCAGCTCAAAGTCCATCCTTTTACCTGTACTAGCAGTCACGTTGCTTTTGGCTGCGGGCCGTCAGAGTGTAAGTTACATGTTCACCAAGTACATTCAGACGTGCCTTGATCAAGATCTCAACCACATTCAGCAGACCTACCTGGATCCACCTAACGCCTGCTTCTGGGTGGCTGAGAGCCAAGGTCGTGTTGTGGGTACAGTAGCGTGTTTACCTGCGGAGAAAGACCAGAACTTCTTGGAACTGAAGCGGATGTCGGTTAAAAAGACTCACCGCGGACAAGGCATTGCCAAAGCGCTGTGCCGCACGGTGGCAGACTTTGCTCGTGAACGTGGTTATATAGGAGTGATGCTTCACACCTCGGTGGTCCAGACAGATGCGCAGAAGCTCTATGAGCACATGGGCTACGAGAAGGTCAGTGAATTTAGTGCTCCAGAAGTGATTGCCAAGCTGACTAATTTCACATTGATGGAGTACCAGCTCATCATAAAACACCATCACAACTGAGGCGGAGAACTGCAATTTCACTAAGACCAGCATGCTATTAATTAACAGGCTTTTTAAACACGGGTTCAGATCACTGAAGAAGTACACCACTATCATAATTTGGCTATTTCTTAATCTTTATTTTTCGGGGAGGGAACTATTATTTTATAAGAAATTTTTCACACAAAAAAAGGAAAAAAATCAATTTCTTTTGTGAGTTAAAAATGATTAAATCTAATTTACTTTAAAAACCCTGAAGAGAAGCAAAACAAGGTGTCAAGATCTTGTCTAAGCATTATTAATTTACCTGTTAATGAATGAGAATGAACATTTGAATAATTCGATGATGCTGTGTTAGCTTGTGTTGCTTAAGATTATTCCAATATATTTATTTATTCATAGCCTGCCCTGTTGTTTTCTATGACTCAGTAAATCAAAAACAAAACAAAATACTGTGCAGTTTTTTATAAATCAACTCAAGTATAAGTTTTTAGTTAATGAGAGGCATGAGATGTAAACGCCTTGAATCTGACAGATGCTGTTCAACAGAAACTGCAATGCGAATTGTGTTACATGTCCACCTTCCTTGTGTAATGGCAGCGAGAATGTGACAATTACGTATCTGTATTGATAGTTATGCTTATTAACAAAATCATCTCCAATATTATAAAATGATCTTTTTCTGTTTTGTGTTTTTAATTTATGAAAAAATTAATTGTCCTGTGACTGAATGATTTAATTGTGGCATGATTAAAACATGCAATGCAACATTTCATCTGAATAAAGTGATTTGTTATGAGGAGACCAAATGTAATTTGTTGAAATGACATAAATCAATAAAAACTTTTTGAAATGTACTGTTTTAACACTTTTATTTGAGCTATTTTCTGTTGAATTTATCCTGACCTGATTTTTATTTGGGTTTGATTAGCTCTCTAAGCAACATCAGTGGTCTGAAGTTGCAAAGATCATGTGATTTCTTACAGGAAGTTTTACTCTCAGTCATCAGAACTGGAAAAAAAACGTCTTTTGACATAGCTCAAATGTTTGTACGTATATAATACTAAAATATAATAGTAACAGGTTTAATTGAATCAATAACATTTCTCACAGATTTTGTCATCCCTTTGCAATATAACTGCATTAAAGCACGTTTGCTCGCTTTATGTCTGATAGGTCTGGTCTATGAATGGAGTAGTCTGTGTAACGATACGCTTAACTCTCGACATATACACACTAATTGACAACATTTTGTGCTTGGTCGTGCATTTAAGGTGAATTTTAAAATGCTAATAACTTCCTAAAACTGTCACAGACTGAGAACGCGCATTCCGTTTATTGTAATGTTTTGTCTTCATCTTTTTTCTCTGTAATCTCAGTCCTAAAGCCTAGATGTCGTGGTAACAAATCCGTGAGTATCGTGATACGGATTACTCATCTGTGAGGACCTTATACTCCACTGGGTTCAGAGAGCACGTTGGAAATGTGTATCTTCTGGCCCTGAAGCAGCCATGGACTCAATGTGCTGTGTGGAGTCTTCCTTCTCATCTATAGCCTCTCCAACTCATTTCTGACCTGCATTATGGGTGTCGGTGGAGATATGCTTGCTGGTCGGATGGCAGTACAGTATATTTTTGAACAGGGTATTCAGCTTGAGCTCAATGAGGATCTGTTGGACATCAGGAACTCTTACATGCAGACTGGCAGTAGGAGCTGTTTTTGGGTGGCAGAACTGAAAGGGTCTATTGTCGGAACGGTGGGCATTTTGCCCTGTGTGGAGGAGACAGGTGCTTGGGAACTGAAAAGGATCTCTGTGAAAAGGGAGTTTCGGGGTCGTGGCCTTGCAAAAGCTCTTTGTAAATCAGCCCTGGAATTTGTTGCCAGACATGATGTGAAGAGGGTGGTGCTTTTCACCTCTATGGTCCAAACCGATGCCCAAAAGCTGTATGAAAGCATTGGGTTTAAAAAGGAGGAGTTTGTGTGGCCATCACTTCCTGCCAGGCTGATTTCATGGTGTTTAAATATGCACACAGCAGGACTGGTTGGGTTATGTCATGCTAAAATAAAAAAGGAAGACGAAAAAAGAAAAGTTGTATACATACCTGTCAAGGTTCCTTTGGTGGAATTGTTTATAGCCTATCAAATAATCTTAATTGTAAAATAAACAAATGATTTACAGAACAGTCGAATGTGAATGTACACCATCTGTTAATAAAGATACATTACAAGAATACAGTGCACGTTGGTATAAATCCCACGTGTGTTTTTTATGTATTATTATTATTTTTTGTAAAACTTATTAGATGTGTCTGATAAATTAATTAACATTAAATTAATCTTCCATGATTTTTTCCCCTCCCGGCTTTCCGTGATTTCACTGTTATACGGTAGGTGGCGCTATTACACATTTTAGTCTTAGACAAAAACGTGATTTTCTCTGCCTTTTGCTCAAAATGTTGCTTTTTTAAAAAAAAAATATTTTTTTTAATGAAATTTACCCATATCCAAGTGTTGAAGCTAGAATAAAAGTGTTTTTTTATTTTATTTTTATTTTTTTTTAGAAGCTGAGGCTCTGATGTTCTGTCTTTTGCTAGATTGCAAAATATTCTGGGAGCCATGACATTTTTGTGAAAATTATAAAAAAAAAGAAAAAACAAGAAAAAAAAACCCCGCTCGCGGTGGCTGGCAACTTTATATATAAAAAAAGGTTAGGTTGCATTAGGTGAAATACAACAACTACATTCCCAATTTTTACTCCCAAATTTGTTCAGAGTAAAATTAACTGCAAATCAATTTTAACATAATTTAAGGGAGATAATCAATTGAAACCCTGTTATTACAACCCTGTTGCCTTTCTAGCATTTTATATTTAATCTGGATTATAAACTCAGTTTGTTCTATTTTCACTGAGCCTGTTGAAAAAACGTGAGTATCATTAGAATGGATTTTTGACAATTTGAATGAGCTTCAGACCCTATTTTGTACCTTTTGTCGAGGCAAGTGCCAAACACCCCATTAAGCTCCCAGGCGCTCCCCTCTCCCGCTGTGTGTGACGTAGCGCTCCTCAGGAAGTAGCTGTCATACCCACATTGTACGGGAATAGACACAACACGCTTAGTAAGAACAGCACCTAAAACATCACGGTAAGTTCAAAATGCATGGTTTGAAATAAAGAGCATGAAAGAACCGTTCAATGGCCACACATCCTCCATTTGTTTTTGCGATTGTAACTACTAATCATTCTCAGTTGAGGGATGTAGCGGCTGTAGTAGGCTATTATAGGCGGTGGCTGATCAATGGAAGGATTGATGGGCTTGCTGGCGATGCGTTCCACCTACCGTTGAAATTCCTGTTGTTACTATTCACTACAGCGTTTACTGAAATTCTCAATTAAAATTGTATTATTCTGTAATCTTTATTTATATATTTATTTATTCATGGGGGAGGGGGCAGACAGACCAGGCAGGTGCTTGATCAGTTTGTCATCCCTGCACAACACAGAAAATTAGCCAGTGTACGCATTCACACTGCTTTCATACTCATTTTATACAATAGTTGAATTATTAAAAAGTAATCATTACGTGTACCTCCAGAAACTGCTATTTTATATACTATCTTCATTTAAGTATAGGCTAATGATTTAATCTCTATATAGCCTAGTTGTATAATTTGTATAAATACTGTGTACAAATCTGTGAATATATTGTGAAATATATACACACATAAATAAATGTGTTATAAATAAATGAGTGTGAGAATGTGGAATTACAACTTTTTTTATTACTTTAGTCTTTAGTTTTATTAGTTGTTTTTATAATTATAATAAGATTGTATTAATTTATTAAACATCAATTGAGGTTTTATCAGTTTTAGTTAATTCTGGGAACAGTTTTGTCCAAAGTATAGTACACCTCCATATTATAATAATGCACTGTCATGTTATTACATTACATTTATGCTCTTAGCAGACACATTCGTTCAATCAAATGTTACAGAGAGTCTCGCACCAGTTTTAAGGGATAAGTAAAGGGATAGTTCATCCAAAAATCATTTACTCACCATCAGTTTGTTCCAAACCTGTATGAGTTATTTTCTTCTGCTGGTGAACACAAAAGAAGATAATTTGAAGAATGCTGTTAACCAAACAGTTGACAGTGTCCATTGACTTCCATAGTATGAAAAAAGAAATACTCAATACTCAATGGCTGTACCGTCAACTGTATTCTTCAAAATATCTTCTTTTGTGTTCAACAAGAAAGAAACTCATATAGGTTTAGAACAACTTGAGAGTAAGTGAATGATGACAGAATTTTCCTTTTAGATGAAGCTTAGTGTTTATAAGTGAACAACCTCTTGTGTCAGATGCAGTTTTTTCATTGAATCTTGTATGTTCTCCTCCTCATATTGCTATTCTTTATATATCATTGCTGTCCCTATGTGTTGTATCTTCTGCATTTCCAAGTAGTCAAACCTCATTCCTCAGCAAATCCCATACCTCCCCTGCTTATATAAGGCAACAGTTGCCCACCCACTTTTTCCGCAGCGCTGGTTCGAGAAGTATTTTTTCACTAGGGATTTTAAAAAGTTTGCATTAAAGCATTATAAGCCATGAATCAACCAGCTACGATGTGAATCACAAGTTTACAAACTTTTAGACAAACAAAAAGACGAAGGTACAAGGCTGTGTACAATCCCGTAAATCATTGCAAACGGCATAATCAGATTAAAAACAATGTTCAAATATAAAACTATTATTTTTTTATTTTTATATATAGAGAATATGTTTGAACCTGACCTGAGTATGCTTTTTTTGGTGCAATTTGCTCCCTGCGGCTCTCTGAGGAATTCCACTGTTTAACATGATAATTTTTTATAATATATAGTTTCAACAAAAGTCAACACCTTTGACTGAACTCACAGTAGCTCTGTCTTTAAATGTTTATAAGTTATCATTAAAAGAAACTAATTTAGTTTTTACTTCTGGAACTCAACTGTTGCACTCAATTCCTATAGCCTGATAGAGCACTGTCTGTCTGTCACTGATACAGATGAGAGGCACTGTTTCATAGAGTGGTCAGAGAAGAGAAGCTGTCATTGTGTGATTTATACATTGTCTGCATGTCTGCTCAGATTGACTCACAATTGCTTGCTGGTTTTTGTGAGCACAATGTTTTCAACTGTGCACCTGCCCCTTTTAACTGTATAACAGTGAACAGTGAGTATGTTGCAAACATCAGCATTTGCTTTCTGTGCAGAATGTGTAATAGATAAATAAGCCCCCAGGAATTCATTGCAGTTGACATTTAAAAAGAGTGTTAATCCTGTCAGTGTGTGTTTGTTTGTCAGTCGGCCGAGGTTGTGCACACCTCTCTTGACTGAACTCACTCTCTTCTGTCCGGCTTTATATTGGATGCTGCCTGCGTCACATTTTAATAGGGCTGGAGAAGAACAGAGAGGCTGAATAGAGAGCCGGTTGGTCTTAAAGTGATCTGCTTTAAACACAGTCTTATATACTAAGCGTGCAAACATTTGTGTGTGAATGGATTTCATTTAGGGAACCATAGTAGAAAAGAGTGCTGTTAAGTCAGTGATCACCTCTGTGCAAAGCTGTACATGGCCTTAAGTAATTCAGTGATTAATATGGAAATGATAATGTATCGTCAGCTAGTCATTATCACAAAATAAATACGAATGGCCATTATGGCTGGCGACTTTAGCGTGGGAGCCATGGCGGCTGGTGACTCTGGTGTGGCAACCATGATGACTGTAGACTCTGCTGTGGCGGCCATGATAGCTGGAGACTCTGGCATGACGGCTGAAGACTTTGCTGTGGTGGCTATGATGGCTGGAGACTCTGGCATGGCAGCCGTGATGGCCGGAGACTCTGCCGTGATAGCTGGAGACTCTACCTTGATGGCTGGAGACTCTACCGTGGCATCCATGATGGCTTGAGACTCTGCCGTGGTGGCTGGGTCCGTATCACCATATACCACCTCACTCATGGTGAAGAAGGAACCAGCCGTTGAGAGCATGAGCTCAACAAAATCAATAAATCTCCCTCGAGGACCATAAATGGAAAAAAGGAATCTTGTTTTTTTTTTAAAGGGTTTGTTCACCCAGAAATGAAAATTCCTTCATTAATTACTCACCCCCATGTAGTTTCAAATCTGTAAGACTTTATCTTCGGAACACAAATTAAGATATTTTTAATGAAATCTGAGAGTTTTATTTCCCTCCATTGACAGCTGACACAACTACCACTTTCAAGCCCCAGAAAGGGAGTAAGACATCAAAAAAGCAATCCATGTGACTCCAGTTGTTTAGCATCATGATTTCAAGAATATTCAAGATTTCAGTGATTCAGATTTCATTAAAAAGATTTTAATTTGTGTTAAGCTTAATGTCTTACAGGTTTGGAACAACATGAAGGTGCGTAATTAATGACGGAATTTTCAGTTTTGGCTGAACTAACCCTTTAACAGTTCATTGAGTCTAGCATAATAACAGGAAATCAAAGCACTGTCATGGTAGTGTGTCTGATGAGCAAGGTCCAAAAACTCACTAGTATAGTCCTCGAGGGAACAGTCATCCTGGGTGGGGAGGAACAGGCATATTGCTGCTAGATCCATAGTAATGGTCAGTCAGTTGTTCTGTCAGAGGTGTAGCTGGGAAAAGTAGGTGGTCTTTTGTGGCTGTTCAAACACATTCGACCACATGAGCATCTACACTACGAAAGCAATCCCTTCGAATGCATTTCACTACCTCTGGAAGTGGTCAAAAGTGGACAAGCTCCAAACATTTTAGACACGGTTTACACCTATACTTAATATCATCCACTTATGATCCTGTCGACCAAAACGCATCTTAATACCAGGTGTAAACAGGGCCAAGGAGAGATGAGAATCTTTAGCAAGCAAGTCTTTATACAGTTAACACATACACACAATACTAATCCAAACCAGGAGCTGATAGAAATAATCCAAACAAGATGAGATCAGAGACAAAGCAACTTTACATCGACGTGTAAAGACAGCAATGACAACTACACACTAAAACACAAAAGGTATAAATACACTGAGTAACAAGATAACGAGGAACAGGTGTGTATGATGAGTTACCATAGAGACTAACAAGGGTAACTATAGAAACATGGTACAACAGGACCTAAACCTGTGTGAAAACTAGACACAGTAAGACAAAAGAATATCAAAATAAAAGTCCTAGAACTAAAACACTGGTGAGAAGGCAACACTTTTTAAATAGCTTCACCAATGTTATTGTAGTATTGTGTATATATTATTATTATAGTATTTAGTTTTAGTTATCAATAATAACACCAAGGTACACTGTAAATCATAGACTATAAATAATAACTTTAGTCACCCTCTGTTATTAGGCCTTATTGCAAAGTATGTATATGTGAGAAGACTGGGGGAAAGATTATCTGTTTGTTTGTAATCACTTAAAGAATATTTCATATTAAATATGTAAGTTTGACCATTATTCATTGTTGGAGGGCTTTAGGACCCAGTTCTGCCTCTTTTGCTCTCCTGCAGAAGGCAGCGCAGACATTAGCGCAGTTGCACTGCTCTCACACACTCACCTACCAGCACAGATCAGTCAGCCAGACTTACACACACACACACACACACACACACAAACACCTCACATTCTAACTAATTTAATGCTGGGATCATTCTGATAATTCACATGTTAGCTGGTTCATCCGAGATCAGACATCCAGCAGCACCTCCTCTGGTGTCTCTCTCGTGTCCTCTCTGGGGTTCAGTCTGTGCCTCTGCTGGAGCTGAACGTATGGACAAAGGTTTGAATGATGAGAGTTAGGTGGAGATAGAAAAAGGCAGACAGAGAGATAGGGAGACAGTGGCTTGGGGGTTGAAAAGACTGCGCTGGTTGCTGAAGCAAGGCAAGGAACCGTTGTCAACAGCGACGCAGGAGCAGCATGTCTCAGATGAAAAGATACACTTACAGCAGGGTGAGTGACTTACAGTAGACACTCTTTCTGACACACACATACTGTCTGTCTGCCACCCTCAAACACCTACATTTGAATACATGCTTCTTTTTTAATTGTAGAATTAGTATGTTCTGTGCAGTGATGAGCAGGTGTGTATAGTTGCACTCAGTGTGGACATGCAGGTGTTGTAGCATGTGTCAGGCAAGAGCATGCGTGGGCTCAGTCAGTGTTCTGGAATTTGTAAGGCTCAGCTTTTAGCTAAAATGCATTTGCTTGTGGACAAACTGCTACAATCAATTGTAGCGATCAGTGCATGTTTTTGTATGTATGAGCTTTTTACAGGCCAGTAATGGAGCAGTGCAATTGTTGGCACATTTGCTGAGTAACACAGCAACAACAACAAGAAAAAGAAAAGACAAGACATGCTCAGATCGATGTCATCTGAAATGTTGCAGATTAATCCTTAAAAAGCATTTTGTCAAATCATATTAAATTAGATTATTTTAAATTGAGTCCAGACCAAATCCTAATATTAAAACTGAACCAAAGCCTTTCTTGTAGCTCAACTTCATTTTCTCAAGCTGACATGGTTAAATGTAGTAATGACTTCCTGTCTAGATCTCCAGACATAAATCTTATGCCCTTTTCCTTTATAAAACATAAGACAGCAATATGAACATAAAACCCCAGTTTAAATGGACTGTTAGTGAATAGTAATGCATCACCACAAGGATAGTAAAACCTGAAATCATTTACATTATGGGGAGCAGCCAGCGGTTCCCATGAGGAATACACATTAATAAACATACCGGCTATGTCTTAATTACAACTTATTCATTTGAACTTATTCTCTGAAACCTTGTTGGAGGTCTTATAACAGAAGAGGTTAGTGACTCAAATATATGCCTATATTTAATATTTACACTTTCACATTTTAATAAATTCATGTGGAGAAAGATTTAATGGACAACATTCAGAAACAGAAAATGTCTTAAACACAGACGCTTTTATGTCTAGCACATGACAAATATATGAAAAGGCTCAACTGTTTAAGCTTCACAAGGAATTTAAAATTCAGATTATTTGGCTTTTACTTAAAGCGTTTTAACAAGCTTCACAAGATCCATACCAACTAAACCCACAGTTTTCAACCCTTACTGACACAGTCAGTGACTTATTTCTGCTGAGTCATAAGTCAGTTTTCCGTAAACTCCTGTCCTGTGCTCCACAATGTATTATTCAGCTTAATCTTTCAACATTAGTCAGCAATGTCATTAAATTAAATCTATCTGTGTAATGAGTGAATATGTCACCTTGCAGTGAGCTGCTGCCAGTGTACGGACAGGTCTGAGTTTTCCATTTGCGAAGAGGTCACATCTATCATTTGTGTTCTCTCTCTATTGTGACATTGTAACCTAATGTTACCACCTCTTCAGAGCATTTAGAGTTTACAATTAGTGTCATCAATAATAATAAAACATTGCGAATATTGTGCATTAGCTTATGTGGCTGGTGCATATTTTTAGATTCAGCAATAAAACTCATTTAGGACCCCAGCCTCTGTGTAATTAGAGAGAGTTGAAATGGCTAAATGGAAGTGAAATGGAGCAAGTCTCTCAGGATCTGCTGAGGTGTGTGTGTGTGTGTGTGTGTCTTTGCACACCGTGCCTGCAGGTAACAATGCTTCTGCTTCATTTGGAGTCTTCTGCAGTAAATATAAAGTCTGCGTCACAAACTTTTTTCAGCCTTGAGCTCTGGTCTGAGTGCTCCTAAATAACCCTCAATTGTCCTCTCAGACATGCAATCTGGAGGGCATTAGAGACTAGTTCAGATACCTAATGAGGAGTCTGCAAATGGCTTCAACTCCCCCAGATTGTCTATTCAGTATAGTACAGTATATTTAAAGTATTTTGAAGCTGCCAATATACAAATCTGTTTGTGTCAATACACTTGTCTGTTTTTGTGCATATCAGACAGACTGTCAGTAAGTGTTTTAGTGATGGGGATTTTTTTGTGACTCTACGGCAGTAATTTATTCAGTCATTCAAACGATTCATTTAAAAATGCTGATTCATTCTAGAACGAAACATGTAAACTGCCTTTATTAGTCATTGAATGATTAATTCAACTGATTTGGGATCAAACAGGATTGAACAGTGTTGCATTGGTCTTTGTTTGGAACTATTTTCATTGGCACAGCAAAAACAGACAAAGACACTGGCAGTATTGTGTATTTAAGGTAGAGTAGGCAATTTTTTCTTAAACACGTTTTGTTGTACTGGTTGAAAGGTCTTCAGATCCTGATAGCAAGGATTATTATTTTTTTACATATATCTTCTGTGGACCTCAGAATAGTCTCAGGACCAAAAAATGTTCGTCCAATCATTGCATTCGGTCCGAATGCAGTGATAGGATGTCCTAACTGTCAGCATATGTATTTCCAAACCTCCGCACCTGCTCGCACACACATCACACGTCATCAGCGGGTTCCATGAGGCTATGCAAAGTTGCAGACAGACAGTCAGTGAGCGCCACAAACAAAACAGTAGCCGCCTTTTACAGTTACTCCTGAACAAATTCAAAGAGCTTATGCTGCTTTCATGCCATGTTGTCATAATTACCGTAATTAAAAGATGGCAACCCGTGCGTTTCTATGTCAACATTATTAATGCCGACGTGAATCTGCAGCAGTCAGGGGGTACAAGTCAGTGCTCTTTAAGTTGTTTATGTTCATTATTGTAATGTTATATGCTTTGAGACATGAGGAGATTTAACGCTGTGTTTCGCTTCTCTGGCTGTGTGCGTTCATGTCTTTTGAAGGTGGCATGGCTTTGGAGATGCTCTGAAGGGATGGTGGGATCTTATGCTTTCAAACTAAGCTAGCTTGCTATTGCTATTTCTAGCCTCTCAGAAGATGCATACCCTACCTTTAAATGTACATTTATCTGTTGTATAAAAAAAATGTACCACACTGTTTTGTTGCTTCCTACTCTAATATCGTCTCAGAATTATCCCAGCCATCGTTTTTTTAGTTTGTGATGTTTAGTAACAGATTAAGTAATGGAAGCTTGGATGCATCTTATCAACGGAAACCCTTTGGTATGCTTTAATGTTACTTTAATATCAAACCAAGTGACAAAATATCAAAACAAGTTATAGTTTCATTGCAAAAAAAATGATGTTAGAGATGTTCTCAGAACTAATGTCCTTTTCCCTAAACATTTTGTGCACTTATTTTTATCTCACTGGTCTCAAAGGTGATTTTTAGTGGATTTATGAAGTCAGTTCTCCTCAAGTTCAGACATGTGTCCTGCACATAATCCACTGACATTTGACAACCAGAAAGAGTCCAAATCCTTTTTGTCTTCAATTCAAATATTATATGTGTAGGTAATTAATCTGAAAGCTAAAAAACATTTTTGTGAAATGTTTTTTTTTAAGAGTGCTTGTACTATACAATATTTCCTTAAAAAACCCAACTGGTATAATATATTGGATCTAATGCAATGACATTCAAACATTTTAAATGTGACTAAAGCAATCAAATATTTGGTAACACTTTATTTCAGTGGTCCACTTTAGACATTCTACTAGCTATTTGCAACTACATGTCAACTACCAGTCATTATACTGTCTGCTTAATATCTGTTTTTCTGCTAACTTTATTTTGATGCTCCTCCAACAGACATTTTACTGACTATAAGTGAATTTGAGTCTGTCAACTTATTCTACTAAACCTAACCCTAACCTAACAGTCTACTAATACTCTAATGAGATTTAGTTGACATGTAGTCGCAAATTAATGAGAGTTAGTTGCAAAGTAAAAATACTTTAGGGGCACTTTAAGCAAGAACATCTGGTCATCTGGTCTACCATTTTCTTTGATTGAATCAAAAGCTCTTTTTGTCATTTAAGGGTTTTTCTCTCTCATCCTCAGACCACCAGCAGCGGCAGCAGCAGAATGAGTTCAGATGGAGGTGGGCGGCCTGTTAAGGTGGGCTCACTTGTTGAGGTCATCGGGAAGGGTCATCGAGGGACCGTGGCATACATTGGAAACACCCTCTTTGCCTCTGGAAAATGGGTGGGAGTCATTCTAGAGGAACCTAAAGGGAAGAATGATGGAACTGTGCAGGGCAAACGATATTTCACCTGTCAGGAGAACCATGGGATATTTGTACGGCAATCACAGGTACTCCCACACATGCTTGCTGCTTAAACACTGACAGGTGAAACATTTACAGTAAATGTTCTTGGAAACTGCTGTGACCTCTTGCAGATTCAGTTAGTTGAAGATTTGGCTGACACAACATCTCCTGACACGCCTGAAGCTGCCACCTCCAAAATGCTGAAACGAGGTAGGAAATCATGCACATATCTGCTTGCAACCGTATTTTTCACATGGAATTGTAATCTTCTCGTTTTATCTTTCCTTCTCAGAGATAATTGAAGGTCCAAAGTCAAACAAATTGGTGAGTGAGGAAAGGGATCTAAACATATATTCATATATTGTTTTCCATACAAACTCCAGTGGTCTTTTGAAAAGGTGTTTAGTCTTGCTTAGCCAGACTTTTACATTTTATTCTGGCCAAGAAATGCCCACTCAAACAGGAAAGGACTGTCTAGCCAATCTCAAAAAGCCACCAATTATAGTTTGACTTTTTAAATGCCAGATGAGTTTATCTGAAATGCCACAATAATAGTCTGGTCTGTCACTGGCTCTACCAAAAATAGCAGAGATATTTGCAGAAATGTGTGTAGTTAGTCCCAGAAGAATCATTGTTGTCAACTTTGATGACCTTGAAAGTTCCGTATAATGCCAGCCAATCGGATTAGAGCTCACCGTTTCACGTAACTCTTTCCATGTTTATGTGTAATATACAGTACATGAGATGGTCTGTGACTAGACTGTGGTGTCGTGTGTCATCTGAGACTAACTGCTTTATGTTAAAAGCATTGCGAATTACCTCTCCTTTCCAGCAGAGGGGGATATAGTAACAGTCCCTGGCCACGAAATACTTCTCATCCTGTATCTGTGTTCCTTCTGATTTCAGGTCTAACATGAATTTAACAAGCATGTCTTTGCACTTTCTAATTCCTCCCAGTCCCAACCAAAAAACACACAAAGTGTCCTTCGCTTTACCGTATCTCTTGTGAAAAAGATGTGTGCTTAATTCTACTGAATGTACTGTATTTCAAGTCTTAAAGGGATAGTCCACTCAAAAATAAACATTCTGTCATCTTTTACTCATCCTCAAGTTGTTCTGAACCTGTATAAGAACACAAAAGAAGATATTTTGAAGAATATGGATAACCAAACAGTTGCTGGTCCCCATTGACTTCCTTTGTATGAAAAACTACCATAGAAGGCAATGGGGACCAGAATATCACATATTCAAACAACAGGTTTAAAACAACTCGAGGGTTATTTTTGGGTGAACTATCCCTTTAAAAGTATATATTTTAAAATTGTACTTATAATATTAATGAATTAATGAGATAGTATAATATTAATGAAATCTTAAGTGCACTTAAAAAGAATACACTTTCATTACTACGTTTCTTAACTTTTAAAAAGTTCACTTTGTATTAATGCAAAATTAAAGTTTGGGTTTAAAGTTTTAAATCATTATGGTTTAATAATAATTTAATTTTAAAAACTTTAATATTTAATAATTATTTTACTTACTTTGATGCATCGACTAACATACTAATGCACAAGTAAAGTACTTGATTATAATTTTAACTGTTATTTGATGTTACATTTAAAAATAATATGTTTTAAATGTAACAAACAGCAGCTTCATCATTTAAACTGTGATTACAAATAACATACAAGTTTCAATAGAAATTACATTAACGTCAATTTTAGTTTACCATAAATGTCTGTCACTACATTCGGCAGTCTCCTTTAATCATATTTCAAAGACAGTATTATGAAATTACACATAAAGATGTACTTAAGGTGGGTAAAAAAAGCACTCAAGTTCAATTACTGTCATTTATTTTAAAATAAATCCAAACAGTACTATGGAGTTGTGAATAACATGCAATCAAGTGTTCGAAAACATTACATTCAGTTCACACTTAAGCATATTATTTATCTTTTTAAAGTGTCCTAATCCTGCCCTCACTAATACAAACATGCATGAACACAGCCTGTCTGTTTTTTCATAGACTTTTTATAAGGTTTCTATCTAAAATACAAAAAGATTATTGCACTGTTTGTGTGGAAATCTTGGGGTGTTTGTATGTGAGAGACGTTCATGCTCATTACATACACACCGACTGATCAAACTTTAATCTGTCACCTCTTCCTCCACCGTCTGAGTGTGCAGAGAGGAACCAAACCAAAAAAGGTGCTGCATGTTTCTCTAACCTCTGTTTCCATAGCAATGATAATACAGCTCTGCTGCATGCATTGCATCACACAAACAGCACATTACCTGTGTGTGTGTATGTGTTCATGATGAGTGTTTGTCACTATATTGTTTATGTTAATTTTATGTACATTTATTCATATGTGCAAGTGCTTTGCTAGCTGGATGGTAGTGTTCTTCAGCGAATGACTGCTTTTAAATGTATTTCATGAATTAGCATGCTGCGTAAAATGTGTTTATGTGTGCGAGACAGACCTATAGTGACCATGTGAGTGAACTAATTTAGCTTAATTTTACAGTAAAGTGCTTTTGGATGTGTTAGTGCAGGTATTCACAATTACTTTGTTTCTGAAATAGAAACATTGTTTAAAAAGTCATTTTAAAAATGAGTTGTGTCAGTGTGAATTAGGCTACTTCAAGTTTTTAATGCATACTTATTTATTTATGTGAAAGCTGCACATCTACATTTCATAAAAGACGTGCAAGGTCTTAAATTTAACCTGTACATACATATTTATCTTGATTCATCCTCATTCAAATACTTTTTAAAACAAATATGAACAGTAGCATTTTCTGTGGATATACAACCATTTAAAAAAGTCTTAAGACCACATTGAAAATCTGCTATTCAAAATGTAGTTTTTACCAATATTTTTTTTTTTTTTTTTTAGGAATTTGAATAATTTAAAGCAAAGAAATGGTATGAATAAGAAATATTGAAGATTATGTGGCCAAAAGTGGAGATTGAGAGTCCAGAGGGGATTGATTTGGGGATTTTTGTTTTTAATGACCCTACAAGTTTGATTAAACTACCAAAATTTGAGGTAAATGTTTTATATTTTTTAATATTTGAATATGAGGGAAGAACAAAACATTAAACTTGGCTAAGGTCTGACAAAATTATTTGGCAAAGAAGGGGCTAACTACTGCTGCAGGTTTTACTATGCAAATAAAATGCATAAAAAACACAATCCACACTGGACAAGACATATTACAACATAATCGATTATTAATATTTAGTTTGTTCTCTCTTTTTCTTTTTTTTGCATGTTCATAATTTTTTTGTATGCCCAAAAATGATGTCCGCAAAATTCGGCATGTTTCAATGCATTATCACAAATAAAATATTTGACTCCAAGCTCTATTATAAATAACCATTTTTTTTAGCCTGACGTGGTCATACTCAATTCTAGTCAGAATATGTCTGATACCGCTCCATTGTAGCCTGGATGCCAGCTGAATTTAGCCCCGCCCACAAACATTTTTGCTCGGGCAATTCGGTCTGGACTCGCTCCATAGAGGAGTAATTTTGCCCAAACAGAAACTGTTCGGACCAATGAAATTGTCAGGGCGGGCTTTAGACGATGATGGACAGATGATCAACAATAACGTTATCATTCACGTCATCAAAGGCGCTTGGGTTGAATTTGCTCTTATCCTAAATGGAGAACTTGTTCGTATATGCATTCACCTTCACAATTTCTCTCAGAAACGATGATCGTGTTGGTAAGTACTCTGTGTATCCTTAAATTCTTTTATTACAACACTGGCAAAGATCGTTTACACTCATCTTTTTCTTCTAACATTACTTAATCCAGCGTGCCTGCAAACAGGGTTGCCACGTTTTTTG